>MU968480.1:948510-1287306 GCA_034641835.2 Pinus albicaulis | reverse complement strand
TGACACTGGCACGAGGATGGATCCTTCGTGCACGACACGCTGGACTGGAGCGGCGACATGCTGGACTGGCGCTGCGACACGCTGGACTGGCGCGCCCCAACCACAGTCGGTTGTGGTAATGTTCCCGCAACTGACTGGTTATTTGACTGACTACATATGAACGGAAAAAATGGCCTACGCTCATCCCGGTTGCGGGAGAGTTATTCAACTACGCTACTCTACGGGTTCTCTCGGTTGCGAGAGTTATTAATGAAAAGTGAGAATTACCTACTCCTGGTAGGGCTTCAGGCGTGCGCCATTCACCCATCCCGGAAGAACTGTGCCGTCCAGTTGTGCCAACCGAACGGCTCCTGAGTCGCGGATCTCGATGACAAAGTATGGTCCCAGCCAATGCATCTGGAGCTTGCCTGGAAACTTCTGGAACTGGCTGTCGTACAAGAGGACCTTGCCGCCAACTTGGAAAGCTTTAGTTTTGATGTGGCGGTCGTGCAACGCCTTCTGTCGGGCCTTCTCAACCCTCTGGTGGAATTCCGCGAGGAAGCGAGCCTCATCCAGCTCCTGTAGCTCCTGGAGGCGTTCCCTAAGTGACGCCTCTTCTGAGAAGTGGAGGGTCGTTGCGATCAAAAGGCTGGGCACGGTGAACTCGGCGGGAATCACCGCTTCCCGGCCATACACCAACTGGAAAGGCGTCTGGTTGGTCAAACGTTTTACCGTGGTCCGGTAAGCCCATAATGTCGCTGGTAGCCGCTCATCCCAATCGTCCCGCTGAGCGTTGCAGATTTTTTTCAAGCCCTTTTCAAGAATCTTATTGAAGGCTTCCATCGTACCATTGGCCTGCGGGTGGTATGGGCTGCTCTTATGATGCTGAATCATAAATGTGTCCAGTAGCGACTTGACCGTGGCGTTAATGAAATGCGTACCCTGATCGCTGGTTAAGCTCCTTGGGCAGCCAAAGCGGCTGATGATGTGTTCAAAGATGAACCGAGCAGCGGTCTCTGCCGAGCAGTCGCGTACCGCTGCCGCCTCAGCGCACCGTGTGAGGTAATCCGTCGCGGTAATGATGTACCGGGCTTTGGAATGGCGCGCGATGGGTGCGATGGGGCCTACGAAATCAACAGCCCACTTCTCAAATGGCCGCAACACATGCACCGGGTGTAGCGGAAGCTCGTCCCTGTGCGAAGGCCTCCCCGTCCTCTGGCACACGTCGCAACGTTTCACATAGGCCTTACAGTCTGCATGCACCGTTGGCCACCATAGGCCAGCTTGAAGCACCTTCCTTGCGGTGGGTTTAGCACCCACGTGTCCTCCCGCAACACCGCTGTGACATTCCCACATCACTGCTTCCCGCTCGTGGTCAAGAACACACCTGCGCAACACCTCATCTAGGCCCAGTTTGTACAGCTGCCCTGCGATCAATTGATAATCGGCCGCCCGGACAACCAAGTGGCGTTTCTGAAGAGGGGTGTAATCCTCAGGGCACTGTCCCATGGTCAGATACGTGGCAATGTCAGCCAGGTAGTCTGGGACTGCTTCAACTCGGAATAGGTCAGCATCCGGGAGCTGATCGTCCAACGGACCTTCATTCTCTCCCATCTCCAGCCTGGATAAGTGATCGGGACCAACGTTCAACCTGCCAGGCTTGACAATCACCTCGAACGTGAACTCCTGAAAAAGTAGAAGCCATCGACAGATTCTTCCTTCCAACACAGGCTTATTGACTAGATATTTTAATGCCGAATGGTCCGTGAAGAATGTAAATTTTCCGCCCAAAAGGTAGTGGCGGAACTTCTGAAGAGAGTACACCATCGCCAACGCCTCTCGCTCGGTCGTGGTGTAATTCTTCTCCGCATTCGATAACCGTCGGCTGGCAAAGTATACGGGGTGGTCAACTGTTGTTTCCCCGGGTTGCGCCAATACAGCGCCAAGTGCAATCCCGGACGCATCAATGTGCACATGGAACTGCTTATCCCAGTTGGGATGAACAAGTATGGGTGCCGTCGCCAACTTCTCCTTCAATGTGTCGAGTGCCTGCCTGCACTCCGCCGTCCACTCAAATGCTTCTGACTTCCGCAACAGTCTCTCCAAAGGGGCAGTGATTTTGGCATAGTTGCGGATAAACCGCCTGTAGTATCCTGTGTGCCCGAGCAGTGCCCGCAACTGCTTCCCAGTATCGGGGGCCTCCATGTGGACGATGACCGCGACCTTGGCAGGGTCAACGCAGACCCCTTGCTTACACACCACGTGACCCAAGAGTGTGCCGAATGGTACTGCAAAAATACATTTCTTCAAGTTCAAGGAAATCTGCAGCTGGCGACACCGGTCGAACATAACACACAACAGGGAGGCGTGTTTCTTCAGCAGGCTGTAAACAGTCCATTCGTCCATATATACTTCTAGGAACTTGTGAATGTACTCCCGGAAAGCAGCAATGACAATCCGGGAAAACACAGCCGGTGCGTTCTTCAGACCAAACGGCATAACGTGGTATGCGAATGATCCCCACTCAGTTGTGAATGTTGTCTTTTCTTTGTCTTCCTCGGCGATGTGCACCTGATGGTAGCCCGAAAACCCATCAGTGAAGGAATAAGCTTCGTTTCCCGCGACATGATCTAGGACTTCGTCGCTGAAGGGAGTGGGAAACGGATCGTGAATACAAGCATTATTCAAACTCCGATAATCGACGCAGACACGGATTTCCGCTTTGTCCTTCTTGTTCTGGATGACAATGGGACTTACCCACTCAGCTTCTTCTACTGGAAAGATGAGACCCGCAGCTAGCATCTTGTCGATCTCCATCTTGACCTTCTCTTTGATACGTGGATTCAACCGGTAGGGTCGGTGCTTCACCGGCCTGGCTCCCGGTTTCAGTGCGATACGCATCTCGCCCAGATCCCCCTTGATCCCCTTCAGGTCCGCAACTGATGACGGAAATAAATCTTCATACTCCCGGAGGAGGCTGAAAATTTCTCTTGTCGTCTCCTCGTCCCAGTAATCTCCCACCGTTTCCAGCTTAGGTTTCTCCTCCGTTCCAATGTTCAGCTTCTTTGTCTTTAGGGGCTACGAATGGACTCCTTCTGTCGTCGGCTCATCGCGGATGCTGCGCTCGCCTTCCTTCTCATCAAAATAGAGATGCCTAAGGTCTTCCAAACTATCATCCTCCGGATCACCGTCAATTCGTTGGCAAACCAATTCGCGCTTGACCCCGGAGCGTGACGCCACCGGGCCCTCATCAGGCTCAGGATGGCGGAAAAACAGAACCTCCTTGACGGCTTGTAGGGCCTGAGATTCCTGCGCCGTCTCCCCTTCGAACGAGAAGCTCTGGACGAACTTTTCCGCGACCGCTTGCCAGGAGCGGGTTCCCCGTTTCCTCTCTTCCTCCAGGTACCAGGCCTGGGGAATTGTACCCAGGGAGTGGACAAACCTGTGGACCCACAGCTCCTCAGGATACCTTGCGCTACGCCACTGTTCCTCGCACGCCCGCAAATGCTGTTGTGGGTCGGAAGCTCCATGATGTTTAACTGTAATGTAGGGCCCTTCATCCTCTTTGAAGCATGGCCGTAGAGCATCCGCCACACGCTCCCATCGCAATAGAGTGTTGCGGTGATTGTTCCACCATCGTCCCGATGTTGACTTCAAGGCCACATCCAAAAGTGGTATCCGGCTTTCCTCTGGGACCCGGTCTTCTACCTTGGCAATAAAAGTATTCACTGCTTGCATGTTTGATAATGTGGGGTATCCGCGGATCTCAGTCCCTACCCACCGGACCTGAGCGATGGAGGCACATCTCCGCGTGGTGGTCTCATACCCCCCTTGCTGCCAGTCTTCCCACGCAAGCTCGGATCCGAGCTCCGAGCTCTGCACACTCCGCCAACTGATAGAGCCTGTTGCGGTCGGGTTAATATAATCGTCCCGCTTCCCTGCGGTCATCTGATAGAGATGGTCCATCATCTGAGCATCCTCCCGACTGTCCACCGGTTCTGTATATTGCGGACCCTGATACGGGTCGAGAGGCTGAGTGACCCTTACCTCCCCATCCTCAAAAATCATCAGCTCCTTCTTGAGGTCGATGATCGCGTAATTCTCAAAAGCCCAATCAATGCCAAGTAAAGCAGGATAGGGGTCCTTATCGCCCATGATATCAATAACCTCAAAGTCAGTGTATGTCTTTACCCCCGCAACGTCGACCTCGACACCCTCGAGTCGACCGATTGGCAAAATACAGTACTGGTTCGCCATCCGGAGTTGTATTGGGGAGTAGGCGAGCCGTGGCTTTCCAAGAGCCTCCCATGTCTTTCGTGGCAATATATTGACGTCAGACCCCAAGTCTAACATGGTGTCGCTGATTTGGAAGCCTGCGACCTGCGTGTTAAGCCGAAATTCTTTGCCTGTTCGTTGCTTGTTCCGCTTGACACGTTGCACGTATTGAGGCCTAGCGTCCACCGGATTTCTGGGTTCTGCGTGCCCCCGCAGCGCTCCGTCTAAAGCATGCTTGAGCTGCTGCCGCAGCCCAGTGTTATCAACAATCCTGAGGAATAGCCGGAGCCAATCCTCGACCACAGTATCTGCGGCGTCCTGCGCACCGGATTCCGGCCGCCAGGGCTCCTCCAGCCCTCCCTCGTTCCGCAACTGGGCGAATGCCTCAACCGCCTCCTGAAAATACTTCTTCTGGACATTAGGCCTGATCAACTTCTTTGGGGATGCCGGCCGAACCACTCGTGCTGGCTCCTTCTCGTGGGCATCGTCTCCAGTATTCTTCCCACCCCGTGTTACTATCGCAACATTCTGCATGTCAGGGGTTGCGGTGCTGCGTGGTTCTGAGTTTATCAGATTCGCTCCCCTCTGCCTCACCCGTTCTTCCCACTTCTTGATGAGCTCCGGACAGTCTTCTGTAGCATGGGCGTTGACCCGGCACTGGGAACACCAGGGTCGTCGAGGAAGGGGACATTCTCGAGCCACATGACCCTCCTGGTCACAGTTGTAGCACTTTACCGGACCGCGTCCTCCTGCTCGGCCTCCCTGCATGCCGCCACCTCTTCCCCTTGGGGCCTCGTTCACCCTGTATGAGGGACGATCCAATCGATCCGCAAGAGCGTCAAGCGCCCTGCACTGCTCAGTGTTGTGAGTTGTAGACACACAGAATTCACAGTATACATTATTCGGCACCGTGGAGTACTTCTGTAATATCGGGCACATTCGAGGAGGATGCCCCATTGTCCGGAAAATCTCACAGTACTCTGTGGTGGAGGACCCCGGTTGCGGTGGGAACCCCGCAAAGGTCTGTTGCGGCTGGTAGACTCCCTGCGAGTTCATCGCCGCGCCACCCCCTGGTGGTGGACCCACCTGAATTGCTGCAACTGAGGGTCCAACTCCTGCGCCGTGCAATCGAGGGCATTCGGTTGCGACGTGTCCCTCGACCAGGCAATGAGTACACCAAACATTCGGTCACGCTGGTCTCGCTGGCTGAATTTCCTTGAGCTTTTCAGTCAAGCTGGCGATCTGATGTTGCAACCCTATCAGAGAAGGGTCTTGTGGGGCCAGCCCCCCCCTGTATTCCTGGGGGTATCCCACCATGGCTTCAATCTTCATGGCCTGCTCCAAAGCGTCCTGCAGATTATCAATCTTCTACTAGGTGAGAGAAGTTCGTGTCAAGGGGAGCAGAGCCTTGATGAACCAGTCCCTTTGGTGGTTTGGATCGATCGGGTAGTTGAGTTTCCCGATCGCATCCTTGAATCGCTGCATCAACTCCCATGCGGTCTCTCCTTCCTTCTGCTTAATTTCCCACAGCTCTGACAGGCCCTGCTGGTCTGTCTGGGGGAGCTTGAATTCATGGACAAAATCCCGCTTCACGTCCGCAATTACAGGGTTAGGGTGCGCCTCGGACCACTTGATGAACCAACGCAGAGCTCTCTCTCTGAGCGTGGTTTGAAACTCTAGTAACTTCCCTGCATCCGGCGTCTGTCGAGCCCTCCAGATGGCTTCGCACAGATACCAGTGTTGTTCTACGTCGTCATTTCCCCGGCCAGAGAACTCTGGGTACCGAGTGAAAGATCCAGCCATGTATACTTGTGGAGAATTAACCAGGATAAAACCTCCGGGTCCTGGTTGCATAACGATCCCACTAGGGAAAATACTACTACTAGTGACGCTGCTGCTACTGGGCGTTACCGACGCCGCTGAACTACTATATGACTGACTTAATGCTTGTAACTGAATAAAACTATTTCTTAAAGGTTGATAAAGTACCAGGGGAAGGTCGGGATCCTGGCCATGCGGAAAGCAGGACGTAGGGCTGCCTGGAGGGGTGGGTGCCGTCTGATCCTGGAACATCTGCTGCATCACGCTATGCCATTCGTCATCGGAGCTTTCTTCGGGCTGCATCTTTCCATTATCTTCGCTAGTCGTTACTTCTCTTTCTCGCGTCTCTGGGCTCCCATGCACCCATTGTACATCCGCTGCTGTCCCGTCCCCTGTCCGGGTATCCAAACCCATGGTTCTTGTCTTCTGAGGCGCCTCCTTCTGATTTCTCCTCTCGATTTCCCTTCTCTTCAAATCTCTCATTACCCTTCTTCGCCACCTATCGGCGATCTGTGCCCGCCGATGTGCACGTGACTCCTGCAACTTGCATGCGGCCTCAACGTCCATCCCCCGCTCCCCACTCTTACAGTCTACACAGCATCGGTCCCCTCAATCCTTCCCCCAGTACGGGTGGTTTACGCTTCCATACTCGTTTTGCGGAATTCAATCAACCCTTCGTCCACCATCAGGGCTTTGATCCACAGCGGAATCTCCTTCAACAGTTTCCCCCTCAGCCCTGAGTGAAAAACAGCCTCGGCCTTCGAAAAGGATTGGTAACACTCAGCAGAAAACTCCACAGCGTATCCTTCCAACGTGGTCCTTACCCAAAAATCCACTGCGCGGGTTAGTTCAATGTCTACCCGATCCAGTGCTACCAGGTCTTCGTGCGCCCACCTGCGGTTTATCTTCCGCGAGCCTTCTTGGGGCACCGTCGCTCGTAACCTTCGCAACCAATTGTAAAGGTCGGTAGGGAACCTTCCCCAGAAATTTTCGTACGTATCACTGGCTGAATCAGAGAAAAGAACGATCTCTTTGATCGCGACCTCCTTTTTCTTGGTCAGCTCCGCTTGCTGAGTAATGAAATGGTCAAGATGATCATCCCACCATCGCTGTATTGCTCCTTCAAAAATCCTCGAGACCATGATCTAGATCCCCTCAGAACATGCAGGTCCCGGCAACGGAACCATTTGTTGGCGGAAAGTCAGGTCTCGCGGGCAAGACCCAGGTTCAAAGGGTTGTGGCCAACAAGGGGTCCGGAGTAGTCTAGGAACACGCCGGCATTTTCACCCTGCTCTGGGAGAGCAGTGCGTCTCACCCGAGGCGTGCCGCGACCACATGCATAAGGGGATGAGATCACTGGTAAGGAATAAACCCGCAACCAAAGAAAGAAAGTGCATCCATTACATATACCAAATTACACATGCAAGATCACTAACTAGGTATTCAGACAGTCGCAACTTAAAATTTTTAAATCAGTGCAAACACATTACAACGCATGAAAAACGCATTGAGACAGCAATCCTTCCTTATATTATTCTTCTGGCCGAATACATGATCACATAGCTTTCTTCTCTGATAACTCACAAGTCAGATACAGATGGGTTTGAGAACAGAAAGGAAGAACATAGAGAGTAAGAACCCATAGGAAGAACAAGCATAATTCTTCCGTAGCTACTATGCGCATCCTTCCTCAGGTCTTGATCCTCGCGACTCCTCTCGCATCCATTCAATCTTCAACAACAACAACCAACCAACCTTCAGCCGGGTGATCGCCTTTTATTCACCCGCTCGTCGCGACTGGCAGCTTCTCTGTGTCTTCACTCTGGCTTTTCCCAGCGTCTCTTCTGATGTCTGCGTGTTCTACCTTCTGTTTTCTGCTGTATTTCTTTCATCTGCACTTATCTCTGTTCGATCTCCAGCTATCAAGTGCTTCCGCGCCACCTTGGTAGCTCCGCAACTCCTGGTCGCTGCGGCGCGGTCACGGTTGCTATGTGCATTTATTCCACGACTCAAAAAGAGTCAAAGTTCAAAATGTCTTGGCCAAAAGTTCAAAACTTAAACGGTCCTCCACAGCTTCCTCGAAAGAGGATGGCTCTGTCACGACACATTTTCTCACAAGAGCCATGTATCCAGTGTACCGATCCGGTGACTGTCTCTGTCTGCGCTGTGTTGTAGGTGGTCCTACAATCTTCTTTGCATCTTGAGCCAATCACTTAGCTTCTGTAGTGCGCTTGCGCCCTCTGATGGTTGGCGCTGCATGAGTGGTCTCTGCCACTCCATGAACTTCCTCTTGTGGCTGATCCACATCCGGAAGCTCATCCTTAGGAACTAATAGCTCCTCATCTGCATGCAAGTGTGGCTCCCTCTCAAGCGAACCCTTCATGTCTTTCTCCTCCTGAAATTTGATATCCCATCGCACAACAGTCTTGCGACTGTCTGGAAAATACACACGATAGTTGTGGGGTGTATCAATGTACCCCACAAATATCCCAACCTCTGCGGTCAGCTCCAGCTTCTTCCTGGAATCCTTCGTCACATGCATGTAGACAGGTGAACCAAAAATCCTCAAATGGGAAATATTAGGCCTCTTGCCAGAAAACACCTCCTCCGGTTTACTCATGCCAAGTATCTTGTGAGGACAACGGTTCTGCACATATACTGCAGTATTTCATGCCTCCGCCCACAAGTGAAGGGGTAGGCCCTGATCATGCAACATCGCCCGTGCAGCACCCACGATCGTTTTGTTCTTCCGCTCAGCAACCCCGTTCTGTTGTGGGTTGTGAGGTGCAATTAGTTCTCTCTGAATTCCTTCTGCACTGCAAAATTCCTTGAATTCAGTAGAGATGAATTCACCACCATTGTTGCTCCTAAGATCCTTCACATGCTTCCCCGATTCCTTCTCAACCGGCGCCTTGAACTCACAGAACTTTGAGTATGTCTCGCTCTTCTTCTGCATGAAGAAGATCCATCACTTCCGAGAAAAATCATCAACAAATATCACATAGTACTTGTGCTTTGCTGTCGAAGCTACTGAGAAAGTTCCACACACGTCTGTGTGAATTCTCTCAAGGATCGTCGTGGCATGACTATCCTTCTCGTGAAAGGTGGCTTTCACAAATTTTCCCAAGGTACACCCCTTGCACTGATCTGACTGCACAAGAGTGCCTTTAGGAAGCCCAGTAGAAATCTGCTGCAGTATCTTCAAAGCTCCATGGTGAAGGTGGCCCAATCTCCGGTGCCACAACTCGCCATCATCCTGGCTCACCACTCCTTCTGCCTTGCCTGCCATTGCTGCGCAGCCATCTACCTGCAATTGATAAAGGTTCTTAACTCAAACCCCTATCCTCTGAGTCTCACCAGTTGCCTTACTGCGCAGGAAAGCCTTTCCCTCGCTAAAGACAACATCATATCCCTTGTCTTCTAACATCGCCACAGAGATAAGATTCTTCTTCAATCCTGGAACATGCATCACTTCCTTCAATAAGAAGGGTTTACCAGACTCCCTCTCAAAGGAAATGGTACCGATACCGGTCGCACTGTATCTACCATCATCACCCATCTCGATGTGCACTCCAAGATCTTTCTCATCCAAATCTGAAAACAGATCTTGATCTCCAGTCATGTGAAAAGATGCACCACTGTCCAAGAACCATACTAATCCCATCACACTTGAGACCAAGAATGCGATCAATGAAAAATCCAGCTCAAACTGTGAGGCTAAGGCCTCCCCACTGCAGATCCAGCAGCCTACTTATTTTTCTTCTTCTGCGGACAATTTGTGGCATAATGTCCATGCTGGTGATAGTGAAAACACTTCACCTTGGACATGTCCTGCTTCTTGCCTTTCGCACCAGAATGAGAAGCTTTCTAGCTCTTCTCCTTCTTTGCTTTGGTAGCTAAAGCGCAATTTTCTTCATGAGATGCCTTTGATGAAGATCCATCTCTGGTACTCCACCTTATCTCCTCTTGCACAAGATCCGAACAAAGTCGCTCCCATCCTGGCAATTTCTCCCGACCATTAACAGAATCCTGATAGGCATGCCAACTCTTTGGAAGACCAAGGATAGCCAAGCTCACCAATTCCTCATCATCGACAGTCACCCCTACACTTCCCAGCTCATCCCTGCATTGGATGAACTTCGTGAGGTACTTCGGCATACTATCACCTTTCTCCATCTTTATATGTCTGAGTTTATCCTTGAGCGCCAACTTCCTCTGGTCGCTCTTGCTTTGGAATAAATCTGTCAACGTTTTCCACATCAAGTATGGAGAAGCTTTTCCATGCATGCTGGATACAATGTGATCCTTCACACCCTCCAACAGAATCCTTCGACATTTTTCCATCTTCTTTTGCCAAGCCTCAACTTGAGCAGCATCAGTAGGCTTTGGGATCTCAGCTTCTATGAACTCTTTCAGCCCGTTATCATCTAATACCGCCTCCATCCAATCCTTCCATGCAACATAATTCGAACTGCCCTCAAGGGCATATTCCAGTCACAATCCGTTGAAAGACATTTCAACTCTAGCACTAAGAAAACTGCTGCAAATTTCGAATTCCAAATTCTGCTGCAAATTCGAATTCCAAGCTCAAAACTCAGCTGCTTCTGGATCTGTGAGAACAAAGTATTTCTAGCACAGAGATCGACTGTAAGGGAATTTACTGGATATATCACCTTTCAAAGAAAGGATGGATCCAGAGGCTACCTGGCCCGTTATAGACTCTGTCTACCGAAATAATTGTAATCACTGTAATAGATCCGATGATCAATCTCGCTCTGATACCATGTAGAAATTTGAATAATAGCTGAATTATTCACCGAGATTATCCTGATTACACACTATTTAAGCTTCATGCATAATACATAACCTCTTCTACAATTGATCATCAATATGTGGAAATAGAAAGCAGTCACATGCGCTCATTAAAACATAATCAAGCACACATATCAACACAGGATGTAATGGGGAAAGAAATAGCTGAAAACCCCCAACTATCTGTATATTATAATGATAGATAACATGTAACAATACATAACACAATACTCCTCACAAGTACTCAGTACTATCTCCAAAAAGTTACACACAAACTAACTGAGATTTGAACAAGTCCTGGGTTCAAATCTCCTCCACAAGTCTGCCTGCCTCTACTGCGCAATCCAAGTTGATTAATGATGAGATCCAAGTTCGAATCCCACTAGCTCCAACTGCGCAATCCCCATTGGAAATCTCCATCAGTGTGTGTGCAAATCTCATGCACAGCCAGTAGTCACAACTGATAGTAGACTCACCCTTTCACCCACCTCTAACACTGGTCTCCACTGAACTGTCCATGCATTGCAGTTAACTGATGTGTTCTTTAGTTGATTTATGAGTTAATAATTAGTGAATTAATTAATAATTAATTCACACCACTCATCACTAGTGTATTTCTCAGTTAGACTAAATACAACTAGTTCAACTAAGTTAAACCGAACACAACTCCACCAACTGTCTCATCAACTCCACCAAACTCTGCCACATGAGTTCTAACTGAATTCAACCATGCAATAGCTCAAATAACCCTTAGGAAAAGCGTATTTCCTTCTGTCATCTGCATGTGCCACATCCAAGCATCAAACTGAAGTGCTCCAAGAGGATAAGATAATGTTTATATTCTAAATATTATTAAGGGTTAATAATATTTGACTGTTCTATTTTTAGCCCGACAGTCTAAAAATAGAAACCACCCAATGTCTAAAAATAGAGGTCCATCTATTTTTACCAACTCGAACAATCATCCATAAATAGCATTCTGCAACTCATAGACCATGATCCCTATGTCTAAAAATAGACATAGTCTAAAAATAGACTTTGCGCCAAAAATAGCCTGTGGGCCCACTTAGTGAAGGCGACTTCATTTCACTAAGCTCCATCATCTTGTTGCATTTTCAACAAACACAAGTTTTACATAGGCTGAGACATACCAGTGACGTCAAGTTACATATGTCGAGATGACAAGCGCAGTATGAAGAAAATTGCCAGTATATAGCTTTGAGGACAAAGCTTTTGAAGGAAGGGGAAATGTCACGAATATAAAATTATATAAAATAAAATAACTATAAATAAATAATAAATAATAAATAATCAAAATAATGATTATTTAAATAATCATTAGTTAAGTGAAAAGACATGTCTAAATGACATGGTCAATCATGAAAGGACAACTACCTAGGTATATAAGCAGGGCTTCATTGTAATATTCATCATACTTGTACATTTCATATATATTAATAAAATATTATTTACAAAATGCATTTGTGTATTTCACATTTAAAGTCAACAAGCTATAATTTTGTTGCTTCATCATCATAGGTGCAAGAGCCATAAGAGTATAAGTGTGGGCCATATTTAATGTAAAAGGCATCAAAATACGTTACTGAAGAATCATCTTCAAATGTACTTTTAGGTTATGATTTGTAAACAAGTTACCATGCTTAGGTATGGGAGGGTTATCATAAGGCCTTGCTAGGTGCTTCCAACCCTAATGGGAGGAACAATTTGTACGAAAACCCATCGATTAGCAGGTGATAGTGATCAATGACATGGTATGGTGTTCACTTTATAGAAAATGTCGCAATCTTGTACCATCTATGAAATTCCAACATCCTTGAGGGTTGTGATGTGAAGAGGGGGCAATGGTGGGACTTGAGTTACCCCTTTCCTTGGCCTATTTTGTCCACCCCTTTTGTGCATTGATTTTAATTTTTACATATATAGCTTACAAGCGTCCATTTCTTCATCATTGACCCCTTAAAGATGAAGCATTGCATTCCTAATTGGGGTTGGGATATTTAAAATTCCTTTCATTTAGATAGCTCATGCATTAGCTAGGAACTGGGTGGTGGATAATGAGGGGGTTAAAGCTTAGGTTAGGCTTTGCACTTTCATTTATCCCTAGCAATATTTTGCATTTTAACATTATGGATCATGCCTTTTATTTTCTTTCTGTTGCATCAACCTCTTAGGGAAACTTCTCCATGTTCGTACTCAAGGATGAGGAAATCAGGGAACCAATAATAGTGACAGATAACAATCAACCTGAATATGGTGTTCAAATACAAGGAAGAGATTAAAAGTGTTCGGTATGGATTACCATGGACATGTTGTAATGACCAAAAGTCGTATATGCAGCGGAAATCTTTAAAATATGTTAAAGACGTAAATGTCCATTGTAAGACACGTAAATTTATATTGAATATTGTATATAATAATTGATCTAAGATGATTACAAATGAGAATGAGGGCTTTCTTATATACCTAGGCATGAAACCTTTCTTGAATGGTCATGCCTCTAAGACATGCCTCTTCACTACTAACTAACTACCATTAGTTAATTAATTATTATTAGATTTATATTTATATTTATTATTTTTGTATAAATTATATTCATAACATTGCCTCTCTCTTAAAGAAGCTTTGTCCTCAAATCTTATTGAAAATATCTTCTCATTTTTTAACTTTCATCTTCGTTGATACAAGAAAATATGATACTCTGAGTGATAGACAAAATTTTCGTAGTGAGAATAGATCAGACCATCATAGATTAATCTCCAGTGGAATCAAATTTTGTGATGAATAGTTATCGTACGACTGAATTCTACAAACTTTAGTATTCCTGGGAACATAAATTTGTTGTTTATTTTCTGTGTGATACTGGTATGTAGATTTATTGGAATGTCTCCTCCTGTGATTCAGATGTCGATAAATAGCTATTCTGGTTGGAATTCCCCTTATCATGTTAGCGGTTGTTTCCTGATTTCCTTCAGGCACTGTTGTTGTTGAGTTGGCGGCTGAATCATCATTTGGAATGTCCATAGTTTGAACTGCAACTTCTCCATGCGTCTTCACTTCAATGGGATTTGGATTTCCCAGAACTGTAATATTAGTTGAATCAATGTTTGTTTCTTTTTGTCCAACTTGGACTACTACATTTAGCAATTTTTATGCTTCCTTTGTGACAATTTCTTCAAACCTATTCGTCAATGATTTCTTATCATCCTTATTTTTTGTAATTTGTTTGAGCATATTTTGGTTATGATTTTTGAGACGTAGGAATTCCTCATTTTCTGAGACAACTTTATTTTGGCATTCAATCTTCTGATCTTTTAAACACTTGATTTGTTCTAATAATTCTTTTTTAAGGTCTTTTAAGCATAAATTTTCCTCTTCTTTCTCTGATAGACTTTCATTGAATTTCCTGTCAAAACTTTCTTTTTCTTTTTCTAACTTGTGCTTCTTATTTTTACACTTTTTGACTTGTGCAAGAAGTTTTTGGATATGATCTTTTAAATGAGAATTTTCCTCGTTTTTATTTTATATGATCTCCTTGATCTATTTTTGCTTCTCTGATATTGAGTTTTGATTCCTTTGAAGTATTAATTTTGTAACATCTTTAAAGTCTTCTGATAAGGACATTATCGATTTTGACTTCATTGTCATCTCTTAGAATGTGATCATCTTTCCCTTATAAGAAAACATCATTTTTTTTTCTCTATGTTCAACATGAACACACCCAATTCTCTAAACCAAGGTTGGTCAATAATTATGTCAACCTCTATGTCATAAATTTTTACAGCACAAAATTGGGATATGTACCCAGAATGATCTACTGTTATTTCTAAATCATTAATTTCATATTTGTTTCCAAAAAAAAAATTGTTGTTTCGCCTACATTGGCATTTGAAATTAGAAATCGATTCACAAGATTAATATTTATGTAATTTTCGTCATTCCTTGTAATAATATCAATATTAATTTTTTCCCTTGGATAGTCCCTCTTAATGTAATTAACTTGTGATGTGTGATTAAAACACCCTTATAGGAAAATCATCCTTTCTTCATCATTTTCGAATTAGGCTCCATTTTTTCTCAGTGATTGACTCTTTTTGTATTAGTCAATAATTTAGTTTTTTCCTTCTTTTACTCTTGTCTTGAGTTATTTTAACTCAACTATTTCACTTAATTCTTTTTGAAGGGGATACAATATTCCCACCAAATATTTGCTTTAACTTTGAGGTTGAATGTAGTTATTATGGCTTTCATGTTTTCTGAGTAATCATGCAACCTAAAGAACTTCCTCATACCAAGAAACCATGCTTCTGCATCATGTGATCTCTTCATTTCTCCATGAAATGTAGGTAGTTTTTCTTTCTTAAAGTCATCCGGAAAATATCCCCTTTCACTTCTCCTGTAAGGATGATAATGATGACGATCATAGTGCTTGTAAAAACTAGAAATAGAATAATACCTGTGTTTGTCACCTCTCCTATCTGGAGTGTCCAAGAACATGCCATCTCTAATCGTTTCATCTCTATCTTACCTGTGACACACTAAAGACCCTAGCATAAATATTGTGACCAGAAGTGGCATAAAAACTGGAGAAGAAAAAGCATAAGATAAGAAACTTGTCACTGATGTTTGGGTTTGGAGAGCTCCTAAGAAAAAGGAAGGATTTAGTCTACAAAGGGAAAATCAAACCTTTGTCGCAGCAAAGAAGGAATTTATTATGGTTTGCAAGCTCCCGTCGTTATTGTTTATTGAAGAACTCTCTGGATTATCACAGGACACAATGGATCCCCATTGGGATTCAAAACATCTAAGAATATATAACATGGATATATATATATATATATATATATATATATATATATATATATATATATATATATATATATATTAAAAATATTATTACAATATACTCTTTTTTCCCTTATAATTGTACCTTTATATATATATATATATATATATATATATATATATATATATATATATATATATATATATATATATATATATATATATATATATATATAATATAACCCTCACTTCTTTTTAATTAATAGCCAAAAACTTTCAAATCCAATTTTTCACTTGTCTTGAAACTTATTCTTTCCCTTATATATATAATTTAACTTCAAATATTTTTATATATTTATAGATAAGTTAACAACTTTAAATGTACCCTCTTTATATATATATATATATATTATTACGATGTTTTTAACTCCTTCAAACTTAAAATGTGTGATTAAGAGATCTGACTCGTGGATGTACAAATGCAACTGACAGAATGAACAAGTTCACCCAAATTTGAAGAATATATTTGATTGTAGCATAATATTAAAAACCGGAACCGGTGACTGGAGAGGTCCACCTAATAAACCAGGTTTCAAACCAGAACCAGTCAAACGGGGATTGGTCAGATATCAATGAACCAATTTTTAAAAAATACATAAAATAATTATTTTTTAATGAAAAAAACTATTTTTAAGATTTAAAACCATGATTCCAATCCAATAAAGACAAAATATGCAAAGTTTTCCTATTTATATACCATGTAAAGGTGACTATATCAAAATTGCATCGAGTGCAAGACATATCATTGACAATATACATAATAAATGAGTCTCTATATGGCCTATAAAGTCCAAAAACAATGCTACAAGGTATGAGGCCATTGGCCTACTACAATACTACAAGTATAGAATCTACACAAGATCAATCATCAAATTCATCACCACTACTAGACACAGGCTCATCATCAGGAGCTTCATAGACATCATCTGGTTCAGAGTCTGAGGATGTCTCAGCCTCATCTACAACCTCAGTAGCACTGCCACCAATAAAAACAGAAGTGGACCTAATGGAAGCATGAGTTGGTCGAGTTGCACAACTAGTGCCTTTCATTGGTTATTTGCCTTTCCTTGATGCGGCTACTAATACTGGTTCTGATGGCACCACCAAATCAGCTTTATCCCCCGCTAATTCCATGTCAATATCAAAATCAACCTCAAACATTGGATCTTCAGTATCCTCCACCCATTCTAATGTTGGAGCAATATCGTGCAACACAATTGGATCTAGATCATGTGTTTTGTTCATCATTTGGTTCCACCTTAGTCGAAGGTTGTATTGAACGAAGACAAGATCATTTAACCATTTTTTTTCCAAATGATTTCTCTTCTTCATGTGTATGCGCTAAAAAACAAACCAATTGTGCTCACAATGTGAAGCACTGCAAGTTTGGCTGAGGAATCTAATTGCAATTTTTTCCAATTTAGGACATTGGCCGCCAAATGACTTCCACCAATGTGCTGCAAAGAAAAATACATTAATTAGTAACTTATTTCATTTCTTTACTTATATACAAATTAAAAGTATTTATAGATAATTTTAATTGTAAATTTGTAGGCAATTTAACTTGAAAAGAAAAAAAAATTGAAATTGCTTACATGGTTTATCCACATCTCTTGCCATCTTTGCCAAGTTTTTTCCAAAGGTACCAATTGCCATACTGAAAATATTAATTTGTTTATGTATTTCGAACTAGTCTGCATGGATAGGGACCATGCGCTCCAAGAAATCAATCAATCCAGCTCTGACGTCCCCATCCTCTAGATCTCCTACCCGAGATTTATAATGATACTTTGGGTTCAAAAAATACCCAACTGCATGTATAAGACGATGGAGTTGATTGTTCCATCTATTATCAATGATATCCCATATACAGCCATATTTAGCTAACCTATCCTTGTAAGCTTCCCGTATCTGCTCCTTTTCCTGATCCATAGCCTCATAAATGTAGCTCGTTGCCAATTTTTCCCCATCCACCATCCTTAATACATATTGTGCTATACAACAACTCCCATTTTGTTCTACTAAATGGGGACCCTTTAAAAATAATTAGGAAATTTATTTTATTTATTTTTATCTTAAGTAAAAAAACTTTAGGAAATAAAGTTTCTTTTGCTTTTCTGCTTTCATTCCTTAGCACACATCACATTCATAAAGCTTACAATCTTGAACAACTTAAAAAAATATTAAAACTTGTGGGCTGCGATATGCGCTAAAGCTCTTTCCAAAGTTATATAAAAATCTTATTGCAAATGCTTTAAACACCGTTATAAATGAAAATCGCATTGCGCCTAATAAAACGATCAAACTTATAAGAAATTTGGTGAAAGTTGAGATTAAACGGACCCGACGAACCAATAAAGAAATAAACATAAAACTCCAACGTACGATAAAGCGCAGTGGCGTGATTTCTTAAAGGGAATTTCGCATTTTGCAGGATATAACTAAAAGCAATTTTAAATACAACATAAAAATTGTGATATGTGATTTGCGCAGATCGCATTTCGTGAGATTTATTAGTAACATAAAAAATGGAAATAGTTATAAGTTGCGATATGTGAAATCATGTGAAATGCTTCATGTCAAATCAAATTGAATATGAGATCTAACGTTTTAAATTGATCGATAGACATTTCACATGAAGGTGTAAGAGATTTGATTTTAAAATATTATTGGTGATTAATTTCATTTAATAGGAGTAAGTTTTGATAGATTCATATCTACTTCGAGCATGTTTTGAAATGATTGAAAGCCAGATTTGTTTTAATTCTATCTTCCTCTCTATTCTCTATATTTTTAATATTAGCTCTGTTCGCTTGAAATCAGGAAACCACTTAACGGAGCAAGGAAAATAGAGATGAGCAAGAAAGGCAAATAGATTTCCCAAAAATCATCTACTGAAGATTGAGATATGTCTCCCCTATTCTGAGATACCACCTGCAATAAGGAATGCGGAAGTTCTTTGTGGGAGGTAATGTACAATTTTTTTGAGGATTAAAATCCAAGGGTTATAATTAGAGTTGCTATAGTAGGTGCATCAGTTCCTTCAGACCCGACCTATTTCGACGTTGCATGCTCATTCATCCATAAGGTAGCAACAAGGCCAAAGATTCTCCCTTATATAGATATGGTTAAGTGGGTAATCAACCACTTGAATGTAGAAGATAGAACATTCAAGGATTCAAAGGGCGAGAATATTAGTTCTTTCAAGGTATAAGACTTTAGGACAATGTACCACTTACCTTTCCTGCAACAAAACTATGACAAAGCTTTTCTTCAAAGATTTAGAACAAAAATTTCAGACCTGATGAAAGTCATAAAGGAATGGAAGGATGACCAAGGACAACTTAAACGAGATAAACTCAGTATGTACCCAATAGCACAAATTCCTTCCCCTTACTACTATGTTGTCAGTATGTTGTATGGATTATTTGCAAAACTTGATACCACTAGGTTTTCTGTAGATTGGGTCCCATTAATTGACACAATCTTCAATTCCTTAATTTTGAATTGGGCAAATATCCTATCTGATAATTTAGCTAGAAATATCATGGAGTATAGGAGTAAAAGAAGTGTTTCATCAAGAGAAACACCCCCCTTTTACATGAGTGCCCATGTCATGGATGCAATTTTCTTTTCTTCTTGTTTTCCTACCATGGGATGGAAATGGACAACCCAAGACACTACTCCAATCCACATTTAAAATAGAGCCCTTTGGGATTTAGACTTCCATTTGCATTTTTACAAAATTTTACATAGAGTCATGTTGCCTATGCACTAGATGAGTTGAGAGCCAAATGGTAAAAATGAAAATTAACAATGGAAAATGTGCATTGAAAATAAAATAAACATCAAGGAGTACATCTCATTTATTGGTCCTCTACATCCATCTCTTGCATGAAGTCATGAAGACCATCAATGGGAATGTTGCTACCTGACTTAGAGTCACTCTCTTGAGTAACTAATGGAACACCAACCAAACCATGTTGTGACTCATTTGGTCCATCCTCCATATCTATTTGTGCTCCATCCTTTGTATCCACATCCCATCATGTTTCCAGTCCCTACAATACTCTGGGGTCTTCCTATGTGCAAGGCGTAGGGAACTACACACTGTGACAGGCTTCTTTTCTCTTCTATAAGCATGTTTAATCCTCTTGATAGATTGGATGCAGCTATATGTCGAACAATTCCTCTCTATTGCAGATGCAATAGTAATATGAGACAACAAGCAGATAACAAGTTGTTGGATATCTGGAGCATCATTCCCATGCATGGTCCACCAACCAATGGGGTTATTCTAGCCTATATCATTGCGATCTTCCCTCGCATCATGTTTGTTGAAGGGACCATTAAGACTTCCAAATTGCATCCATTATTTCCTAATTTCTCTCCCTTATTTTGAGAGATATATATTTGTAATGGAAGCTCAAAATTCCCTTTTGACCATTGGATCTTCAATGAGAAGAATTGTGCTACGTTGTGCCACAGGCCCACATGCCATTTTGGGTTGAGTGCATATGCTTTATGTTCAAAGGTGTATTCATTTGATCCCCCTACGCGAAATAATGGGTCGAGTTTGGATCGTATGGAACTCTAAGGAGGGATCTTTCTCATGAATTAGCACCTTCACTTCAACCAATATACCATCAAAAGTCTCATAGATTTTCCAAGACTAGGAGAATCTGTGTCAGTGTAGTGAATGACCTCAACTATAGGACATGAAAGTGACACAAAATAACCACAATATGTCCACCAATCATTATCCAATATTTGAACCCTGATTTTCTTCCCTTTATTTGTCTTGGATTTTTCCTACCTGCTCCAATATGGAGTCACAACCATTTCCTGCAATGCTGACTACACCTCCAACCTCCTCTTTATTAAAAGAACATAGCTAGCATATCTGGTGTTTGCAGGATTGAATTCGTTCCTCGAGTGAGACTTGTACATGGCAAAGGAGGTATGGTGGTTGCAAATAGACATTTTTACATTTCTTGCAGTTGTCACCAAGCTAGATACCCACTCAATTTTTCCAATCTATTTTAGTGCATTGTTGAGTGCATGCACACAAGCGGTCTAGAAATATTCCTCAATAGATCATTAATCATTAATATAGCTAATATACACACTTTTTTTAAATTTTTGACAACCTGATATTTGTAGACCCGACATATATAGCATCACGAAAAAACTCAAATTTGAATGTTGCATCTTTAGACTTTCTTGAACAATTAATAGCTTTAAGAAATGATCCTCTTAGCAAGTGACTATGATGTTGATAAGTGGACATTTGACAATGTCTGTCCATCCACCCATAACAATAGAACAACCTTCTCTCATCCATGTCTGCCTCATCCTTTGCTTTTGCACATTAATATTGGCCACTACCTTTCTAAGTCACTATTTTCAACTTATGTTCACCTAGGGGCACATATGAGGGCCCTGCTGTTGAAATTCCCTTGACCATCTCCTTGTAATAAATGGGAGCGACTAATATGGAAATGAATGCCATTGGAAAAAATAAATTTTCCAATGAAATTATTTGTATCATAATGTTTCAACTTACCATACATTCATGCAAGGGTTAGTTGTTGAGAATTAGGTAGGGCTAGGTTTAATTCAAATTCTCTTCTTGATAATAACTTGTGAGCTTACTTATTTTACTGATGTCTTCTCTTATTAGCTTATTATGTCATTAGGGGAATTTTGAAGTCTAAAATGGACCTCCTAAGGAAATTATAAAATAATAGTGGAAACAATAAAACAAGATTAGATTACATCATCAAATTTTAGAGGGAAAAAAGAAAAAAACTATTTTTTCAACTTATCTCCCTAATAGTTTACTCAAATTTCAAGTATAAACACTTGTTGGATGAAGAATTTGATTTCTCATCCAAGAAGTACACATGTTGCATACTTTCGATGGACCCTGCTACATGAAAAATGAGAAATACGTGAAAAATATGATTGTAATCATGTTTTTTCATGTATTTCTCGTTTTTCATGTAGCAGGGTCCATCGAAAGTATGCGGTACTCCTTGGATGAGGAATTAAATTTTGCATCGAACGAGTAATCCCACTAGAAATTTGAGTAAAACCTTAGGGAGATAAGTTGAAAATAAAAGTTGAAAAAGTAGTTTTATTATTTCATTATTTTTTAATATTTTTAAATTTTTACTCCAAAAATGGTGAATCATCTCCCATGGTTGACATAATCATCTTGAATCCTATTGGTTCTTTTAAAGTTTATTTTGGTTTTACATTTTTCTTAAGAGGCCCGTTTTAGGCCTCAAAATTCCCCTAATGATTACATCAAGTCAATTACCAAAAACACAAGAGACACAAATTTAGGCTCTTCAAGCCAGGGCCAAAACATCTCCCTATTGGAGAGGAAAACCCACAAGAAATTATTCTTATAGAATTTCAGATGACAAGCACCATGACCATGATATAGACCCTTGACCCTTGTATGCCTCCAAGACCTTGTCACTGCTTCCTTATTGATTTCTTGAGCTAATCCTTATTTACTGCACCAAAACTAGAGAACCCAGTCTCTACTTGTATTCTTTCTTCTTGGCGTGAATGAGATCCTTTCTTGTGATATTAGCACTGTGTTTATAATGTAGTGGTGATCAGTCTAAATTATACCATTGTGATGCCCTTACACATTCTTAATATCATAGTCCAGTAATATCATAATACCACAGTCCTTATCCACATTTTATTACAAGTCTTCCTCACAATTCGAACAGAGTCCTTCTATGCATTAGTACACAATTCTTTCACCTTACTTTGAGCTTGGACGCAACTGGTACTTCATACTAATTTTAGATGTGTATGTACGTAATGATCTTCAGAATCTATATATATATATATATATATATATATATATATATATATATATATATATATATATCTGCCTCTTCAAAACTATACACCTTATAGTGTAACTCCTGTATTGTGTAATCTGCACAATATAACATCCTTACTGTATATCATCCGCATTGTATAAGTTATTCCTTCACCCTTGAACACAACCCTTTCTTTTACTTTTCTGATCTATATTAACCACAAAGATCATATCCTTTATCCTTTCATTTCAGCTTCAGACAAGTCTGAAAACCTTCTCTCAAATAAACCACAGATCATCCTTATTTATACAGATCAGTTCTTTCTTTTGAGCCGACATGGGAGCCTACATCTGAGCTGACATGAGAAAAGGTATGGAGGCCAACCAGATCACTGTACATAGGCCGACTTTTATAAGTCACTCCAACACCGATCTGGAGCATCATTTGTGCCATGTCTTCAAGCTTGATTGGCAAGGTCATGGAGCATAAAAATGTGACTTGACTCTTCATAAACATGACTCTTTAATTTGTACATTTATGACTAGAAGACAAATCCCTAAGAGACATCAAGAAGAAGTCTATTGACCTATAATAAAACCTTGCTCATGAAACCCATGAAGCAAGCATACCAAAAATATATATTATTGTCTTTGTCTTCTTCATTACATAAATACATAATTACATAGTCAATATGAAGGCCGATCCTAGTTACACTTTCCAACATTAGTCCCACTACACAAGAACAAGGATCCTTATGTTTGGATGACGGTATCCCACTTCTCATGGGAGATGGTGGAAGTATATGGCCCATGAGATTTTTTCCTTTTGATTTTATTTTATAGCTTGTAGCTCCTTTCACATTTTGATAAGCTTGATGGGCCATGACATTTTGGCTTGAGAAGGTTCCCTTTACATTTGTTTCCATTTTATCCTAAAAAACTATGATCATTGTAGCCTAAGTCACAAGGTTCGTTGGATTTGAAGCATGGGGTTCAAATTCAAGTGAATTTAAATGCTTTGGTTTAGGTTCAATGATTTTTCATACAGGTTCCACATAAATTTAAGTGGTTATTCAAAATTTTAATAAATCGTCCTACAGGTCACCACCAATTCCAATAAATTTTCAATGGAGGAGGGAGATCATGTGTATAAATATGACATTGTGGGAAATTTAATGAAGAGATGCTACCTGTGAGCTACTTTGTGAAAAGGATCTTGGCATTAACAAAACCAATTGGTGGTGCTTTGAGGTATGTGCAGGGTACCAATAAAAAAATAATCGATGATTTACATAGTTGTAGGTTACCAGAGTCGACGCGAGCTACATAGGGGTAGTTTACAGGAGTTACGAGTGCCAATGTTAATTAGGCAAGGGAAAATTATCTGATTATTGTTGGGTTCTTATAAAGTTAAAAAATTTCGAATAATGAAGTTAACTATATTTTAAATTATAAATCTATACACATTAGAAATGGGTTCATGTTATCATAAATTTTATTAATTTGGTATACAATATATATTATAAATTAATAAAATTTCATATATAATATATAAAGTTCTCTCTATAAAAGTTAAATGTTAATATAATTTTTATTAATTTGATATATATTTCAGATATAATATATAAATTTATTAATATATTATATAGTTATATATAGATGTTATGAATATAATTCATGTAAAAATAATAAATGTAAATATAAATATAATAATAATAATAATTAATTAACTAATAGTTAGCTAGTAATCAAGAAGCATGTCTTAGAGACATGCCCATTCATGAAACAGAAACTGCTTAGGTATATATAAGCAATCCCTCATTGTAATCATCACACTTTTTTATACATTCAACAATTATTACTAATTTTCCTAATATGGATGTTTACGTCTTCCAAGTCTTTTGAAGATAACTCTATTGCGTATACGGACTTTGTTCGTTACATTGGTATTAGAGCCATGTATGATCCTGACCTTTATCTATTAAGTCTTTGTTAATGTAGTTGACGTCATGATCAAGCGTCTCGCTAAATACTTGGAGGTTCTCCATTCTGTCAGATTCATAGTCAGGCCTTTGGCCATTGAAAAAAAATAAAAAATAATATATATATTAATAAAAAAATAAAAAATATATATATTAAGAAATTAAATTATAGAAGAAAACAAAATAAAAATAAAAATAAAATAAAATATAAAAGAAAAAAATAAAAGAAAAAGGAGGAAGAAAATAAAATAAAATAAACAGCACAAAAAAACTTACCTTAGGGCAGTCACTCCTATACGCAGTGTTGAGAAATATAGGGAATTTACATTAGGTGATTTCTTTTCATTAGTGATTGCTTGTGAATGCATTTTTACGTATTCAGATTAAGATCTTCTTCATGTTAGATTATTAGTGTTTTTCTTCATCAAACAGTAACCAATGCATGGACATAAAATAAAAAGGGAAACAACATGTAGGTTATGATCCAAGGCCAAAACCCCTCAGTATTTGAGAGGAAAACCTGCACAAATTTTTCTTATATAAATTCCAATTAACGAATACCAAGATTGAGACCCTTGGCCTTAAGTTTGCATTCAGTCAACTTAATCAATATGACTTGGAAGCTTTTCAAGCATACAGAAGTAAGGGACTGGGAAGGATTCCTTTGGATTTATTGACTATTGAAGATGTCAACAGACCTACTCCAAGTATTAGCTTGGATAATGAAGTTAAAGACATGTCTGAAGATGAGTCAGGGCAATCAAAACATCAATCTCATAATTTAGACCATTCTGAAAATGAATCTGAAAACATAAAGGAGAACCCAGAAAAGGTAATAAATCAAGTAATCAAAGAGATTGAGATGCAAGAGAAAGGAGAAAGTAATGGAACAGAATCATCTTCCCAAGAAGTTCAGCACAGTCAACAACACTAGATCAGTCAGAAAAGTCTCAACCAAAGGATTTGAAGGGTGACTGGGATAAGTTGTCTAAGGCAGTAAATATTCCTCAAAAAAATCCCAATACTGGTCAAGCTACCAGTTTTCAAACGCCAGAACATTCTCAGGAGTTAGTGGAAACTGTAACTCCACTACAACAAGTTCGTAAAACTCATGATCGAGAGGTCATTCTGGCTTATCCTACAGAGTAGATAGTGTTACAAGTTGAGGAAATCCCTTCGCTGGATATCTTCTACATTCTTAGTCATAAGGCTGTAGTCAAGAGAAGAAAAATGAGAAGAATTGATGATACAATCTCAAACCTTACAAATGAATCTGTTGATTTTTTATGGAAGGATCCTTTAGTTGATCCTACTGCAAATTTAACCAAACTATCACAGTTTTCAGGGGAATATCCTACTACCACTGTTGATAAGGCCATTGAAGTTAAAATTTTACTAAAGCAGAAATAAAATAAAATACAAGATTTAGAGAGACCAATAGATCAAGAAAAGTCTAACTCCAACGAGCAAATTGAATTGAAGATGTCCCAATTTCAAAAGGATTTATAAAGTCTTAATTTGCAGCATCAAGTACAACTCACTGAGAAGCAAACACAACTGGAAGTAGCAATTAAAAGATTACAAAGCTAGCCACAGCAAGAGAAGTTCATAGAGGAAGCATTGGATGTGAATGCTAAGTTAAAGCAACAACAAGAAGTATTTTGCCATTAAGCTTCTATCACTAGCTCTTATTGTGACTCAAGTGAAATACTGATGCAGCAAGTAGCTATCCAGAAACTTGAATGTGAGAAGGTCGAGAAGAAAATCAATGAACACATTCAATGGAAAGCATCAATCTCAGGAAAGGAAGATGATCTACCTCAGGTAGATAAATTCCACAAGGAGATCTTATTTAAGGATTGGAAGGCACAGATAAAGCAAGAAGAGAAAGCAACAGTGAAGGCATCATGATCGACAAAGGAGATTACTGAATCTGTATGTGAATTTTTTTTGAAATAAGAACTTATCAAAGACTGCACGTCTGAAGTCCTCTCAGAAGTCAAGCAGCTGGAAACACAGTGGAAACAAAAGGCAGAAATGCAGGATGAAAAGATTAAAAAAGTAAATAAGTTTGATCAAGAAAATTATTGGAATTTTCTAATCAAACCTTATCATCAGTACCAGACCCTACAGCATTTAACATATTCGACAAAAATAACGCAATCAACACTCTCAAATGCGGTATTAAAAGGACAGGTCAGATCGAGGATTTCGCAGCCAGTTCAGCTTAAGCGCATGCTAGATATTTTTCAGCTTCGGGAACAAATCCAAATGAATGATCAGAATTCATAGTTATATCGTTACTTTATTTTCCTAGATTGTAGTTGAAGTTTGTCTTATGAGGATGGTTGTTTGAAACCTCCTCTATTTTTATGTAATTATCTATTTTTGAAAACATACTTAGTTTAGTATTTAAACTCCTCTCATGAATTTAGAGAAGGGTCTAGAAATTTGTCAAAAACATTCTCAAAGAATGCACTTTTGTAAGTTTGTGAATGCTTTGATGAATTAATGGAACATAGTATATTATCTTTTGACATTTGAAGCTGTTTAACTGATGTTGCACTATTGTACTCGTTAAATTGCTTTAAAGTGAAGAGGGGCAGATATCTACTGTCAGTTTACATGAGTAGAACTTCATACATATGGTACTTCTATTCACTTGTATTATGTCTTTCATTCTATATTGACAGTCATCTTTTTATTTCATTATATATTTGAAACATCATTATAGATGAATGTTAAATGCACTTATGTACTAATATTTTTCTGTGATTTCTTATTGGATATATAATCACACATATGAATGCGATATACTTTTCACAATTCTTCTAATTAAACTATTTTGTTAGAAGAATCATCATTACATAATTTTCATCTCTTTCAACTGTTAAATAATCTACATTACTAATAGTTGAAGGATATCTTTTTAGATCACATAAAGGAAGAAACACCCCGGGAATATAGTAGAATTAAATAATGTTATATAGATGCATGTGATAGATTAGAATCATTTTCCATTTCATGTTATATAATCAAAACACACCCCAAAATCATCCTTATTGGGAAAATGCTCCCACTATCCCCAGTTGGAGCCACCACACCAAATGGAAAAGGAGCTGCTTTAAGGTTCGGACTAGGTGGTTTTCCCCCATGTGTGGAAGCAGAATTCCGAGGCCTCAATGGTACCTTAACAAGGGGATCGGTAAATTTTACAAGATTTGTAGACCTTTTCCAAAAATAATTTTCAAAAAAATTCTTTTTGATGTCTTTTCCATCTTGTATATGAGCCCACCAAGATTCAATCCAATCTTCAGAAGATAACATTTTCTGCATTTTTTTTTGTTGAGAATTGAGACATTTCAACGTGAGGAAGTGAGTTCTAAATATCGTAATTGTAGGCATGACAACATCTTTTCCCCTAGTGTTTTTCTTCATTAGGCTCAATACCCATGAGTGGTTGTAAATGTATTTTGTAATTCACTTGGCATGCTCTACAATGTTTTTTATCCACTCCACTTTGCCTATGTCCTCAAGCATGAGGCCTATGCAATGTGCAACACATGGAGTCCAAAATATGGTCCTATATTTGGACTCAAGAAGCTTTCCAGCAAGAACATAGTTTTAGGCATTATTTGTGATGACCTGTACAACATTCTGCTGCCCCACTTCCTGAATAATGTCATCCAAAAACTCAAATAGAAGTGTTGCATCCTTCACCTTATCTGATGCATCAATTGATCTCAAAAACATGGTTCCTTGAGGGAAAGGAGGAAATAAATTAAATATAGTGTGGTTCTTTCCATCAGTCCATCCATCTGACATGATGGAAAACACTGTTTTGAGCCATGACTCTCTATACTCAGCCAAATACTCATCTATGGAAGAGATCTATTTTTACAAAAGAGCTCCCCTCAAGTCATGCACAATCGGGCCTTTGAAGCCCTTTCCTGCAGCTATAATAGATTCCCACATAGATTGGTAATAAGGTGAGTGAGCAACATTAAATGGGATATCTTCATTATACCACAATCTAGCAATGTATTAATAAGAAGTTCTTTGCATTGTTTTTTCCAATTTCGATCCAAAGCGGGTTGACGACTTGGGTGAGAGGAAGTGGCTATGGGATTAGTATAGGATGAGAAATAACTCTGGATGTTTGGTCTCTTTGTTCCTTTTGATTGTTGGCCAAGAGAAGGAGGAACATAGTGAAAGGGATCATTGGTGGAAGGGATAGAAGGAGAGTCTTGAATGTCATAATCATCATACCCACTCTCTTTCATGGCTTCTAATAATTCCCTCTTTCTTGCAATATCATCTCGGATGGCCTTCTCCCTAGCCTTATTCTCCTCAAAATTTTCAAACTTGGAAAGTTATTATACGCTAACAAGACCTAACACTTCATTTGGTGCTTCACATGGCCTTACTTGGCCTTTTATCCCAGCCAAGTGTTGTTTCAATTTGAGAATACCCCCACCTCCAATATATTTATGGAAAAATTTGCATATAATTTTTCCATCAATCAAATAGTAATGAGCCCATGCAATGTCCTTGGCCTTTGGACCCATTTTGGCTTGAAATAATTAAAATTTGCAAATAAATATTCTATTTAAAAAATGGAAACCCAAAGCTAAATTTAGGGAAAAAAATGCACAGTGTAGCCTACAAAATTTGATAGCATAGAACTAGATATTTGATAGCAATAGCATAGAACACATAAAAAAAATTAATAAATGGACAATAGTGAAATGAGGAATTTTTCAAGTGAAAATCCTTACCTGGAAATGCAAACTAGCTTCCTTAGCCTCCTCTTGAAGATGCGAACTCTACTTCCCTAACTTACCTGCTCATCTTTGGCACTTCTCAATATTTCAAGGAATCGAAAAC
Organism: Pinus albicaulis; assembly: GCA_034641835.2. Classification (NCBI taxonomy): domain Eukaryota; kingdom Viridiplantae; phylum Streptophyta; class Pinopsida; order Pinales; family Pinaceae; genus Pinus; species Pinus albicaulis. Next base: position 1,257,837 of record MU968480.1, on the reverse strand, counting down.
ACCCTTGGATGCTTCCTAGATACGAACACCTCCAGAGGGGAAGAAGGCATATATACCTTTGACAGAATTTGTGCTGAAATAGAAATCAGAAAAGGCATGCCTGATAAAATCATTCTCAAAGTGGGAGACTTCCATTGGACTCAGACCCTGGATTATGAGAACACAGCTTTCAGATGCTATCATTTTCATCAAAAAAGGCATCTTCAGAACTCTTTCCCATCCTTCCTTGCCCAAAAAGAGAAGAGCAACCGGAAATCAAAATCCAAAATCTGGAAACCTTGTGTTCCAGCACCCATGGATGACATCGATTCCTTCAGCTCGGATGAGGAAGATATTGAAGCTAATGAGGAAGAGGCAAAGCAAGGGAAGTACATGACCTCGACAGAACCTGGTGTGCCCAATGGTCCTACGAGTGCTCAAAAGAAATCTCATGAAACCTCCTCCTCAGACTCAGATAAGGAACCATCTCCTTCAGTCACCAACAATCTTCAAGTGGTTCTAGCACACCCGCCCTAGGATAGTTGGGGAAGAGTGTCAAAAAATAAGGGAAATAAATGTCGTATTGAGGACTCCACCTATTAATGTGTCAAAATGTTTGTGTCTTTTAGCTCCCATGTTTATCTTTTGGGCTCTCTTTGCTTCTCTCTTGGCTAATTGTGAGACTGAGGTTCATTGTTCATCATTTCCGGTTACCCGAATCTCTAGCCTCTCTTGTTTGTAATCTCAATGTACCATACGATTTTTAATATAATTATTCTAATTTACCAAAAAAAAAAAAGATGTGAACTCTACTGAAAACTCCAAACTATCTCCAAAATAGCTCCAACTTCAACTCCAAGCCTCCAAGATGACTGCTCCAACAAAAACTCAACACTCTCCAAGCTCCTTATCAAACTCAAAAAATGTACAAATGAGATGTGTGAGAAAAATGAGATGGGTAACCTCCTTTCAAAGGATTGGAGAGGGTCTTTTTGGATGGAAACAACCCTAGTTTTCCCTCCAAAACCACCTGGAACATTCCTAAATTGCATCCAGAGGGTCCGTCGTGGCCTTGGTATCTAACCGTTCGTTTTAGTATGGAACCAAATGGTTTGACCATAAATTGGATGGTTCCATCATCACCCAACCGATTAGCACTGGTTTTTGTGATTTTTTGGAGAAAGGCCACCCTTAACCGGGTTTTTCTGCTGGTTTGACCCGACCGACCAGTTTGACTAGTTACCAGTTCAAATCGACTCTTTTTTAATACAATGGATAGCAGTAGCTGATGTAAAAACTCAATCACTTTGGCTCTCCAAGATCTGCTCTTACTCTCCAAGTCTCTCTCTCTCACAATCTCCTTCACGCCTCTCCAACTCTCTCTCAAGTTTGAATTCACAATGCACAAGTAAGTCAGGTGAGATGAGATGAGACACACATATACATATAGGAGGGGCAATGAATTATTGACATAAAGGAGGAGCAATACACATGCTTTGAGGAGGAGTTACATATTCCAAAATAGGAGTGTAACTTATGCCATAAAGGAGAGGAGTGTAAGTTATGCATTTAGGAGAAAAGTGTAACTTATGTATTAAAGAGGTGTAAGAGAAATATTTTAATGACGAGTCATTAAAGTGTGTAAGAGAGTGTAAGAGGTGTATAAGAGCATTAAAGAGAGAGAGTAACATATGCACTAATTGAGGGGAGTTACATATGACATGATTGAGAGACTTGAATTTCTGTTTATTAATAATATAATAATATAATAATAATAATAATAATAACGAAAATATTAATAATTAACTAGAAATTGAACTATTAGGATTGATTGATGATCAAAAGGGATTTTCCATCAACAATGCTTGATTACCAATTGATGCAAGGTGATTTACTATTTTTGGAAAGTCATACTTAAGATTTTCTATTTTTGGAAATTATATTTTTATAAATTTTTCCCTGAGCTACCAATTTTCAACATGTTGTAGCAAGTCCTCTCGATGAAAAAAACCTTGCAAGATCTTCAAGTGAAGTTTGATGAGACCATTCCAATGTTCTGCGATAACACCAAAGTCATATGTATCTCCAAGAATTCAGTCATGCACTAAGAAAAACACATTCCGATCAAGTACCATTTTGTTAGAGAAAAAGTTGCAGAAAAGAACATCAAAGTTTAGTATATTGGGAAAAAAGAAAAAATTGCTGATATATTTACCAAACCTTTACCACGTGAAACATTCGAGTATCCTCACCAGAATATTGGGATTCTCCCAAGTTCACATTAGAATTTTCTCTTATCAACCCAAGTAGACAAGGGGATTAGAGGCAGGTTTAGGGTTCAGAAGAAGATGCAAATTGTCAGGGAGAGTCACCCTTTGCCATTAATGTCAAAGGGGGAGATAAAGTGTTAGTAAGGTTAGAATAATTATGTTAGGGGGATTTGTGATCATAGGGGGAGTACATATGTTACCATCAATGCCAAAGGGTGAGATTTTTGATAAGTGGTTGTCATTGATTTCAACCTAAGAAGCACTAGGATATGCCCCACTTTAGTTGACCAATATGACATGGAAAATCATTGTTTCTCGCATCCAGACCACTCTAGATGGATTCTCTTCGTCAAGATGTTTCCGGTGGTATGTGGCACGCCACGTAGTTCTTCACGGTTTGATAGATATTCACGTTTGAATTTGGAGATCCAAGTTAGTGGGATAAAACCCCAAGGGGTAGTGACATGACACACATTCATTGGTTGATGGTCATTAAATAACTAACATAAGGGTTATTTATTATGTTCTATGGAGAAATCATCTTAGGATAGGGTATCAAACTATTTTCCACCCATAAAAAGTTTCCACCAATTTCAAAGGAAGAAACCCAAACTTCATCCATCAAAAGCGAAACGAACTTATTGATTGAGGATTAAGGTAGTCATTTAATATTATTTTTAAAAAAGAGTCCTCCTCCAAATTTTTGAACCCCCTTTTTCTTGTCAAAGTAATTCAACAATAATCCATTAGAAGCCCTCCTAGGTCTATAAAAACAGGTTTATACCTCTCTTCTTAGGGATGCACTTTAACGTATGATCTTGTGAAGGAAAGATTTGAATTTTTGGCCACCCCTAATGAATACTTTTGGCCCTGTTACATAGACTTGTGGTTACTAGTACTACTAAAATTTAGACCTATGGTGGAGAAAATCATTTGAAAAAGAGAAATTACTATGTTCTAGGTTAGTTTATAGTATATTTTTTTGGTTTTTTGGATACGTTTGGGTAAGCTATTATTTCAAGTAGAAGATTTCCCTTCAATGACATAACCAGGACATGATCATCCACTCAAATTTTGATGGTTAAAAGTCCTAGGAATTGCAGACCAGCAAAGGGTGATGTAGATCAAGGTGATGGTCGAAGGAGCATACATCAATTATGGTTCAGGGATTTTTTATATCTTTTGTTTGGGACTTGAGACTTGTTTGATTGTAGAGAAGACATCCAATTTGGATCTCATCTAGGGCATAAAATCCAAGACAACGAAGGATTAATTGGATAATGATTTACTCATCCTTTTGTATAGAATTTTTCTTGAAGTTCTGAGAATATTTTCACTAGAGCAACTCAATCCTGTAATGGTTGCATGACCTTATGACATAACAACGAAAGGATTGATTGCAGTGATTGAATATTGTGCAGAATGAGGTCTATATATATATATACACATCTAACAAGTGAAGTTGACTTTACATGCCCAATCAAGGACTTAAAAAAAAAATTAATTGGCATCCTACAATATCTGTTGTGTGATCCATAATTGAAGTTTATGAAGCAAAGAAGTGATGAGATATGGGAGTCTAGAGTGATCTAAGTTGACCTATGTAAAGGATATTGTTAAAAGTTATTGAGGTCTGATAGTACGCAATAAATTTTCTCCAAGTACACAACAATAAAGATCTTGATCAGCAATGTATCTCATTATTTCTTGCAGTAGGACCTTGGATACAAGCTACTTATCAACAAGGGAAGATCAGGCAAATCATTTCATCATCACTTCAATAGACACTCGCAGAAAGGTCCTTCATCATTGATCAGTCACTGCAACAAGTTTCATCATCAACATCTAAGGCATTTTTTACAACAGATTGATTCATTGTATGTTGTCCAAAAGCCTTGTAAATTTTGTAAAGGGGTTGTACTATTGTACAAAAATCGAAGAAGTCATTTTGTTTTGGTACAAGGGATTGGTATGTAGTGGAACAAGGGTTTTGGTCCAAGGGCTTGTGAGGACAAGGGTTTAGGTCTTCGGGTTGTTAGTAAGTTGAAGAAAAATCACTAAATATCATTGTAAAGTGGACCATTGTCCCTGGTACAAAAGTCCACACTATTAAATTTATATTTTTTCATTTTTAGGGTGGTAGGGTGGTGCTAGAGAGGTGGTTGAAGTCACCTTTAGTCTGGGGCCTGAAAACACTTTAGGGTGGTAGGGTGGTGATAGAGAGGTGGTTGAAGTCACCTTTAGGTTGGAGCCTGAAAACACTTCAGGGTGGTAGGGTGGTGCTAGGCAAAGTTGGTGCTTGCTAGGGTGTTAGAGCATCATTTCAATTGACTACTGATAAAACCCAGGGCATTGGGATGTCCTTCTAGTGGGTGCTAGAGGAAAATGTTTTTCTAGAGTTCTAGCGATTTGTAGCATTCTTTTTAGTTGGTGCTGAAGATTTAAAGAACTTATTAGAAAAGTGTTCAGTGGTTTTTGTCCCAGAGGGGGTTTTCCACCTAAAAAGCTTTGTGATCACTGTCTACTATTTATTTATGGTTTTTGAATATTGTTGAAGATTAACTAATGCTCTAAAAATATTAATAAGTTACTAATTGCTAAGAAATGTTGATTCAACCCCCTCTCAGTATTTCCAACATAAACATTAAATTTAAGCACTTTGATACAAAAATAGGTAATGCACCTTGTAATAAATGATTGACCTTCATCGAATGATGATGTTGGTTGAAATAAAGCACTAATTGGAGCGTGGAAGAGATGCCTTTGAGGCTAGATATCTATGGATCATCATGGGCTTGTTGGATGGAAAGTTGAAACAATAGGAGACAAATTTTCTCCTCTGGGTTACCCACATGGGTGTCTAGTGGGACCAAACCGATTTACCAAAAATACATGAAACATTTAAATGTTGATTAAAACATATATAGTCATGTGCATCTATGTGAATCCAAACCATTATACACAAATATTCCAAAATTTTCATGTATAATTCAAGTGTGCATATAACCAAAACAACACGGTGCTCCCATTAGTTATGGGCACTAAGAGATTGGCAATGTACAACATTACTTCTGGATCCAAATTAGTGTAGACCAGACTGACTGTTCACCCTGTCCAAAGACCTCTGAGACGCTGCTAAAGTAAATCCCTTTCTTGTGGGCAAATCAAATCACCTAGCCATCAATAACGAGTTATACTCACCCGACAACAAGACAATAGAGGGTCTAAATTCACTCAACTCTTCTTCGTGGAATCATTCTATCTTGAGTTTTCCTCATTTTCCCATGGCTATTAGGAGAGTTAGATCTAGTGGACTGTGAGCTAGTCCCTAAATCCTTTCCCAATGCACATCTTCTTCCCATTTTATATGCGCACACTTGGATATGAGGGTTTTTCCCATACTATCACATTTAGACTTTATGTTTTTACTTCTTGTTCTTTATATAGGAGGCTTTTCAATACTCATGGTTTGTATTGACATCATTGTACTGAATGATCCCATTCACCTTCTTTTCTGGTTATTTGTAATTATCTTTTGTTATCTAATCCATCTTTGAGCTAAAGTAAAAAAAAAACAAAGATGTTCTAAATGGCCTTTAGAGTCCAAAAATTACGTGCTACAACAAATAGGTTGCCTATATTGTGAACCTCATCATTGATATCGCCCTATAAGAACTATAGAAGATAGAAAAATCTTAACGTGCCTAATCAATAATTTTGCTTGAGTGAAGGGTACAATTTTACTAGGGTCATGACAAAGGTGCTACAACAAATAGCTACATAACATGAAAATTATTGCCTATATTTTGATCCTCATCATTGATATTGGCCTTTAAGTGTTATAGAAGATGGAAAAAGCTTAACATGCCTATTCAGGGATTTTGCTTGAGTTAAGGGTACAATTTTACTAGGGTCATGACAAACGAGTCCAACAAGAAATGTTACAAACATTCGAGTACATAGAGGGCTTGGTGCTATTGATTAAATGTTTGTTCCATATCTTCATAAATGACATAATCTAGTGGAAATGTTGCAATCATGCCAACCCTAAAATCCTTAAAAGTTGTTAAGTCTACTAAATATTGAATGGGATCTAAATTTCTACTTTCTCCATATAAAATCCAACGAGGCTGGAACCACTGTCAAACATCTTGAGGCAATCAATGGTAGTGTAAAAAATTAAGTAAAGGGATATTTCCCCTTTTACTTCAAGAATTTAATATTACCATTAAATAGTAGGGTATGTATCTCATCAGATGAATCATGGGAAATGGAAACAATAGATTTTTCCTTGTTTGATTGATGGAAAATAGTCGCAATATCCTTAGAGCTCAATCCACTAACTCACTATAAAATAATGAGGGGCAAATGACCAAGAATGTTGTTACAAGGCAATAGTGACAGAAACAAGCAATAATTTTTGAATTGTTGTGATAAGTATCTAAAGTATTTCGATAAATTGAAATTATCGTGGTAAATAGTGCCCCATATTATTGCCTTGTTTTGAATTGGAGACATTATTGCAATAATACCAATATATTTGTGATAAGTGCAACATTGGTTAATGTTATGCACTGTTGCTTGAACTAAGGGAAACCGTTTTGCTTCTTGAGTACATGGTGTTGACTAATGCTTCTTTAGTAGGTCTTGCAGTTATCAATATTATTTTTTAGGCTTTACAACTATTTTTTTCCACATTCAATTGTTTGTGCCAGTGATGCAAGAGCCCCCCTGACTTCCAACCTTGCAACTACCCTTTCTAGTGAGTTCTGAGCCTTTTGGTCCCACTCCCTACTGATTTGGAAAAGTGGTGCTCCCTAAGCCAAGGAGTGCACTCCCAAGGTGCTCTCTGGACACTCCTAAGATGCTCCCTAGGCGCTCCTTTGGAACATCCATGTGTTGATGTTTTGTAGCTTAAAATTGTAATTTCACATAGGTCTAAGTGTCTAAATGTGTAGAAGTCATCTAATTGTTCTTTAACCTTAGCAATTACTTTAGTTATTAAAGCAATTTCTTCATTAAGAAAAAATGAGTTAATCTAATGAAATGAAAAATTTATTTCCATTAGTGAATTAGATATTTCTCAACCGTTGATCTCAATTGGTGTTGATATCGAATTCTTACAGCCAATCACTTTGGAGATTAAGGTTGTGCATTTAGTCAATAGCTTCAACATATAGAAATAAAGGCTAAGGTTTGAAGGTAAACTATTGTTAGAGGAAATGTGAGGTTCGAGGAGAATGTAACATCCAGGAAGTCTCATGAACCACTTCTAGTGACAAAGGATGAGGAGCAAGAGGCTTTGAAGGATGAGAAAACATTCATTATTTTTTTCTAGTTTTCGGAGTTAGAATTTAGGTGGGGAGGAGAAGTCAATACTAACTCTTACCAATTTTGTGAGGAGACCTCGATGGCTTGAGAAAAAATTAAGGTATGTTCAAGAGCATGTGGAAGCTCCTAGGAACACATTTGGGGTAAGTATATCTTCGAGGATGTTTCCAAACTATGTGGCACTTATGAGTAGCATTGTTGTTTCTAGCCCTTCTAGTTTTTAGGAGGCAACAAAAAAACATGTTTGTCAGGATGCCATGATGGTTTATAATTCCTTATGAGGAATGAAGTATGGGATATAGTGCCAATATTAGAGGGCAAGTCAATGGTGAGTTCTAGGTGGGTCTTCAAGATCAATAATTCTGCAAATGGTAGCACAAATAAGTACAAAGAAAAATTTGTGGCTAGAGGGTTCTCCTAGAAAGAGGGAGTGGACTACGAGGAGAATATTTTTGTAGTCATCAAATATACTTCCATTTGAGTTGTCCTATCTATTTCTTTAGGCATGAGATTGGAGGATACATCATATGGATGTGAAGACAATGCTCCTCAATGGGGTGATTAAGGAGGAGGTGTATATAGAACAACCTCAGGGCTTTGAGGTACAAAGGAGGGAGTATTATGTGTGTATATTCAAGAAGGGCTTATATAGAGTCAAGAAAACACAAATGGCATGGTATTCCAAGGTTGATCAGGTGCTCAGTATTTAGCTCAAAAGTCAAAGTTTTCATAATTGAATGAAACCAGAATGCCAGCGATCGGCTCGTCGCAAGGAATCCAACGCAACTCGTTTCATTGAAAACCGAGTTTAGATGGAGTTATGCTCTGCTGATTGTTGTTTAGAACACACAAATTTTTATTAAAAAAATTGCAAAGCATGTACAGGTTGATGACATGGTAGCCCAGTCAGAATTCAGGAATATTCTTAAATTTTATTGCAATGGGACTGTGGCAAGTGTCACTTCGTGATTCGCCAGTTTGGTTTGTGAAGGAGAAAATTTCCCAATGACCTCATAAGGTTGAATTTTGAGTTTATGGATTTTGTGACGTTGGAAATTATTATTTATTTTTAATTAATTAAGGTTATATATATATATATATATATATATATATATATATATATATAATTTTAATAAACCTTAAATAATTCTAAATTAGTATATTAATTCTTACATAATACATCATTAAACCACATCAAATATTGGAATGACATACGTTGGAATGTGGTATTAAGTTTTCATTTTTATATGGTTGGACAACTTATTAATATGTGATGGCATATAATGTATTCAAAGGTTTTCGAATATGCGTATTGTATAAGGTGGGTTTCACGAACAATGCAAAGTTGGAGCGCGACATTAAAGTTTGATGTGGTGACAAAAACAACGAACAGGGATCGAGGACCTGGCTCAAACTCGTGACCTCCCCGCACCTAATTCGATCCATTACTAACATTCCATACAGTTTTTACTCGATATGTATGCAAATGCGTCGATAATCATACCTTCAGGTTCGCGCCAACGGGCAGAGGAGGGGGCCAGCGCACTACCACATGTCCCTACCATATGACGGCGCCCGGATCCAAGCGCTAATTGGCTTATGCGCTAATGAAAACATTTAAAACCCACTTAATTAATAGTTAAACAAGTAGTTAACTTGGCGTACCTTTCAGAAGAGCGTGCCAAATCCGCCAGACCCCTAGTTTTAGCGGGGTTATCTGGCAGATCCAGTTTTAGAGGCAGTTTCCTAAGGGAAAATTAAATGAGGCTTATCTAGGTCAGATTTCGACCAATGTTGGAAAATGAATAGTCAATATTAGATTATTTTGGCATTCCAAAGACAATGGTATAGGTTTCATAGGCTGAAAACAACTTATACATGTGATTTTTCTACAGGGAAGTTCAAGGGAGTCGAGAGCCACCAAGGAAGGAGGTTAAGTCTAGACCATTCATAGTTAGTTTTTCAGTAATTGGACAGTCATTTTTAGATGATTTTTATGTTCCGAATACAATAGAATAGGTTTCAGGAGCAATTGAAAAATGTACAAAACACTTTTTCCAAATTTGAGCTAATACAAGAGGCCCAAGCTATGGAAGTTGGACCAAGGAGATGTAGCCAAGGAGGGGTGAAATCCTTCATCAAAAACTTGTGTTGATGGCTTTGTTTATGGTTTTTTTTACATGTTTATGTTTCTATTCAGTTCTTACTTATGTTTTTTTGTCATTAATTTCAACATAAAACACAAGACAATTTCCTGTTTAGACACTCACTTGCACCAAGGAAACTAAAGCACCACAAGCAAACTAGAAGCAAATATATTATAATTATGAACTTGTAATTAGCATATAAAAACTAACATACAGGTTCAGATCAATTGCTATCAGAGCATCTTGCTTAAGGTTATTTTCTTTCTTTGCTATAGTTTGTACAAAAGATTTTTAATGGTTGCAATTTTGTGATGCTTACAAGGTTCAGATTAAAGAGAGGAGAAGGGAAGCTATTGGCTACTAGTCCTGAGGTTAGGAAAAGAAGAGGGAGAGTTACAAGGCCACCATCTCCACCTACATTTTCACTCCCAGTTACACCTAAAGCACCTCAAGTGTTATCTCTGTTTGAGATTTAGGAGGTCCAAATTGCACCAAAAACCAAAGTTGAATCTGAAGCTATCATGTCAAGTGTTGGAGGTAATGAAGGACACTCAGAAGAGTAGGATTTAAAGAAATACTTCAATGAAATGAAGAGGATGGTAAAGATTATGTTTGATGCATTCACTGCTGGAATGATAGGAGGAGATTCTAAGTTCCCACATAGATAAGGAACTTCAAATGATAAGAAGGATGAAGAGAAGAGTTCAAAGGGTAGTGGAGAAAATCCATCTCCATCTCCACCATCTTCATCATCCTCATCATCCCCATCTGCATCATCTTGCACCTCCACCATAAAGACCACTCACACTCACTCAAAGGCCACGAAAGGAAAAAATCCATTGCTTAAACTGGACATTAAATTTGAACTACCTATGTACAATGGCGAGGTAAATGCAGAGAGGCTTGAAAATTGGATACGTAAATTGGAGGTGTATTGAATAATTCAAAATCTTCATGAAGAAGAAATAAAGATCCAGTTGGCTTCATTAAGGCTAGAAGGAGCAACACTAGTCTGGTGGGATGCAAAGACTCAAGAGGAAATGTGAATCCATGGTAAGATATCCATCACTTGGGTTGATTTTATTTCTTCCATTAAAAGATATTTTTATCCTTTAGCTTACATGCAAAAAGCTATTATGAGTTGGAAAAATTTTAAGCAACTCAAGGGTGAAATAGTTCAAGAGTATACCCAAAAGTTTAGAAAAAGAGCTTTGTTGTTAGGAGTAAACTTGAATTCCCAAGATACACTCTTGAAATATATTGGGGTTTTACATTCCTATTTGAATCATACTATTCTCATGTTTAACCCAATCAATTTAGACGAAGTTTGTGTACAAGCCACACACTTAGAGGCAAAGGGAAAACAAGGTGTAGAGGAGAAAGAGGAAAGTGAGGGTAAAGGGGAAGGAAAGTTTTATGGAAGAGGAAAAAGAAACAGTTCTGTAAAAAAGAAGAAGGAAAAACTCACTTGAAAAAACTGTTCAAAGACTAGCCATGATGAAGACCACTATTGGCAACTTCATTCAGAATTGAAACCAAATAGACAGAAAACCAAAGAGAAGGGGAAAATTGTTGCTATAACTAAACAAGATTCAGGAGATGAGACAGAGATTACAGCCATGGGTTTGAAAGGTAAACATGTTGCAAGAACTAGTTCTTAAAATTCTTCAAATGATACGCATGATGTAGATACAAGAATAGGGATTTTCCATATTACAATTGTCTCTAAACATACCAAGATTGATACACTTTTTGATAGTGGGTCACAATCTAACTTGATTTCCAAAGATTTGGTTAAGAAAATAGGCCTTGAAACAATTAGACATCCAAGACCATATCTTTTGGGTTTGATTTGCAAGAATGCAAACTTGCAAGTTACAAGGAAGTGCTTACTAAGATTCGCCTTTAACTCAAACTTTCTTGATGAAGTTGAGCTTGATGTGGTGTTGCTTGAAATATCTAGTTTTGTATTGGGAAGTCCTTATCTGTATGATAGGAAAGTTGTATTTCATCGCCATGAGAACAAGTACCACTTGTTTAAGGATGGTATCGAGTACGTAGTTAGAGCACATAAGAAGAAGAAAGATTTGTCTCTTATGCATGCAAGTGAAATGAAGAGGATAGTGAATGCAAGTAATAACTTTACATTGTTGATGATCAAACAATGAGATGTATTGAATCACACTTTTTGTAAGGATTCTTATGCTTGTAATGAGTTGTTTCGGGATGTTAACAGGTTGCCTTTGAAAGAAGGTGAAAAACATTTGCAGCAGTCAAGAGTAGTGTTGAGTAGTGTTGGAAACAAGATGTCGGTGCAAGAGGGTGAAAATGTCAAAGAGAAAGTGACAAAGCATCTTGGCAAAGAAGGCATGGGTTCCACAAATGATTATTGCTTGTTTCCAAAAGGTACATGGCAATGGCGAAGAAACTTGGTCAAGAGTCGGTGCAAGTATAAAGCGAGATCTGATAAAAATTGACATGGTGATAGTGTGCAAGGTGAGAAAGTTTCTAAGTTTTCTTGGATTTTTAACCAAGGTAGGAACAAGATGGTTTCTAAAAAAATATATTGTTGTTATGAAAATTCAGAAATATTGCAACATGATGGTGTCAATGACAGCAAGAGAAGGTCGCAAAAATTGAGGAAAAACTTGGCTTTTGTGAAAAGATCCAAATGATGAAATTGGAAAATTTCAGTGGATAGAGACTAGAAGGGTGAGGGAACAGTCCCCTCATCCACATAATTAGTAATCAAGAGATATTTTGGGCTCAAAAAGGCTTCTAGTGGAGAGGAATGATCAGGTGCTCAGTATTTAGCTCAAAAATCAAAGTTTTCATAATTTAATGAAACTAGAAGAAAAGCGGCTGGCCCGTCGCAAGGAATCCAACGCAACTCATTTCGTTGAAAACCGAGTTTGGATGAAGGAGTTATGCTCCACTAATCGTTGTTCAAACAGAACAATTTTTATAAAAAAAATTGCAGAACAAGTGCAGGCTGATGACATGGTAGCCCAGTCAGCGTTCAAGAATATTCTTTAGTTTAGTCCAATGGGACTATGGCAAGTTTCACTCTGTGATTCGCCAGTTTGATTTGTGAAGGAGAAAATTGCCCAATGACCTCCTAAGATTGAATTTTGAGTTTATGGATTTTGTGTTGGAAATTATTATTTATTTTTAATTAGTTAAGTTTATATATTCCAATATTTGATTTGGTTTAATGATGTATTATGTAATAATTAATATAGAATTAATTAAGGTTTATATATATATTAATTATTTTAATAAACCTTAATTAATTCTAAATTAATATATTAATTATTACATAATACATCATTAAACCAAATCAAATATTGGAATGGCAGACGTTGGAATGTGGTATTAATTTTTCATTTTTACATGGTTGGACATCTTATTAATATGCGCTGGCATATAATGTATTCAAAGGTTTTCGAATATGCATATTTTATAAGGTGGGTTCCACAGACAATGTAAAGTTGGAGTGCGACATCAAAGTTTGATGTGGTGACAAAAATGAACAAGGGTCGAGGTTTGGGCTCGAACCAGTGACATCCCCCCCACCTAATTCAATACATTACCAACATTCCATACACTTGTTACTTGATATGTACGCAAACGTGCCGGTACTCATACCTTCAGGTCCGCGCCAATGGGCGGATGAGGGGGCCAGCCCCCTACCACATGTCCCTACCACATAACCGCGCCCGGAGCCAAGTGTTAATTGCGCTTATGCGCTAATCACAAAATTTAAACCCCACTTAATTAATAGTTAAACAAGAATTTAACTTGGTGGTCCATTTGGCGGAGTGCGCGAAATCCGGCGGACACTCAGTTTTAGTGGGGTTATCTAGCAAATATCCAGCTTTAGAGGCAGTTTCCTAGGGGAAAATTAAATGAGGCTTATATGGATCATATTTTGACCAATTTTGGAAAATGAGTAGTAAATCTTAGATGAGTTTGGAATTCCAAAGAAAATGGTACAGGTTTTAGAGGCTGAAAAGGACTTCTACATGTGATTTTTCTACAGGGAAGTTGAAGGGAGCCGAGAGCCACCAAGGAAGGAGGTCAAGTCTAGACCAGCCAAAGTTAGTTTTTAGTAATTGGACAGTCATTTTTAAATGATTTGTATGTTCTGAAGACAATAGAACAGGTTTCAGGAGCAATTGAAAAATGTACACAATTTTTTTTCCAAATTTTAGCTAATACAAGAGGCCCAAGCTATGGAATTTGGACCAAGGAGATGTAGCCTAGGAGGGGTGAACTCCTTCATCAAAAACTTGTGTTGATGGATCTGTTTATGGGTTGGTGTACATTTTTATGTTGTTGTTCAGTTCTTACTTATGTTATTTATTTGTCATTAATTTCAACATAAAACACAAGACAATTTCCTGTTTAGACACTCACCTGCACCAAGGAAACTAAAGCGCCACAATCAAACAAGTAGCAAATAAATTATAATTCTGAACTTGTAATTAGCACAAAAAAACTAACATATAGGTTCAAATCAAAGGTTTATGGGTATTTACTAACCATGGGCCTCACAAAGAGTGTGGCAGATCTCAACTTTCACTTCATACTCGTTGGAGATGATCCACTCATCCTGGTGTTGTATGTGGATGACTTGTTTCTCACAAATACAAAGATGCTCATAGTACAGTACAAGGAAGACTTGGCTATAGAATTTGGAAAAAAAGGACATTTGGTTGATGCATTACTTCTTAGGGTAAGAGGTATGGCATAGGTTAACTAAAGTCTTATTTGGTCATGGAAAGTATGTGTTGGGGATCTCTAGAAGATTTGGGATGGAGGATTGTAGACCTATGGCTACACCCTATGTCACCTAGTTCAAACAAAATTTCAAGTTCAAAAACCTTGAAGTTCAATAAAAGTTCGAGAGTGAAAATTTTTGTAATAGAATTCAAATTTAGATTTGACATATTAAAAAATTTTAAACATTAAAAATATATACAAGAAATGAAGAAAAAAATGAAGAAAAAATGTAACTAAACACATGATAGAAATTAAAATAGCATAAGAACATGATTAAAGAGATATTTCAAAATCAAAACCATGTCATCTTCGTTAAAATTTAAGAACTTATTCATGAAACATAATATCACAAATATCAACTTAAGTTTAAAAATATTTACACTATTAAACATATAAAAAGAAAACTACAATGGGAACATACGCTTGATTCTTGATGTTCATGTGGCCTACTTGTTACATGAACATAAAAAATATCTATATCATCAAGAGCACTAACAACGATGAAACCACTAGAACCATGATCGTTAGATTCACCACTGGATGTAGGACTAACTCTATCACTCGTTGTCGAAATCATCTTCATCTTTTGATGCATCTAGAATAGGCTTGAAACATGGAGTAGAAGAATTGGATGAATCATTTGCTACATTGTTTAAAGCCAATTGCAGATTACTATGAACATAAAAAATATCTTCCAATCCTTGAGATAACAATCTATTTCTTTTCTTGAAATGAATATGCTCAAAGGCACTCCAATTCCTTTTACATGTTGATGCACTTGATTCCTAGCTCAAGACAAAAGTTGCAAACTTTTGCAATTTTGGCCCCCTGCCTTGGTTCCATTGCCTTGGTTCCAAATATCCATTTTCTATAACCTGTATGTTCCAAATATCCCTGTTCTATAACCTTTATGTTCAAAATTGTGATCTAATCAAAGTTGCAATTAATGTATCTGGATTTAACCTTACAAAATCCCCATAAAGTCCGCACATGACTTCAACTTGGAGTGGTGCAAAATACCTTCCTCGCTAAGAGGGAGTGTTGATTTTATTTAACTTAGATAGGTACTTTTTCATGGGTTTAAGAGGCTAGACATGTTGAAGTCATATAATTTCCCTTTAACCGTAGAAATTACTTTAATTATTAAAATATATCTTTTTGTGAGAAAATGTCAGTTAATCTAATGAAATGTAAAGGTTACTTGCATTAGTGAAATAGATAAATCTCAATGTTCTGTAGAAATTTATTAATACTGATGTATTACCAGATCCTCCTAACTTAACAATATTTATCTTCTTGCTAAATACATAATCCTTCCACTGTTAAACTTGCGGAAATTTAAAACTCAATTGCAAACACATGTGAATAAATTCAATCGCACATAACACAATTGTTTAATGGGAAAGCTTAAAGCTAAAAACCCCAAATATCATATATTATGTATGTTAATGGAATCATGTAATAATCTCATACAAAGCTTAGTACATCAAGTTCTCAATACAATATAGAATCATTACACACTGTCATGCAGAAATTTTCATATCTATGCACCAATTTCTTGCCTCCTGACAGCCTGCCTCCACTGTGCAATCCCTAGTGAAGAAGTCCCCTGAATGAATTCGAATTGGCCTTGCCTTGACTGTGCAATCCTCATTGGAAAATCCAATGTGTGTCAGATGCATTGAATGCATCACTATAGTCACAACGGATAGTCCATCTCACCCTTTCACCTATCTCTCCACTGGGTCTCCACTGGAACTGACATGCACTGTAGTTAACTGTTGTATTTGTTCGGTTGTTAGTGAGTTAGTAGTTGTGAATTAATTAACTAATTAATTCACTTAACTCTCACTAGTGTATCTTTCATTTATACTAGGTACAACTAGCTCAACTGAGTTTAACTCCATTAACTGAGTTAAACTAAATAACAACTCCTGTAACTACTCTTCCAGCTATGCCATAACTTTCCCACTTTAGTTATAACTGAGTCCTCCATGCATGAGCCACCAATTACCCTAGGAATTGTATAATTCCTGCAGCCCACTGATTTTCCAAATCTGTTCACTGAAATAAAGTGCTCCAAGAGAATAAGTTGATGTTTATTGTCGGATTATTATTAAGAGCTAATAATAATCGACATGCATCTATTTTTATATTAACAATCTATAAATAGACTTCGCCCAATATTCTAAAAATAGGATTTCATCTATTTTTCCAACTTGATCAACCATCTACAAATAGCATCCTGCAACTTATAGAATATGCTCACCATGTCTAAAAAGAAACATACACCTAAAAATAGTCTGCGGGCCCCACTTAGTGAAGGTGCTTAATTTTCACTAAGCTCATCATCTTGTTGAATCTTAACACTCCTTCTCAACAAGATATGGATTATGCTTCACCCCTATCCTGCCTCTATGGTATTTGAATTTGCTCCTACCGAGCGCCTTCGTCAGAATATCTGCATCCTGATCTTCTGTAGGAATGTATTGAAGCAATATGTTCTTCCGTTGCACACAATCTATGATATGGTGATACAGGATATCAATGTGTTTAGATCTATCATGAAACACAAGATTAATTTAGAGTTTAATGCAACTTTGATTATCATAATGTATCACTGTAGGATCTAAATGTGAACCGAAAAAACCGACCAGGATCTTCCTCATCCAGATACCCTCACATGTAGCTTGACTTGCTGCCATGTATTCTGCTTCCGCTGAGCTAAGTGCCATGAATCTTTGTTTCATGTACCATAAGCCATACTCAGATGTGCCCCTAAGATACCTCAGGACATGCTTGCCTGCCTTCCAAAAGGGCTTGGTAGGCTTAACCATCGCTTGAGAAAGCTGGTTCACCACATAGCATATGTCCAGTCTTGTATTAACTAAATACATGAGCGAACCCACCAACTGTCGATAAAGAGTTACATCCACTACCTCTGCCGATGTAGCATCCTCTTTCCTCCAATTTCTTGGAATAGGAGTATCCATGGGCTTGCAACCCTGCATGTGAAACTTTTCAAGTATCTCTCGAGCATACTTGCCTTCAGACAAAAATAGTTCACCTTCTCGCTGCCATATTTCCAATCCAACAAAATAATGAAGGGGGCCCAAATCCTTCATCTCAAACTCATTTGCAAGATCTGCCTTGCATGAGTGTATCAACTGCTCATCACCCGTTAGTATTAAATCATCAACATAAAGAACAATGATTAAAAGCTGACCCTCCACCACAATTTGGTACAGGTTTGCATCCACCTCACTCTTGGTGAAGCCAAGTCCAATGACATAGTTTTCGATTCGTGTGTACCAAGCACATGGTGCTTGCTTCAACCCATACAATGCTCTTTTGAGTCTGTACACATGTGACTTGCTGCTGAAGATCTCAAATCCTTTAGGCTGCTCAATGTACACCTTTTCCTCAATGATACCATTAAGGAATGTAGTCTTCACATCCATCTAATGGATGTGCCAACCCATCTGCGCTGAGAGAGAAAGGAAGGTCCTTATGGAAGAATACCATGCAACAGGTGCAAAGGTTTCCTCATAATCAATCCCCTCGATCTGTGAGAATCCTCGGGCAACAAATCTTGCATTATACTTCTCGACGCTCCCATCAGAAACTTGCTTTACCTTGTAGATCCATTTCGAATCTACCACTGATTTTCCCATCGACCTTCGAACAATCTCCCAAGCACTGTTTCTGACAATGGAGTCATACTCCTCGACCATGGCATCTACCCATGTGGGCTCCTGCTCTGCTCCTTCAAAAGAATATGGCTCTATCACGACACACTTGCTCATAAGAGCCATGTATCTAGTAAATCAGTCAGATGAATATCTTTGTCTGGGCTGTGATGTAGGGACTCCTATATTTTGTGCCGCATCAAGCTTCAGTATCTTAGCTTCTGTGGTACGCTTTCTACCTGTTTTGATGTTTGGTTATGCATGAGTGGACTCCTCCACTCCATGAATCTCCCCCTATTGCTGATCCACATCTAGAGGCTCATCTTTGGGAATAAGAAGTTCCTCCTCCGCATGCAAGTGTAGCTCCCTCTCAAGAGACAACTTCATGGATTTCACCTCACTGAATTTTATATCCCGTCGCACCACAGTCATTCGACTATTTGGAAAATACACACGATAATTATGGGGTATTTCTGTGTACCCCACAAATATCCCAACTTCTGTAGTCGGCTCCAACTTCTCCCTGGTGTCCTTTGTCACATGAATGTAAACAGATGAGCTAAAAATATTCAAATGAGAAATATCAGGCTTCTTACCAGTAAAATCTTCTTCAGGTGTACTCATGCCAAGTACTATATGAGGACAATGGTTTTTCACATAAACTGCAGTGTTGCATGCTTCCGCCCACAAGTGCATCGGTAGACCCTAGTCATGCAGCATAGCTCGTGCAACACCCACGATCATTCTGTTCTTCCTCTCTACGACCCCATTTTGCTGTGGGTTATGAGGCGTTATGAGTTCTCTTTGAATTCCTTCTTTGATACAGAATTCTTTGAATTTGTTCGAGATATATTCACCACCATTATTGCTCCACAGAGCCTTCACTTGATTCCCTGACTCCTCCACCAATGCTTTAAACTCACATAACTTTGAGAATGTTTCGCTCTTATTCTGCGTGAAGAAGATCAAGCAATTATGAGAATAGTCATCAACAAATATAACATAATGCATGTGTTTTGTTGTTGAAGAAATCAAGAAAGGTCCACACACGTCTGTGTGAATTCTCTCCAGGATCACCGAAGCACGGTTCTCCTTCTCATGAGAGGTGGTCTTCACAAACTTACCCGTAGTACATCCCTTGCACTGATCTGACTGCGCAAGAGTGCCCTTGGGAGGTCTAGTAGAAATCTGCTACAAAATCTTCAAGGCGCCATGATGAAGATGGCCCAATCTCCTGTGCCATAATTCGCCCTCATCCCAGCTCACCACTTCTTCTACTTTGCCCATCATTGCAGTGTAGCCATCTACCTCTAGCTTGTAGATATTCTTAACTTGAATCCCTATCCTCTTTGTTTGAACCATTGTTTTATGTCGCAGGAAAGATTTTCCCTCACTAAAAACAATGTCATAGCCTCTGTCTTCCAACGTTGTGATCGAGACCAAGTTTTCTTCAGACCTGGAGCATGCATAAAATATTTCAAAAAAAATGGTTTACCTGACTCCCTCTCAAAGGTAATGGTTCCAATGTCGATCGCACTGTATCTACCATTGTCGCCCATCTCTATATGCATTTGGAGATCCTTCTCCTCCAAGTCACTAAACAACTCCTTATCTCCTGTCATATGGAAAGACGCACCACTATCAAGATACACACCGATCCCATTGAGCTTGAAACCAAGCATGTGATCAAAGAGAAATCAAGTTCAAATTGTGAGGCTTAGGCCTCTCCAGCTGCAACTCCAGCAGCTTCTTGTTCTTCTTTTTCTGTGGGCAGTTAGTGGCGAGATGCCCATGTTCATGACAGTGAAAACACTTCACTTTGGACAAATCCAACTTCTTGCCTTTAGCCTCGGATTTTGGATGGGATTTCTTCCCATTTCCTTTCCTTGCTTTGGCAGCCGAAGTGAAATTCTCTTCATCATCATTCTTCAATGAAGAGCCATCTGTGGTACTTCGCCTTATCTCCTCCTACACAAGATCTGACCAAAGTCACTCCCAACCCGGCAGTTTCTCCTGTCCATTGACAGAGTCTTCGTAGCTATGCCAACTCTTCGGAAGCCCAAGGAGAGCCAATATCACCAAGTCATCATCATGAAATATAATCCCCACACTTCCCAGTTCATCCCTACATTGGACAAACTTCATGAGGTATTTTGGAATATTGTCGCCCTTCTCGATTTTTATTTTTCTGAGCTTATCTTTTAGCGCCAACTCCCTCTGGTTGTTGCTGCTTTGGAAAATATATTTCAAAGCCTTCCACATTGAAAATGGAGTGGCTTTCCCATGAAGGCTTGACACAATATGGTCCTTTACACCTTCCAACAAAATTCTTCTTGTCTTTGCTACCTTCTTTTGCCATGCGTCAAGTCCTGCAGCATCACTAGAAACAGGCTTAGGAACATCGCTATCGATGAACTCCTTCAGTCCATTATCTTCAAGCACCGCCTCCATCCTATCCTTCCAAGCTATGTAATTCGAGCTACCCTCAAGGGCATACTCCAATTGCAACCCATTGAAAGACATTTCAATGAATACTCAACTGTTGCACCAAGAAATTTCTGCAGCAAATTCGAATTGTCCACCAGCACAAACTCAACAATTTAATCACAATTTCAATCTCCAGTAATCAATATTGCTCCGATACCATGTAGAAATTTATTAATACTGATTTATTACTGGGTCCTCCTGATCTAACAATATTTATCTTCTTGTTAAATACAGAATCCTTCCACTGTTAAACTTGCAGAAATTTAAAACTCAATTGCAAACACATGTGAATAAATTCAATCGCGCATAACACAGTTGTTTAACGGGAAAGCTTAAAGCTAAAAAACCCAACTATCATATATTATGTATGTCAATGGAATCATGTAATAATCTCATACAAAGCTTAGTACATCAAGCTCTTAGTACAATATAGAATCATTAAACACTATCATGCAGAAATTTGCATATCTATGCACCAATTTCTTGCCTCCTAACAGCCTTCCTCCACTATGCAATCCCTGCTGAAGAAGTGATCAGGTGATCATGTCCTAAGTTGAAAAAATGCTCAAAATTGGAATTTATCAGAATTGGTTGAAACCTGAATGATCGGATAGGCCTCATCGCTGCGATTCTGGCGCCGTGAACGACACTCAAATCTGACATCATATGAGAAAGTTATGCAGGTTTGACGTTTATAGTAACCTTCAAAATCCAGTTTGACTAGGGTTGACTTTGACTTTGGAAAATATTAAAAAAAGAATATTCCTAGGAATATTTCAAGAATATTCCTTGGAATATTCCCTAGAATATTCCATGAAATATTCCATCTGGGAAAATCAAGATTCGACATGTGGCATCTTCTTATTAGACATTTGGTTGACTGTGTAATTTGGCGAGCCAATTATGGGCTGCCACGTGGTAAGCCTAGAGGCTGCCATGTGGCCCCAGGCCACATTTGAATGGTGTTCAAATTTTTTTGTAAGTCCACAGGTTTGAACCCCGGACCTCCTGCCCGCTAGCAGAAAGACTTACCATTGGGCCATACATGTAGTTCTTCATATGGTTTGGTGCTGTGATTTATTTGGGTTGCAAAATATAAATGGGCGGAAGGCCAAAGGGGCTAGCCCGACCCCACACAACCGAGCGCTGGAGCCAAAGGGCTTAAGCCGCCACGGAGGCGGCAACAAATAATCGTAGCCGTTAATTCATTATGTGACCACCCAAATCGAAGTTAATGCTACGGTGGAGTTGGCGGGATAACCGACGGTTAGTGCGGGGGTGGTCACATGCCACCCCACCTAACATTAAAGATTACAGTTAGTGGCCCGAAATTTTAGGGAGGAGCGCGCCAAAGATGGCGGCCTTATCCATTTTGGCAGTGTTAAGTCCAGTTATCCCAAAATTGGTGGAGGTTTTTTAATGATATTGGGGAAAATACTATTTTTGCAATAACTTCTTCAATATTGAACCTTTTTGGACAAAATATTAGTCAATTTCGACTATTCTGAGAATTATGGAGCCATTGGAATAGGTTTTAGAGACAACATAGGTGTATTTCAGCCATTTTTTTCTTCAGGGAAGCTTGGAGAGCCATCAAGGCCATGGGGGAAATGGAGCTGCATTGGGCTACACTTCACTGTTTTAGGCGAAATAAAAGCCATAATTAGCTTATTTATGTCTTCTGAATTCATTTCCACAGTTTTTCAGCCTTTTTAGGCTTATTTTTCACTATAAAACTAATTTGAGCATCATAATATATCAAGGACATGGCCATTGGGAGCCTTGGACCTGACAGATGTAGCCCAGGAGGGGTGAACTGCCACATCATGTTGTTGTGTGTTTATGGTGAAGTTATTTTGCTGTGTATTTCAGATTCATGTTGTTAAAAAGTAAATTTAAATAACATTCCTTCACACTTAAACTCATAAACAGTTACCAAGAACACTTTGTTTTACTTGCAAGACCTTACAAACACTTTGCACACTTAATTTAAGGGAAATGAATAATTTGAACAACAGTACAAATACTTCCATTTTCAGATCAATTGGTATCAAAGCTAAGGATTTGAGCCTTAAGAGCTAGAGTCTTACTCAGCATTTGTTTTGTGCAAAGATATAGTTGATTGTTTGCAAGTTTTGATGCTTACTAGGCTTAAACTCAAGAGAGGTGAAGGACACTTGGTTAGTGCACAAAGTAATCGACAACCAAGAAGGGTCAGAGAGCCACCTCCAAGAGCCATAGAAGCAGCTTCAAGAATGTCTTCAAGAGAGGGAGAAGCTCCTGAAGATATGGATCCCAAGGAAGAAGAACGGGTATTCCGGAAAGCTTTCTTGGATATGACTGAGATGGTGAGGATACTCTACCAAGAAAGGAATGATAGACTTGTTGGAGAAGGGTCTAAAAACCAGAAAGAAGGAGAGGGTTCTTCAGGAGGAACGAAAAGTGAAGACAATTCAAAGAAAGGACATGGAGGAAATGGTGATCCACCATCCCCATCTTCATCCTCTTCCTCTACATCATCATCCTCGACTTCGGTGAATCAATCTCACAAGTCTAAAACCACTGGTAAAAGTCCATTTTTAAAGCTTGATGTCAAATTTGAGTTGCCTATGTTTAACGGTGAAGTCAATGCAGAGAAACTTGACAATTGGATAAGACAGTTGGAAGTTTACTTGAGGCTACAGAACCTTCATGATGACGACACCAAGATACAGTTAGACTTGTTGAGAATGGATGGAGCAGCATTGGTATGGTGGGAAGCCAAGACCAAGGATGAAATTAAAAAACATGGTAAGATCACTTTATCATGGGATGAATTTATTACTACAATTAAAAATCAATTTTATCCATTATCTCATTTACAAAAGGCTATCATGAACTGACAAAAATTTAGACAACTTAAGGAACAAAGTGTACAAGACTACACCCAAGAGTTTAGGAGAAGAGCACTCTTATTAGGGGTAGACTTACAAAGTCAAGATACTTTGCTGAAATATATAGGTGGTTTGCACAGCTACCTTAAACATACTATCCTTATGTTCAATCCTACTAGTCTAGACAAATTTTGTGTACAAGCTATGCATTTAGAGGCGAGAGGGAAAAAAACTTTTGATGAGGGTAGAACCAAGCCTTTTAAGGGGAAGAACGAAGATAAAAAATTTAAGGGAAAAGGAAAAAAGAATGCATATGTCAAACAAGAGGGTGAAAAATTAATATGTAAACATTGTTCAAGAGAAGGCCATGAAGAGAAAAAATGTTGGAAATTACATCCCGAAAAAAGAACTCAGTTTAACAAAAACAAAGGAAAGAAGAAAACTGCAACTACTACAACTACATCACAAGACTTAGGTGATGATTCAGGTGACGGAACCAAAGTTGCAACCATGGGTTTGAAAATTATGAAGGGAAAGGAAATTGAAACTAAGCCAAGCACTAGTACTTCAAACTGTCATGTACAAGCTCCAAATGAGGAAGAAAGAATTGAATTGTTCCATGTGAGGGTAGTCTCAAAACATATAAAAATTGACACACTATTTAACAGTGGGTCACAAGAAAATATCATATCAGAAGACTTGGTCAAACATCTTAAAATTGAGACCATTCCACATCCAAATCCTTATCCACTTAGGTGGATATGCAAGGATGCAAACTTACAAGTCTCAAGAAAGTGCATATTGCGATTCACCAGTATTGCACACTTTATTGACACAGTTGAAATTGATGTAGTACCGCTTGATATATTAGGAATTGTTTTGGGAAGTCCTTACTTATTTGACAGGAAAGCGATCTTACATCACCATAAAAATAAGTATCATCTCTTTAAATATGGCAAGGAGTTCATTGTCAGAGCACATTGCAAGAAGGAAAATATAGAGATGGTAAATGCAGGACATGTAAAAAGGCTAGTGAAATCTAGTAAGAGTTTTGTACTTCTTATGGTTAAGCCCAAGGTTGATGTGAATCATGAGTCATTTTAAAATTGAGATTCCAAGCTTAAATTAGATTTATATGATGTAGTTGATGCACATCACGAGATGTTTCAGGAACCGACAGGTTTACCTCCTAAAAGGGAGATTCAACATGAAATCCATTTACATCAAGATTGTCCTCTTCCTAACATCGACATGTACCGCATGTCTATGATGGAGAATGTTGAAATCAAGAGGAAAATTAAAATTTTGTTCGACAAAGGATTCATAATACCAAGCACTTCGCCATGTGGGTCACCGATAGTGTTGATTCCAAAGAAAGATGGAACTTGGCGCATGTGTGTGGAATTCAGGGCATTGAACAAGATAACGGTAAAGAATCGTTACCCACTTCCAAGGATAGATTATTTGTTAGATCAGCTAAAAGATGCTAAATATTTCACTAAGTTAGACTTATGTAGTGGTTATCATCAAGTTATAATTGTAGAAAATGACATTTGGAAGACAACATTTAAAACCAAACAGGGATGTTTTGAGTGGCTCGTTATGTCAGTTGGTTTATGCAATGCACCTGCAACTTTCCTGCGGATAATGGACAATGTCTTACATCATTTTATTGAATATTTCGTTATTGTCTACTTAGATGACATCTTAATTTTCAGCAAGACTAGAGAAGAGCATGTTAAGAAAGTACTTGATATTTTGAAGAAAAATCAGTTATTTCTTAATATGTCAGAGTGTGAATTTAGAAAGAATTCTTTGGTTTATTTGGGACACATAGTAGGAGGAGGTGCTTTGAGAATTGATCCTTCTAAGGTAGAAGCCATTGTGAATTGGTCTACTCCCAAATCCATTACAGAGGTAAGAAGTTTTTTGGGTGCAGCTCAGTATTGGAGGAAGTTTATTTCTAACTTCTCTGCCATAGAAACTCCTATGCATGCAGTGACAAGTGTGAAGCGTGCTTTCTAATGGGGAGGCAAGCAACAGAAATATTTTGAGTCTTTGAAAGAGAAGATAATTTCAGTTCTAGTCCTTGCATTACCGGACTTGAGACATCCATTCGAGATTCAAACCGATGCTAGTGATTATGCCATGGGTGCAGTTCTTTTATAGCATGGTAAGCCTATCACATTTCATTCTGAGACATTTAATGGTGCTGTTGTGAATTATCCTACATATGATAAGGATTTGTATGCGTTGGTACAAAGTGTCAAAAAGTGGAAAAATTATTTGATGGGCAAAGAAACAGTTGTTCATACCGACCATCAACCTTTACAGTACTTGCAGTCGCAAAGTAAATTGCAGCAGTCACGACATTTCAGATGGATGGGTTTCCTACAACAATTTCACTTGGTAATAAGGTATAAGAAAGGTATCTACAATAAAGTTGCTGATATGCTTTCAAGGCCTATTATTAGTGCTACTACTTTACTTAAGAATGATTCTATTGTACATGAGAGCTACATAGAACAGTATGCATCAGATGTTGATTTTAAGGATGTGTATGTTAACTTGAGTGAAGGGAATCATGTTGAGGAGAATGATTATAATTTTCATAATAATTTTTTGTTTCATATGGGTAAGTTATGTATACCACAGGGGGATATACTAAGTATCAGGAGAGAAGCTCATTCTTCTCTTATTGCTAGACATTTCGGGGTAAGCAAAACAGTGGCACATTTACAGAGGTATTGTTATTGGCCTTGCATGGTAGATAGTGTTTCACGTTTCATTAGAGATTGTTCATTATGTGCTACAAGCAAGCCTAGCAATAGGAAGCTTGGTTTATATATGCCATTGTTGGTACCTTCTAGACCATAGGAAAGTGTTTCTATGGATTTTGTTGGAGGTCTACCATTATCTAGAAAGCAGCATGATTATCTTTATGTAGTAGTTGATCGATTCAGCAAGATGTGTATTCTTATGCCATGTAAGAAATCTATAATTGCTGAAAAAACTGCTGATTTATATTTTCAACATGTATGGGTTCATTATGGCTTGCCTACTTTGTTAGTGACAGGGATTCCAAATTTGTTGGGATTTTTGGTCCAATCTATGGAAGATGATGGACAACAAGTTGAAGAAGAGTATTGGTTTCCATCCACAAACAGATGGTCAAACAGAGGTAGTGAACAGAACCATTGTACATATTTTGAGAGGTTATTACAGCAAGCATCCCAAGCTTTGGGATGAACACTTGCATTACATTCAGCATGCTTACAACCGGGCCAAGTACTCTTCTACAAATACTTCACCTTTTGAAGCTTGCTTTGGGTATTTGCCTAAGTAACCTTTAGATTTCATTCTTGAGAAGGATGTGGCCATTGATGGGCATAGTGACATTGACAAAGCTCACATGTTCATTGAAATAATTCAGCTCATACATCAGTAGGTTCAAGAACAGCTTGAAAAAATTCAAGGCAAGTACAAGGAGAGGCATGATAAACACAGAGTTGATCATAAGTTTGAGGTATGGCTACATATTAGTAAGGAAAGAATGCAAGGAGAAGGTAAAATGTTGAAGCCTATTTGTTATGGTCCATTCAAGATCCTTAAACAAGTTGGAAATAATTCTTTTCAACTAGATTTGCCTTCATATATGCAAATGTATTCCGTTGTGAATGTGGAAAATTTACGTTTGTATGAACCTCCTTTAATTGCTAATTATGAAAGTGACATTCAGCTGCCATCCATAGAGGATTTATCGCCATAATTTTTGGATGAGTTGAAAGAGGATACCATCCTTGACAGAAGGACACACACTTTGAGGAGGAGAAATGTTGATTATGTTTGGGTTGGTCTTAAAGGTAGAAAACCGAGTAAGGTAAAGTGGATTGAGGTGGAAAAGGTGAGGGATCTATACCCTCATATTCTTAACAAGTAATTGAAGGATTTTGGGGTCCAAAAGCTTCCCATTTGGGAGGTGTGATCAGGTGATCATGTCCTCAGTTGAAAAAATGCTCAAAATTGGAATTTATCAGAATTAGTTGAAACCTAAATGACCAGTAGGCCTTGTCACTACGATTCTGGCACTGTGAACGACACTCAAATCCAACATCGTATGATAAAGTTATGAAGGTTTGAAGTTTACAGTAACCTTCAAAAATCCAGTTTGACCAGGGTTGACTTTGACTTTGGAAAATATTAAAAAAAAATATTCCTCAAAATATTCCCTGGAATATTCCATCTAGGCAAATCAGGATTTGACATGTGGCATCTTCTTATTATAATTTTGGTTGACTGTGTAATTTGGCAGGCCAATCATGGGATTCCACGTGGTAGGCCTGGAGGCCGCCACGTGGCCCCAAGCCGCATTTGAATAACGTTCAAAACAATTGGTAAGTCTGCGGGTTTGAACTCCGGACCTCCCGCATGCTAGCAGAAAGACTTACCATTGGGCCATACATGTAGTTCTTAATATGGTTTGGAGCCACGATTTATTTGGGTTGCAAAATATAAATGGGCAGAAGGCCAAAGGGGCTAGCCCCTTATGGCTAGCCTGACCCCACACAACCAAGCACTGGAGCCAAAGGGCTTAAGCCACCATGGAGGCAATAATGGCTAACCGTAGCCGTTAATTCATTATGTGACCACCCAAATGGGAGTTAATGCTATGGTGGAGTTGGCGGGATAATCAGTGGTTAGTGCGGGGGTGGTCACATGCCACCCACCTAACATTAAATATTACAGTTAGCTTCCCAAAATTTTAGGGAGGAGTGAGCCAAAGATGGTGGCCTTATCCATTTTGGCGGTGTTAACTCTAATTATCCCAAAATTGGCGGAGGTTTTTTAGTGATATTAGGCAAAATACTGTTTTTGCAATAACTTCTTCAATATTGAACCTTTTTGGATGAAATATTAGTTAATTTCGACTACTATGAGAATTATAGAGCCATTGGAATAGGTTTCAGAGCCAACAGAGGTGTATTTTAGCCATTTTTGCTTCAAGGAATCTTGGAGAGCCATCAGGGCCATGGGGGAAATGGAGCTGCATTGGGCTACACTTCACTGTTTTAGGTGAAATAAAAGCCATACTTAGCTTATTTTTGTCTTCTGAATTCATTTCCACAGATGTTTCAGCCTGTTTAGGCTTCTTTTTCACTATAAAACCAATTTGAGCATCATAATATATCAAGTACATGCCCATTGGGAGCCTTGGACCTGGAAGATGTAGCCCAAGAGGGGTGAACTGCCTCATCATGTTGTTGTGTGTTTATGGTGAAGCTATTCTGCTGTGTATTTCAGATTCAAGCTATTAAACAATAAATTTAAATAGCATTCCCTTACACTTAAGCTCATAAACAGTTACCAATAACACTTTGTTTTACTTGCAAGACCTTACAAACACTTTGCACACTTAATTTAAGGGAAATGAATACTTTGAACAACAGTACAAATAATTTCATTTTTAGATCAAGAATACCCCTGAATGAATTTGAATTGGCCTTGCCTTGACTGCGAAATCCTCATTGGCAACTCCAATGTGTGTCAGATGCATTGAATGCATCACTATAGTCACAACAGATAGTCCATCTCACCCTTTCACCTGTGTCTCCACTGGATCTCCATTGGAACTAACATGCACTGTAGTTAACTATTGTATTTGTTCATTTTTTAGTGAGTTAGTAGTTGTGAATTAATTAACTAATTATTTCACTTAACTCTCACTAGTGTATCTTTCAGTTAGACTAGATACAACTAGCTCAACTGAGTTTAACTCCATTAACTGAGTTAAACTAAATAAAAACTCCTATAACTACTCTTCCAACTCTGTCATAACTTTTCCACTTCAGTTCTAACTGAGTCCTCCATGCATGAGCCACCAATAACCCTAGGAATTGCATAATTCCTTTAGCTCACTGATTTGCCAAATCTGTTCACTGAAATAAAGTGCTCCAAGAGAATAAGTTGATGTTTATTGTCAGATTATTATTAAGAGCTAATAATAATCGACATGCATCTATTTTTAGATTTACGATCTATAAATAGACTTCGCCCAATATTAAAAATATATAATTTCATCTATTTTTCCAACTTGATCAACCATCTACAAATAGAATCCTGCAACTTATAGAATATGCTCACCATGTCTACAAATAGACATACACCTAAAAATAGCCTGCGTGCCCCACTTAGTGAAGGTGCTTAATTTTCACCAAGCTCATCATCTTGTTGAATCTCAACATGTTCCACCAACACTTTGGGACGAGGGGACACGAGAACGGGGAGACACACAGGGGGGCCGTGTGGGAGCACCCTCAAATTTGAGGTAAATTTAGGGGCTATATATAATTCAAATTCATATTCAATGTTGAAAGCATAAATATAGTGATCCATAGATAATTGAATTAAATAATGAAATAGACCGATCCATGCTCATCATTCATCCATACACCACGAAATTCAATAATGGAATACATTGAACCATATTCATCATTCATCATTTGATAATCCAAGTTGATTTAAATTTTAAATTCTTCATTCATCATTTTAGAATCCAAGTTGATTTAAATTTTAAGTTCATCATTAATCATTCATCATTGTACAATATAATTAGTAGTAAGCAACATAGACTATAGTAGATATGAAAGTATGAACACTGGAATAGTAAATTGTTATAACTCAAACTTAAAAATAGTAAAGAGTGACAAGTCAAATAATCAGTTTGAGGTCATCGATATCTAGAGTCGAGAGCCAAATGGTAAAAATGAAAATTAACAATGGACAATGTGCATTGAAAATAAAATCAACATCAAGGAGTACATCTCATTGACTGGTCCTCTACATCCATCTGTTGCAGGAAGTCATGAAGACCATCAATGGGAATGTTGCTACCTGAGTTAGAGTCACTCTCTTGAGTAAATAATGGAACACCAACCAAACCATGTTGCAACTCATTTTTTCTATCCTCCATATCTATTTGTGCTCCATCCTTTTGACCCACATCCCATTATGTTTTCGGTCCCTACAATACTCTGGGGTCTTCCTATGTGCAAGGCATAGGGAACTGCGCACTATGACTGGCTTCTTTTCTCTCCTATAAGCATGTTTATTCCTCTTGATAGAGTGGATGAAGCTATATGTGGACCAATTCCTCTCTATTTCAAATGAAATAGTAATATGAGACAACAAGTAGATAACAAGTTGTTGGATATCTGGAGCATCATCCCCATGTATGGTCCACCAACCAATGGGATCATTCTAGCCTATATCATTGCGATCTTCCCTCGCATCATTTTTGTTGGAGGGACCATTAAGACTTCCAAATTGAACCATTATTTCCTAATTGTTCTCCCTTCTTCTGAGCGAAACATATTTGTAATGAAAGCTCAAAATTCCCTTTTGACCATTGGATCTTCAATGAGAAGAATTCTGCTACGTTGTGCCACAGGCCCACATGCCATTTTGGGTTGAGTGCATATGATTTATGTACAAAGGTGTATTCATTTGATCCCCCTACGCTAAATAATGGGTCGAGTTTGGATTGTATGGAACTGTAAGGAGGGATCTTTCTCATAAATTAGCACCTTCACTTCAACCAACATACTATCAAAAGTCTCATAGATTTTCCAAGACTGGGAGAATCTGTGTCAATGTAATGAATGACCTCAACTATAGGACATAAAAGTGACACAAAATAACCATAATATGTCCACCAATCATTATCCAGTATTTGAACCCTGATTTTCTTCCCTTTATCTGTCTTGGATTTTTCCTACCTGCTCCAATATGGAGTCACAACCATTTCCTACAATGCTAACTACACCTCCAACCTCCTCTTTATTAAAAGAACATAGCTAGCATATCTGGTGTTTGTAGGCTTGAATTCATTCCCCGAGTGAGACTTGTACATGACTAAGGAGGTATGGTGGTTGCAAATAAACAATTGCACATTTCTTGCAGTTGCCACTAAGCTAGATACCCACTCAATTTTTCGAATGCATTTTAGTGCATTGTTGAGTGCATGCACACAAGGGGTCCAGAAAATATGCCTATATTAAATCATTAATCATTAATCTAGCTAATTTACACACTTTTGTTTCATTTTTTACAACCTGATATTTGTAGACCCGACCTTTATAACATCACAAAAAAACTCAAATTTGAATGTTGCATCTTTAGAATTTCTTGAACAATCAATAGCTTTAAGAAATGATCCTCTTAGTAAGTGACTATGATGTTGATAAGTGGACATTTGACAATGTCTGTCCATCCACCCATAACAATAGAACAACCTTCTCTCATCCATGTTTGCCTCATCCTTTGGTTTTGCACATTAATACTAGCCATTACCTTTTTAAGTCATTATCTTCAACTTATGTTCACCTGGGGGCACATATGAGGGCCTTGCTGTTGCAATTCCCTCGACCATCTCCTTGTAATAAATGGGATACTAATATGGAAATGAATGCCATTGGAAAAAATAATTTTTCCAATGACATTATTTGTATCATCATGGTTCAACTTACCATACATTCTTGCAAGGGTTAGTTGTTGAGAATTAGGCAGGGTTAGGTTTAATTCAAATTCTCTTCTTGATAGTAACTTGTGAGCTTACTTATTTTATTGATGTATTCTCTTCTTAGCTTATTATGTTATTAGGGGAATTTTGAGGTCTAAAATGGGCCTCCTAAGGAAATTATAAAATAATAGTGGAAATAATAAAACAAGATTAGATTACAACATCGAATTTTAGAGGGAAAAAAGAAAAAAACTATTTTTTCAACTTGTATTTTCAACTTATCTCCCTATTAGTTTACTCAAATTTCGAGCATAAATACTTGTTGGATGCAGAATTTGATTCCTCATCCAAGGAGTACACATGTTGCATACTTTCGATGGACCCTGCTACATGAAAAATGAGAAATACATGAGAAATATGATTGCAATCACATTTTTTCATGTAGCAGGGTCCATCGAAAGTATGCAACATGGGCACTCCTTGGATGAGGAATTAAATTTTGCATCCAACTAGTAATCCCACTATAAATTTGAGTAAAACCTTAGGGAGATAAGTTGAAAATACAAGTTGAAAAAGTAGTTTTATTATTTCATTATTTTTTAATATTTTTACTTTTTTACTCTAAAATGGTGATTCATACCCCATGGTTGACATCATCATCTTGAATCCTATTGGTTCTTATAAAGTTTATTTTGGTTTTACATTTTTCTTAAGAGGCCCATTTTAGGCCTCAAAATTCCCCTAATGATTACATCATGTCAATTACCAAAAACACAAGAGACACAAATTTAGGCTCTTCGAGCCAGGGCCAAAACGTCTCCCTCTTGGAGAGGAAACCCCACAAGAAATTCTTCTTATAGAATTTCAGATGACAAGCACCATGAGCATGATATAGACCCTTGACCCTTGTATGCCTCCAAGACCTTGTCACTACTTCTTTATTGACTTCTTGAGTTGATCCTTCTTTCCTGCACCGTCTTGCACCATACTGCACCAAAACTAGAGAACTCAGTCTCTACTTTCATTCTTTCTTCTTGGTGTGAATGAGATCTTTGCTTGTGATATTAGCACTGTGTTTATACTGTAGTGGTGATCAGTTTGAATTATACTATTGTGATTACCTTACATAGTCTTAATATCATAGTCCTGTAATATCATAATACCACAGTCCTTATCCACATTTTATTACAAGTCATCATCACACTTCAAACATTGTCCTTCTACGCATTAGTACGCAATTCTTTCACCTTACTTCGAGCTTGAATGCAGCTGGTACTTCATACTGATTTTAGATGTGTATGTACGTAATGATATTCAAAATTTCCATTCCATTCCTTTAATAGGATCTTCACTGTATATATATATATATATATATATATATATATATATATATATATATATATATATATGCCTCTTCAAAACTATACACCTTTCAGTGTAACTCCTGTACTATGTAATATGCACAATATAACATCCTTACTGTATATCATCCTTACTGTATAAGTTATTCCTTCACCCTTTAATGCAACCCTTTCTTTTACTTTTCTGATCTATATTAATCACAAAGATATTATCCTTTATCCTTTCATTTCAGCTTCAGACAAGTCCGAAAATCTTGTCTCAAATAAACCATAGAACATCCTTATTTATACAATACAGTTCTTTCTTTTGAGCCGACATGGGAGCCTACATCTGAGCCAACATGAGCAGAGGTATGGAGGCCGACTAGATCACTGTACATAGGCTGACTTTTATAGGTCACTCCAACGTTGATCTGGAGCATCATTTGTGCCATGTCTTCAAGCTTGATTGGTAAGGTCTTGGAGCATACAAATGTGACTTGAATCTTCATAAACATGACTCTTTAATTTGTACATTTATGACTAGAAGACAAATCCCTAATAGACATAAAGAAGAAGTCTATTGACCTATAATAAAACCTTGCTCATGAAACCCATGAAGCAAGCATACCAAAAATATATATTATTATCTTTGTCTTCATCATTACATAAATACATAATTACATAGTCAATATGAAGGCCAATCCTAGTTACACTTTCCAACATTAGTCCCACTACACAAGAACAAGGACCCTTATGTTTGGATGAAGGTATCCCACTTCTGATGGGAGATGGTGGAAGTATATGGCTCACGGGATTTTTTCCTTTTGATTTTATTTTATAGCTTGAAGCTCCTTTCACATTTTGATAAGATTGATGGGCCATGAAATTTTGGCTTGAGAAGGTTCCCTTTACATTTGTTTTCATTTTATCCTAAAAAACTATGATCATTGTAGCCTAAGTCACAAGGTTCACTAGATTTGAAGCATGGGGTTCGAATTCAGGTGAATTTAAATGCTTTAGTTTAGGTTCAATGAATTTTTATACAGGTTCCACACAAATTTTATTGGTTATTCAAAATGTTAATAAAGCACCCTATAGGTCACCACCAATTCTAATCGATAAATTTTTAATGGAGGAGGGAGATCATGTGTATAAAAATGACATTGCGGGCAATTTAATAAAGAGATGCTACTTGTGAGCTACTTTGTGAAAAGGATCTTAGCGTTAACAAAACCAATTGGTGGTGCTTTGACGTATGTGCAAGGTACCAATCAAAAAATAATCGATGAGTTACCTAGGGGTAGGTTACCAGAGTCGACGCGAGTTACATAGAGGTAGCTTACAGGAATTACAAGTGTCAATGTGAATTAGGCAAGGGAAAGTTATCTAATTATTGTTCGGTTCTTGTAAAGTTAAAACATTTCTAGTAATGAAGTTAACTATATTTTAGATTATAAATCTATACACATTAGAAATGGGTTCATGTTATCATAAATTTTATTAATTTGGTATACAATATATATTATAAATTAATAAAATTTCATATATAATATATAAAGTTATCAATATAAAAGTTAAATGTTAATATAATTTTTATTAATTTGATATATATTTGATATATAATATATAAATTTATTAATATATTATATAGTGTAGAAATTATATAACTAATGCGTTATACATCCAAGATTCTCCTGATCACACACTATTTGACTTCATGCATAATACATAATCTCTTCTACCATTGATCATTACTTGCAGAAATTAAATCAATTGCATGCACACATTAAAACCATAAAAAATTCACACATATGAACACAGTAATTTATGGGAAAGCTTAAAGTTGAAAACCCCCAACTATCTGTATAATATATGTCATTGAGATCATGTAACAATCATCATACAAAGCTTCCTGCAAGCTCTCAGTACAGTCTCCAATTGCTACACACTAATCAGGTCCGATCTAGCAAATCCCATGCACTGATCTCTTCCACCTGCTAGCCTGCCTCTACTGCATAATCCCTGCTGAATATGGGTTCTGAATGAACTCAAATCCACCTAGCTTGCACTGTGCAATCCTCATTGGCATCTCCATCAATGTGTGGTGCAAATTCATGCACCAGTATAGTCACAACTGATAGTCACACTGCTCTTTCACCTACCTCTCCACTAGTCTCCACTGAAACTGTCCATGCACTATATTTAACTGATGTATTCTTCAGTTGATTAATGAGTTAATAATTAGTGAATTAATTAATAATTAATTCACACCACTATCACTAGTGTATCAATCAGTTAGACTAGATACAACTAGCTCAATTGTGTCTAACTGAGTTAAACTGAACACAACTCCATTAACTACCTCAATAACTCCACCAAACTCTGTCACATGAGTTCTAACTGAAGTCTCTGTTATCACTCAGATTTTCCTTGAAGTTATGGAAAATGAAAGTAAATCCGAGGTAACCACAAATCAACCTTCAGATACAGAATCTAGCCAATCTGTATCCAGAGAGAGCTCTCTCTTTAAAATTTAGCTTTGTTCTTAGAAAATATTAGGCTAGTTATAAGTCCAAGAGTTTTGTTTGAATTTGAATGGTGGAATCCACCAACTGAGGGCAAGATTGAGTATTTCAGACCAATGGGCTATGGAGTCGAAAGGATGGCTTTACTGGATTAAGTTTTTACACTAAAGATGGCTTTGCAGGGCAAGATAGCCAAACATCGAACAATTTTAGATATTAAAGTGAATGGAATGGATTTTGAAGGGATGAAAGGAAATTAAGAATCTTTCAACATGTTCAAAAAAAGAAAGTGAATGATTACAAATAAAGACCAGTTAAGAATTCTTTACTATAGTAATCAAAATGTTTAAACCAGCGAAACAAGAGAAATTAAGAATTCATTGTTTATAACCAGTTTAGAAGAAAACATTTAGAATAATCACAATTGAAATCAGAGTACACTTAAGCAATTTATGATTTATTCTTTTTTGTCAATTATTTAGAAATGGAACACAGTGATATTATAAAGAGATATAAAACTTTTAAAACATGAGATACATAAGACTTATTGATCTGTAGTTAGACACATGAATCCTGCAAAAAGTCTTGAGCTTCAATTCATCATCCAGCAATCCATAAAGAAATTTTTCCAAAGCACTTTATTCCAAAAATTCAATGTTACAGCAAAGTAGAAGAATCCACCTCCAATACTTCCAAGAGTGAAGTATTTATACAAATTCTAAACTAAAATATCTTGAAAAAATATCAAGATTAGTTCACAAATCTCTCCAACTATTTTACATAAATAGAACTTAAGTAAAGGACACTCAAACTAATTCATATATTTGGCACTATTTTGTATGGATAGGTGATGACAAAGAGAAGAATTCGAATTTGATCCAACTCTTAGTTGATGATGAGGCATCCAAGTCACTAACTGCTTCCTTTCTTTGTGCAATTCTGCTCCAACAATTCTGCAAACTTGGGGTCCAATGAGACCTTTTTATTTCTCAATACGTAATAGATATGTAAAGAGTGAAAGAGGTTATTGTAGATTAATATGTTTTTGAGATAAAATTCTTTCAGTTTCCCCAAATACCTCTCTAGGTATGCACAAAAGGCTCTGCAAAAATATGTGTAAAACAGAGTTTTACAGAGTTTGAAAAATAGCCTGTAAATATGTGCATGTATCTATGATTCTGAAATCACTGTGAAAAATGTGAGATAGGTTTTTGTAGATGGGTCCCTTAGGAACAAAAACCTCCTTCAGTTTTGTGAAATGTATTTCTAATTGGCCACAATATTCTCTGAAAAATGA
This sequence comes from Pinus albicaulis, assembly GCA_034641835.2. Taxonomy (NCBI): domain Eukaryota; kingdom Viridiplantae; phylum Streptophyta; class Pinopsida; order Pinales; family Pinaceae; genus Pinus; species Pinus albicaulis. The sequence continues at coordinate 1,220,593 of MU968480.1, read as the reverse complement.
TGACTTGACTGTAATTTTCTGCAAAAAGGTCTTTCCAACATTGTTTAATATTTCCAAAACCATAATAGCTGTTAGAAAAGTGAGAGAGGTTTTTGTATATGTTACTCTTAAGAACATAAAAATCCTTCAGTTTTTCAAAATTCATCTTGGATTGATCAAAATATTTTCTGCAAAACTATGACTAAAACATGCAATTTCTGCAAAAATGTTCCTTCTTGTTGTGTTTTTCATCTTTTCACTTTTTTGTTCCTTTGACTGTTTTACTTTCACTTTAAACAAAAATCATTGTTGGTGAAAGTATTTTCATCTCTTTTTACCATTTTAATACCTCTGTATTTACTTTTAATTTTTACCTTTGACCGCTCTGTAACTTCATTTTAACTTTCACTCTGACTTTTACCTGATACACTTTAACCACTGATACTCTTTAACTGTTCTTTACTGTGTCCTTTTACCTTCAATGTGTAGTTTAGGTTTTCACTGTCTGTTTCAACAGTAAATCGTTTAATATCTTGTTTCCTTTGCTTGTCTTTCAACTGTATGTTTTATCTTCCATCTATGTTTGAATAGATTTAATAACACTCTTGGAGTAAACAAGTCTAATGACTAGTATTAAGACTGTTTATCCAAGGATGTGGTCTTCTGATCACCTGTAAAACAAAACAAATTGTTAAGAAAGCATTGTTTTGCAGGGGATGTCGAAAAGGTTTCATTTTATTTTGAGAGGTCTGTGGAGTGAATCTAGAATGATTTTTGGGAGGTAAACCATGCTCGAATTGGTTAACAAAGGCTTCAAGTAGCGCAGCTGGGTTACAAAGGGTTTTACTGCATGGGAGTCTGGTCGTTCACTGTGCACGATATAATAAAAAAAAACAAGTTCTTTTCATTTTATTTACAAATTCAAAGGGTGGTGGGTTTTAATTAATGACGTCAGCATGTACGACAGATGAGTCACGGGGGGGAAGGTGGTTTCTATCGCATCGCTTGTGAGGGAAGGCGGTTTTAGGCAGAAGGGCAGTGATGTGATACAATGACTGACACGTAGCATGACACTATTTGAAAACCGTTTGGCCATCGCGCGTTATCTTTCGTACGCGGATGGCCAGCGAAATGGATGAAGGTCGTAGATCTTTGATGGGTCGATCGGATGGTTGACGAGACAGGGAGATGGTGGGGAATTAATGGCGCGGGCCCAATGTAATTAACGGTTAATTAAACCCATCGGGTAGATTTCAATTGGCTGAGTTTGGTTATTAATTAATCATGTGGATTAATTAATCCCTGGTACGATGGATGGTCGGTAATTACTTTATTTTTATTTACACAATAATTAAATCAACACGATTTATTTACTGTAGGGGGGCGGGAATAATATTAATGTTATATTTTAGCCAAAAGGGGGTATATTGTGGGTTTTTAATTTGAAAAAGATAGGAATTAAATACTTTTGGCTAAAAAGTCATAATATAAGGGTTTTGGGGATATTACTATAAAAGGAATTATATATAATAGGACACGGTCATTTTTATGGGAATTAATACATAAGTTAGAGTTAATATGACCAAAGGATAATGTAAACTCAAAATACTTAAATATAACCAAGAAAGTGAAGATTCAAAATAAATGGCATTATTATACTTTCATCACTTAGACTTAGAATAAAAGTGATTTTGAGGGCTTTTCATGAAATATTGAAGGATTTTCCTAAGTAAAATGGGATTTTATTTAAAAAAAGATTTTTGAGAGGTGAATGAATGTGATAATGGATGATTTCAAGTACTTAGGTTTTTTCAATTATTGGGCCGAGGGTCCGGTCCCTCCAAAAGTCAAGGAAATGCCTTGAGTCCCTTTAATCTTCAAAGACCTTAGCACTTAGGGGAAATTAGTGAAATCTTTAGGGGAAAATGAAGGGGAAGTTAATAATCTTGACTTTGCTTTGTTGTGAACTTTTCCAATGTAGTATATGCCCTTGTACTTTGTGATGAAAGTAAAATTGAAAACATTTAGAACCATCATTCATCACATGTAATTCTGCAACAACATCTACCTACCCTACTTACTTTACCCTACCATTTTCTCTTCTTTATTAGGGTGCACTTAGACTGGCAAACCCTTATCAATCTTCTTTTTCTTTTACATGGTAAACCTATCTAAGTCTACACTTATTACATCCAAGGGCTCAGATTAAATTGTTGAGCACCTTTTATTAACTCTACCTATCTACTTATCTGCCAAGATTAAACTATTTGGTCAGATATTTATTCTCTATTCTACAACATGAAATTGAAAAATGAATGAGTCAAGTTTAAACAGTTTGACTCTTCATAAATTGTGGCAAAAGTTTGACAAACTGCACACAATTTTGTTTATTACAAAAAATGAAATAGTAGTGGCATTTGGACTTGCACACTTTCCTGGTATATTTTTGTTTGGGGTTTATTTCTTTCACTTTTTTGACCATTTTATTCTTTTTACCCTTTGATTTTTCTTTTAGGGTATACCCTCTTTACATTTTTTAAAATTTTTTGATTTTTTGATTTTTAAAGAATATGGAACACCTTTGCAACAAGAAAAAGGTTTGAACATATTGCATATTTCAACAAGTCAATCATGAAAATGACACCTATTGGTATAGGAGTCTAACACTGGCTCCACTTGGGGATGACTTTTCCTGGTGGAAAGTCAAGAACAGCAGGTCAGTTGTCCTCATCCATTGACCTTGGTGAACCTGTAAATGTCTTCTTTATTCTGCAAACTGAAATCCGATCTGAAACTAAAACAACACACAAAATTTTTCAAACCAACTTAATGAAAAACTAGCTGAAAATTGAAAACTAAAAAAAAAAAATGCTCAAAATTCTGAGCTTATTGGCACTCATCTACCTACTCAATCTACTAAAAAATCTTATTGAATCAGGTAATACAAAAATGCCAATGAAGCCAATCAAGTAGCTGTAAAAATAAATGGATAACTTGATTGCTTGTGATCAAAATTGGAAGTATGTTATGATCATGTGCCTTTATAATCAATGATAAGATGTGAAATGGAAATTGCTGATATATTTGATCCTCATAGATAAAACATGTTTGCAGATTTGAGGTAAAAATATTCTCCATATAATTTGTTATAGGATCATTAAAAGCATAATGTATGATTTGTGTTTCTAGGCCTTCAATGACTAGTTGCTCAGTTGTATTCTGAATATTAATCCTTGAAACTATTTCCTCAGTCTTGTGTTTGAAAGAATAATCATCCTCAATATGCAGGTCAAAGGATAGTACAATTTCCTCTTGCTTTGGAGAAGGAAGATTTTCAAAGAATTCTTTAGGATTTCGGAAATTGTATGACTGAATTTGAGAATGCAAAAGTTTGATTTCATTTTCATAATTTTCAGAAATTATCTCAAGAACACATATTTTCAGTTTAGGAGAATATTTTCTTGATTTCAAAAGAAGAAAGAAAGCTCTTAGAAAATCCTCATCAAGCTGAAGTTCTAATATCTCATCCCTCAAAAGAGCTAGTGATTGTTCTGTGAAATTATCTTGAATTGGGAAATCATACTGATCATATTTAGGTAAATCCTCAGCATAATGAATGTCATCAATTATAAACTTTGAATTAGAAAATTTCTCTTCCAACAATCCCAATATATCTTGATTAGACTGGTTGCATTCTGTTTGAAAATCATTGTTTTGCTCAATAGGAGTGCTTTCGAGCAATGGGATTTTTTGGGAAGGTAGAATAACATGAGCATCAACTTGTTCTTCTATCTCTTCATGGATAAAAGCTTTATTACATTCATCAACATTAGAAGAAATAGAAACAATCTCTTCATTATGTAAATATTTTGAGGATGGTTGCATGTTTAGAAGAAAATTGATTTCTTCTTCGGTGAGGGGGGGTGGGAATCTTTGAATTCTTAGATTGAAATGACAATTGTTTTTTCCCTTATCTAAAAGTTGATCATGAGGTTGATTATTGTCTTTAACTCCATTCAAAAAATTAAATGAAACATCATTTGTTAATACAGAGGGGTTTTGTGGATCTTGATTTATCTCATGACTTATTTCATCTTTGTTTAACTCCTCTTGATTATTATGACATTTAACTTGTGAATGAAAGTTTTGGACTTCTTCTAATAAATTTTCAGGAAACCAATTTCCAAAATCTTCATCAATATTTTTAAGGTAATTTATAAGATCTTCAGCTTGATCACAACAATTTTTAGCTAATGATAAAGATGGAAAATCTTCTTTGTAATGCTCATAAAATACCTTATGAAAATCTTTTAGAGAAAACAAACTTACAGGTTTGAGAGCTTCTTACCATTCCCTTGCTTTTCCTTCTAAGGTTCCCATGAATATCTTCATGAGGCAATCCTCATGCCAATCACCCTTCAATATTGATGAGTGTATATGAAATTTAATGAGATGTAGTAAAGGATCATCAATATTCTCATCTTGAAACATGAGCAGATTTTCACCCCAATTTACCTTCGGTAGTTTGTGTGGAAATCTAGGTATGTGATCTCTGCTCATGGGAGCATATCTTCGTTTTATTCTTGGATCATCTTGAAAATCAGCCATAATGAAAGGCCATGATATCTATAAAACCAAGTTAGATCCTTATATAAAATACAATAAATATTGAAAACCGTTCTTAACGTGAAAGAACATAATGTCTTGGATTAATATCCAAGTTGAAAGCCTGATCTTTCCATATTGTTCTTCCAGGTTCATTCCTCCAGTGGAGTCTTGATTGTGAGATTGATTTTGGAGTCGCCAGGTGGATGATTTTAACCTTTTTGTGTCTGATCCCTGTCCACCATCATAGATCAGATCTAAACCTGTAAAACAATTCTGAAGAAAAAGTTAGTTCTTCAGGAAACCAAATTTTGAGTATTTTATGATTATTTTGTTTTTTTATGAATTTTCAAAAACAACTTCTATGATTTCTTTAAGAGGCTTTAGATATGAGATTTAAACTTTCTTAAAGACTTATTAAACTAGAGAAACTGATGAAATGTTTGAAACCAAAGTTCAGTCTATAAACTAGACCGGAGATTGACTGAAGTAGCATTTATTTACTATGCAATTGCAGAGCAAAAGCATTTCAAAGGCTACCTGGCTAATCTTCAGGCTCCGTCTGTAGTTTATAAATCAAACAATAGTAACAATAAAATGATTCAGATTCCCCAGTATGGTCGCCACTATGTTATCACTCAGATTTTCCTTGAAGTTGTGGAAAAGGAAAGTAAATCCGAGGTAACCACAAACCAACCTTCAGATACAGAATCTAGCCAATCTGTATCCAGAGAGGGCTCTCTCTTTAAAATTTAGTTTTGTTCTTAGAAAATATTAGGCTATTTATAAGTCCAAGAGTTTTGTTTGAATTTGAATGGTGGAATCTGCCAACTAAGGGCAAGATTGAGTATTTCAGACCATTGGGCTATGGAGTCGAAAGGATGGCTTTACTGGATTAAGTTTTTACACTAAAGATGACTTTGCAGGGCAAGATAGCCAAACAACGAACAATTTTAGATATTAAAGTGAATGGAATGGATTTTGAATGGATGAAAGACAATTAAGAATCTTTCAACATGTTCAAAGAAAGAAAGTGAATGATTACAAATAAAGAGCAGTTAATAATTCTTTACTATAGTAATCAAAATGTTTAAACCAGTGAAACAAGAGCAATTAAGAATTCATTGTTTATAACCAGTTTAGAAGAAAACATTTAGAATAATCACAATTGAAATCAGAGTACACTTAAGCAATTTCTGATTTATTCTTTTTTGTCAATTATTTAGAAATGGAACGCAGTGATATTATAAACAGATATAAAACTTTTAAAACATGAGATAGAGAAAACTTATTGATCTGTAGTTAGACACATGAATCCTGCAAAAAGTCTTGAGCTTCAATTCATCATCCAGCAATCCATAAAGAAATTTCTCCAAAGCACTTTATTCCAAAAAGTCAATGTTACAACAAAGTAGAAGAATCCACCTCCAGTACTTCCAAGAGTGAAGTATTTATACAAATTCTAAACTAAAATATCTTGAAAAAATATCAAGATTAGTTTACAAATCTCTCCAACTATTTTACATAAATAGAACTTAAGTAAAGGACATTCAAACTAATGCATCTATTTGGCACTATTTTGTATGGATAGGTGATGACAAAGAGGATAATTCGAATTTGATCCAACTCTTAGTTGATGATGAGGCATCCAAGTCACTAACTGCTTCCTTTCTTTGTGCAATTCTGCTCCAACAATTCTGTAAACTTGGGGTCCAATGAGACCTTTTTATTTCTCAATCCGTAATAGATATGTAAACAGTGAAAGAGGTTATTTTATATTAATAAGTTTTTGAGATAAACCTCTTTCAGTTTCCCCAAATTCCTCTCCAGTTATGCACAAAAGGCTCTGCAAAAATATGTGTAAAACAGAGTTTTACAGAGTTTGAAAAATAGCCTGTAACGATGTGCATGTATCTATGATTCTGAAATCACTGTGAAAAAAGTGAGATAGGTTTTTGTATATGGGTCCCTTACTGACACGTAGCATGACACTGTTTGAAAACTGTTTGGCCATCGCGCATTATCTTTCGTACACAGATGGCCAGCGAAATGGATGAGGGCCGTAGATTTTTGATGGGTCGATCGGATGGTTGACGGGACAGGGAGATGGCGGGGAATTAACGGCGCGAGCCCAATGTAATTAACGGTTAATTAAACCCATCGGGTGGATTTCAATTGGATGGGTTTGGTTATTAATTAATCACGTGGATTAATTAATCCCTGGTACGATGGATGGTCGGTAATTACTTTATTTTTATTTATACAATAATTAAATCAACACGATTTATTTACTGTAGGGGGGCGGGAATAATATTAATGTTATATTTTAGCCAAAAGGGGGTATATTGTGGGTTTTTAATTTGAAAAAGATAGGAATTAAATACTTTTGGCTAAAAATTCATAATATAAGGGTTTTGGGGATATTACTATAAAATGAATTATATATAATAGGACAAGGTCATTTTTATGGGAATTAATACATAAGTTAGAGTTAATATGACCAAAGGATAATGTAAACTCAAAATACTTAAATATAACCAAGAAAGTGAAGATTCAAAATAAATGGCATTATTATACTTTCATCACTTAGACTTAGAATAAAAGTGATTTTGAGGGCTTTTCATGAAATATTGAAGGGTTTTCCTAAGTAAAATGGGATTTTACTTAGAAAAAGATTTTTGAGAGGTGAATGAATGTGATAATGGATGATTTTAAGTACTTAGGTTTTTTCAATTATTGGGCCGAGGGTCCGGTTCCTCCAAAAGTCAAGGAAATGCCTTGAGCCCCTTTAATCTTCAAAGACCTTAGCACTTAGGGGAAATTAGTGAAATCTTTAGGGGAAAATAAAGGGGAAGTTAATAATCTTGACTTTTCTTTGTTGTGAAATTTTCCAATGGAGTATATGCCCTTGTACTTTGTGATGAAAGTAAAATTGAAAACATTTAGAACCATCATTCATCACATGCAATTCTGCAACAACATCTACCTACCCTACTTACTTTACCCTACCATTTTCTCTTTATTAGGGTGCACTTAGACTGGCAAACCCTTATCACACTTTTCTTTTTCTTTTACATGGCAAGCCTACCTAAGTCTACACTTATTACATCCAAGGGCTCAGATTAAACTGTTGAGCACCTTTTATTAACTCTACCTATCTACTTATCTGCCAAGATTAAACTGTTTGGTCAGATATTTATTCTCTATTCTACAACATGAACTTGAAAAATGAATGAGTCAAGTTTAAACAGTTTGACTCTTCATAAATTGTGGCAAAAGTTTGACAAGCTGGACACAATTTTGTTTATTACAAAAAATGAAATAGTAGTAGCATTTGGACTTGCACACTTTCCTGGTCTATTTTTGTTTGGGGTTCATTTCTTTCACTTTTTTTACCATTTTATTCTTTTCACCCTTTAATTTTTCTTTTAGGGTATACCCTTTTTACATTTTTTAAAATTTTTTGATTTTTTGATTTTTAAAGAATATGGAACACCTTTGCAACAAGAAAAAGGTTTGAACATATTGCATATTTCAACAAGTCAATCATGAAAAATGACACCTATTGGTATAGGAGTCTAACAGTCTCCATGCAATAGCTCCACTTAACCCTCAGGAATAGCGTAATTCCTTCTGTCAGCTCCTGTGCCACATTTGTGCACTTAACTGAAGTGCTCCAAGAGAATAAGATAATTTTTATAGTCCAAATATTATTAAGAGCTAATAATATTCGACATATCTATTTTTAGACTGGCAATCTAAAAATAGATTCTGCCCAATATGTCTAAAAATAGAAGTCCATCTATTTTTTCTGACTTGACCAACCATCCACAAATACCATTCTGCAACTCATAGAACATGATCCATATTTCTAAAAATAGACATAGTCTAAAAATAGACTTTGCGCCAAAAATAGCCTGCGGGCCCACTTAGTGAAGGCGACTCCTTTCCACTAAGCTCATCATCTTGTTGAAATATCAACACTCCCTCTAAACAAGATAAGTATTGTCCTTACCCCAGATCCCCTCTTTGTGGTATTCAAATTTTCTCTTGGTGGCGGCTTCGTCAAGATATCTGCATCACGATCCTCACGTAGGAATGGCAAGAAAGTAACATGATCTTTCGCGCACCGCACAATCTACGATATGATGACACCATATGTCAATATTTTTAGATCTATCATGAAATGTTTGGAGTTAGCAAGGGAGTAGGGATCTTGATGCAACTTTGATTATCACAATATATCACATTAGGATCTAAGTGTGAACTGAATAACCCGACCAGGATCTTCCTCATCCATATAGCCTTGCATGCAGCCAAACTTGCTGCCATGTACTTGGCCTCCACTGAACTGAGTGCCACGGATCTCTATTTCTTGCTATATTAAGAAACTGTTGTCGACCCGATACTGAAAATCCCTCCAGATGTGCTCTTTCTGTCCATTGGGCTCCCTGCCCAATCTGCATTCGTGAAGCCATGCAGCTTCAATCATCCGACTATCTATACCAAAGTTCATATCTAGATGTCCCTCTAAGATACATCAAAACATGCTTGTCTGCCTTCCAAAAGAGCTTGGTAGGCTTAACCATAGCTTTTGAAAGCTAGTTAATAGCATAGCATATGTCCGGTCGTGTATTGACTAGATACATGAGCGAACCAACCAACTGTCGATAAACAATGGCATCCACTACCTCTGCCGATGTAGCATCCTCTTTCCTCCAATCACCAGGAAGAGGAGTGTCGATAGGCTTGCGGCCTTGCATTTTTAACTTCTCCAGTATCTCCCAGGCATAATTTCCTTGAGACACAAACAATCCATCACTGCGCTGCCAAATTTCCAATCCCAGGAAATAATGAAGGAGGCCCAAGTCCTTCATCTCAAACTCTTTTGCAAGATCAACCTTGCATGAGAGTATCAACTGTTCATCACCGGTCAAAATCAAATCATCTACATAAAGTACAATGATCAACAACTTACCCTCAACCACTGTCTGGTACAGGTTGGGATCTGCCTCACTCTTGGTAAAACCAAGTCCGGTGAAATAACTGTCTATCCATGTGTACCAAGCACGAGGTGCTTGTTTCAACCCATACAACGCTCTTTTGAGCCTATGCACATGCAACTCGCTGCTGAAGATCTCGAAACCTTCGGGCTGCTCTATGTACACCTTCTCCTCAATCACTCCGTTGAGGAACATAGTCTTCACATCCATCTGATGAATGTGCCAACCCATCTGCACTGAGAGAGCTAGGATGCTCCGTATGGAAGAATACCTTGCGACAGGTGCAAAGGTTTCCTCATAGTCGATCCCTCGATTTGACGAAAATAGGAAAAAATCTTGCCTTGTACTTCTCGCGTTCGAAGTCGGCAGCTTGCTTCACTTCGTATATCCATCTCGAACCTACCACTATTCCCTTTTGGCGCCGGGCAATCTCCATACTATTTACGACAATCGAATCCATACTCTTCCACCATGGCATCTACCCATGCGGGGTCCTCACGACTTCCTCGAAGAGATGGTTCGTCACGATACACTTTCTCATTAGAGCCATGTATTGTATATGTCAGTCAGTATTTGTCTGCATGCTGCGATTGTGATGTAGGTGCTCCTAATCTTCTGCGCATCAAGATTTAGTCGCTCGACTGTTGTAGTGCACTTCCACCCTCTGATGGTTGGCGCTGCATGAGTGGTCTCTTCCACTCCATGAACCTCCTCTTGTGGCTGATCCACATCTTGAGGCTCATCCTTAGGAACTAATAGCTCCTCATCTGCATGCAAGTGTGGCTCCCTCTTAAGCGAACACTTCATGGCTTTCTCCTCATGAAATTTGATATCCCGTCGCACAACAGTCTTCCGACTATCTGTAAAATACAAATGATAGTTGTGGGGTGTATCAGTGTACCCCAAAAATATCCCAACCTCTGCGGTCAGCTCCAGCTTCTTCCTGGCATCCTTCATCACATGAATGTAAACAGGTGAGCCAAAAATCTTCAAATGAGAAATATCGGGGTTCTTACCAGAAAATGCCTCTTCGGGTGTACTCATGACAAGTACTCTATGAGGACAACGGTTTTGCACATAAACCGCGATGTGCATGCCTCAGCCCATAAGTGTATGGGAAGGCCTTGATCATGCAACATCACCCGTGCAGCACCCACGATCGTTCTATTCTTTCGCTGCGTGACCCCATTCTACTGTGGGTTATGAGGCGCTATGAGCTCTCTTCGAATTCCTTCTACACTGAAAAAGTATTTGAATTTTCTAGAGATGAATTCGCCACCATTATCGCTCCTAAGAGCCTTCTCCTGCTTCCCCGACTCTTTCTCAACCGGTGCCTTGAACTCACAGAACTTTGAGTATGTCTCGCTCTTCTTCTGCATGAAGAAGATCCAACACTTACGAGAAAAATCATCAACAAATATCACATAATACACGTGCTTTTCTGTCGAAGCTACTGAGAAACGTCCACACACGTCTGTGTGAATTCTCTCAAGGATCGTTGTGGTGCGAGTATCCTTCTCATGAAAGGTGGCTTTCACAAATTTTCCCAAAGTACATCCTTGCAACGATTTGAGCGTACACGGTATGCCTTTTAAGGCTCGGTAGAAATCGCTTTGCTGATTTTCAAAGCATAATGGTGAAGATGGCCAATCTCCGGTGCCACAACTCGCCATCATCCTGGCTCACCACTCCTTCTGCCTTGCCTGCCATTGCTGCGCAGCCATCTACCTACAATTGATAAGGGTTCTTAACTCAAACCCCTATCCTCCGGGTCTCACCAGTTGCCTTACTACGCAGGAAAGCCTTTCCCTCACTAAAGACAACATCATATCCCTTATCTTCTAACATCGCCATAGAGATCATATTCTTCTTCAATCTTGGAACATGCATCACTTCCTTCAATACGAAGGGTTTACCAGACTCCCTCTCAAAGGAAATGGTACCAATACTGGTTGCACTGTATCTACCATCATCGCTCATCTTGATGTGAACTCCAATATATTTCTCATCCAGATCAGTAAACAAATCTCGATCTCCTGTCATGTGAAAAGATGCACCACTGTCAAGAAACCACACTGAACCCATCACACTTGAGACCAAGCATGCGATCAGCAAAAAATCCAGCTCAAGCGCAGGCTAAGGCCTCCCAACTACGGATCCGACAGCTTTGCTTATTTTCTTCTTCTGTGGACAATTAGTGGCGTAATGTCTGTGTTGGTGACAGTGAAAGCACTTCACCTTGGACATGTCCTGCTTCTTGCCTTTCACACTGGATTGAGAAGTATTTTTCTTGCTCTTCCCCTTCCTTGTTTTGGCAGCCAAAGAAAAATTTTATTCATCTTCATTCTTCGATGAAGATCCATCACTGGTACTCTGCCTTATCTCCTCCTACAGAAGATACAACCAAAGTCGCTCCCATCCCGACAGTTTCTCCTGACCATTGACAGAGTCCTCATAAGAGTGCCAACTCTTTGGAAGCCCAAGGAGAGCCAAGATCACCAAGTCATATCCATCTACAGTAACCCCCACACTTCCCAGCTCATCCCTGTATTCGAAAAACTTCGTGAGGTACTTGGGTATACTTTCGCCCTTCTCCATTTTTATTTTCCTGAGCTTATCTTTGAGCGCCAACTTCCTCTGGTCGCTCTTGCTTTGCAACAATTATGTCAAAGCTTTCCACATCAAGAATGGAGAAGCTTTACCATGATGGCTAGACACTATGTGATCCTTCACACCTTTCAACAGAATCCTTCGACATTTTGTTGTCTTCTTTTGCCATGCGTCAAGTGCGGCAGCATCGCTAGAAGCAGGTTTTGGAATTTCTGCATCTATGAACTCCTTCAACCCATTATCCTCCAACACCGCCTCCATCTTGTCCTTCCATGAAATATAATTCGAGCTGCCCTCAAGGGCATACTCCAATCACAATCCGTTGAAAAACATCTCAACTTTGACACCAAGAAAACACTGCTGCAAATTCAAATTCCACCAGCACAAAACTCAACTGCTTCAATGCTTTGCAATTGCTCCAATGATCAATATCACTCCGATACCATGTAGAAATTATATAAATAATGTGTTATACATCCAATATCCTCCCGATCACACACTATTTGACTTCGTGGATAATACATAATCTCTTCTACTATTGATCATTACTTGCAGAAATTAAATCAATTGCATGCACACATTAAAACCATAAAAAATCACACATATGAACATAGTAGTTTACGAGAAAGCTTAAAGATAAAAACCCCCAACTATATCTATAATATATGTCATACAGATCATGTAGCAATCCTCATACAAAGCTTACCACAAGCTCTAAGTACAATCTCCAGTCGCTACACACTAATCAAGTCCGATCTAGCAAATCCCTTTGCCGATCTGCGCCACCTTGCTTTGCCTCTCTTGCGCGATCACGCTACTTGAATATGGGCTACGAATGAAATCGAATCCACGGCTTGCCTTGCGCAATCCTCATTGGCATCTCCATCGATGTGTGGTGCAAACTCATGCAACACTATAGTCACAACTAATAGTCAACCTGCTCTTTCACCTACCTCTCCACTGGTCTCCACTGAAACTGTCCATGCACTGTAGTTAACTGATGTATTCTTCAATTGATTAATGAGTTAATAATTAGTGAATTAATTAATAATTAATTCACACCACTCTCACTAGTGTATCAATCAGTTAGACTAGATACAACTAGCTCAACTATGTTTAACTCGGTTAAACTGAACACAACTCCATTAACTACCTCAATAACTCCACCAAACTCTGTCGCATGAGTTCTAACTGAAGTATCCATGCAATAGCTCCACTTAACCCTCAGGAATAGCGTAATTCCTTCTGTCAGCTCCTGTGCCACATCTGTGCACTTTAACTAAAGTGCTCCAAGAGAATAAGATAATGTTTATAGTCCAAATATTATTAAGAGCTAATAATATTCGACATATCTATTTTTAGACTGGCAATCTAAAAATAGATTCCGCCCAATATGTCTAAAAATATAAGTCCATCTATTTTCCAACTTGACCAACCATCCACAAATAGCATCCTGCAACTCATAGAATATGATCGACATGTCTAAAAATAGACTTTGCGCCAAAAATAGCCTGCGGGCCCACTTAGTGAAGGCGACTTCTTTTCACTAAGCTCATCATCTTGTTGCAATCTCAACATATAGTTATATATAGATGTTATGAATATCATTCATATAAAATATAATAAATGTAAATATAAATATAATAATAATAAATAATAATTAATTAACTAATAGTTAGCTAGTAATGAAGAGGCATGTCTTAGAGACATGCCCATTCATGAAATAGAAACTGCCTAGGTATATATAAGCGATCCCTCATTGTAATTATCATACATTTTTTATACCTTCAACAATTATTACTACTTTTCCTAATATGGATGTTTACGTCTTGCGTATACGGACTTTGTTCGTTACATTGGTATTAGAGCCATGTCTGATCCCGACCTTTAGCTATTAAGTCTCTGTTAACATAGTTGACGTCAGGATCAAGTGTCTCGCTAAATACTTGGAGGTTCTCCATTCTGTCGGATTCATAGTCAGGCCTTTGGCCATTGGAAAAAAAATAAAAAATAATATATATATATTAAGAAATTAAATTATAGAAGAAAACAAAATAAAAATAAAAGTAAAATAAAATATAAAAGAAAAAAAGAAAAGAAAAAGGAAGAAAAACAATAAAATAAAAAAACAACACAAAAAAACTTACCTTACGGCAGTCACTCCTGTACGCAGTGTTGAGAAATATAGGGCATTTACATTAGGTGATTTCTCTTCATTAGTGATTGCTTGTGAATGCATTTTTACTTATTCAGATTAAGATCTTTTTCATATTAGATTACTAGTGTTTTTCTTTATCAAACAGTAATCAATGCATGGACATAAAATAAGAAAGGGAAACAACATGTAGGTTATGATCCAAGGCCAAAACTTCTCAATTTTTGAGAGGAAAACCCACACAAATTCTTCTTATAAAAATTCCAATTGATGAATACCAACACCAAGACCCTTGACTTAGTATCCACTCTAGTAGCCACTCCAAGACCAAGACACACATTCTCGTTTGCAGTCCTCTTCTTGAGTCCTCTTCCACCGAGATCTTCATTGTTCTCTAGATACCGAGATCTTCCTTAACACAGATCTTTCATTCTTGACACCGAGATCTTCACCACTACTCTAACACTGTATACCAATATTCAAAGAGATCCGAATTGTGCCATCAATATTTTGCTAGCCCTTCAATACTTCTTGCTGTCACTGTGATCTGATCATAAAAGGGATCTGAATTACAAAGTGTGTGTTTTCATATCTTTTGCAACTAATATGTTTTTTTGAAGATAAATGCAATATATGTATGTGTGATTGACATTCTAGTTTTTTTTTTAATATATATAGACTCCCAATGTTTTTTTTGGAAAATGACTCTCTAGATGCTCCCACTCTCAAAAGCACTCCCACTCTATACAGCCTTGGTCTTTTGTTCTTGTGGTTTCAAGGCTAGTACAAGGCTAGTACAGACTTTTAAGTTAATCCCATTAATATGGTCTTCCAAACACATCCTAGTGGACTTCAAGTATTACACTTGATTTTGTCAACATAGGTTGGAGTGATAAAAAATTGAAATGTATACTTTTTGATGATGGGCACCTCCATATTCTTCTTTAGACATGCAAAAGTATACAGATTCTCTTCGTGTTGTCTTTAGGTAAAGTTATTTCACCATGGTCTTTTTAATCAAATTCTTTACTTATATTAACAACTTAAACAATATTGCTCTTTGGTCTGTGTTTCCCCAGCTAATTCAAAGTGTCAGCTTCTTGCCTGTGTCAATTTCTGTCCCAATTCACTCTTCAACGGCTTCGACTAGAGTGGGAATTCTCTTTATTCTCTTCGTGTTGTCTTTAGGTAAAGTTATTTGACCATGGTCTTTTTAATCAAATTCTTTACTTATATTAACAACTTAAACAATATTGCTCTTTGGTCTGTGTTTCCCCAGCTAATTCAAAGTGTCAGCTTTTTGCCTGTGTCAATTTCTGTCCCAATTCACTCTTCAACGGCTTCGACTAGAGTGGGAATTCTCTTTATTATGACCGATCTGCTTGCAGCACTTAAACTGTCCTATCTTTCTTGTGATCTGATTTCCCATCAACTTGTTGGGATTGGTTGACTTGTGAACATCAATTGACATAGGACTTGGGTCTTTACTTCTATGGCAACATACCGCTATCATGGCCATTAAAGTTGCTCTTTTGTTCCTAGCTCTGCCAGGCGTCAATGGCTATTGTTTTATGATAGGCATCCTCTAGCTTTCAGATTGCGAACAGCCCGGATTTTTTGGTTGGCACGATCTCCCCCTCTTTACTACGACATTCCGGAAAAGGGGCCGAAAGCAGTTCAGGTGAAATGGCAGGTCAAGATTTTGGGTGAACGTTTCGATCTTTGTTTCTTGCTCCGAGATCCATTGTGTAGCTGAAGATTTACTTTCCTTCATTCAACCATACTCCACACGGAGAAGATCAGTTAGAAGCGCTGCAGAAGCAGTGCTTGGATTCGGCATCAGCCGATGAAGTGAGGTTTTTCAAAGATAGATGAAAGCGCACATCTGGGAGGGGCGCAACACTTTGCATTCAGACATACATGGTGGCTGCCAGAAGGTGCTACTGCTGTGAATGTTGTAACGACACTACAAGAGCCAGCTTACCATGAAGAGCGCCACGGGTGATGATGCAAACTCTGCGCAAATGGATTTTGAGCTCGATGCTTCGATTATTGCTCAATCCATCATCGCGCCTCCAGGTTTTCAAGTGCATCACCAAGGAAAAGGCTCGATTCGTAGAGGCAGACACAAGCTGAAAAAGAATCGATTGGCCTGCTTCAAGCCTGCTATGGACATCAAAGAAGTGATGCTGGATCATGAGGACCTTTGCAGAAGGGTCATTTGTCTGCAAAAGTGTGCACTAATTGGTCGCTGGATGTTTGCAGATGGTCATGTGAATGATATGCTGGAATGGGCTAAGAATGTCTGGTCTCCAATTGTGGGATATGCTCCGAAGGTCAGTCCGCTCCTAAATAATTGGTATAGCATTCATTTTATGAATGAAAAAGATGTTGCCTTGATTGTTAATAAGACTTGGGTACGTGGAAAGAGTTTTTTGCAACTTCTGCCCTGGTACCTCGGTTTTAATCCAATAATGGAGGCTCCAAAGAATAGATCAGTATGGGTTAAACTCCCGGGCCTTCCGTTGGAGTTCTGGACGGACAAAGCATTAAGGGCCATAGGAAATTCCATTGGATGCACAAAATACATCGATCCAGGTATTCTTGATGACACAGACAATCGCATTGCATGGATATTAGTCGAAATGGTCGTCTCTGGCGGTTTGCCCGCGGATGTTGACCTCGTTTGGGGTTCCAGAAGACATAGGCAAAGGGTGGATTATTGGGGCATACCTTTCCGCTGCCTGGTTTGTCACAGCACGGGACATTTGAAGGACAACTGCCCTCGGTTGCATTGGAGGCCCCGTGGGGGCAATCATAGATCAATTGGTGCAAATGGCAAGCTGTCTCCAAATGATCATCGAAATGTCCTCCCATCAGGTAATTCTTATCTTGCGGATTCTGCTATTGATTTGTCTGCTATTGATAATGATCAATCTGCGGAGTTAACTCCACCAGAAAAGGAGCTGATGGCTCCTACTTTTTCTAAAATCAACAATGTATTTTCCCCCCCGGTGAATTCCGGTTCGCCCAAGCAATTAGAAGCTGAAGTAATCCTTGGATCGACAATCATGAGGAAGGATAAAATGCCGCATGCCTCTTCTGCTCTTGCTGACCACCATCAAACCTGTCCCATCACTGAGCCACTATATACTTCCCCCTCCATGCCGCCCCTAGAAGACGCATCACCGCCCCCTCCTCCTCCCTCTTCGCATAATACCGAAAAGGTGAATTTACCGGACTCACGCCATGTCTCTTCTGCTCTAGATGACCGCCATCAAACCTGTCCCACAACTGCTTCTTTATATTCATCCGCATCCCCTCCCCTCCCTCCTTCCTCTCCACATAATAGTGCGAATGGGGATTTATTGGAATCACCTATTAATACTATTGGATGTGATGTCGAATCCCTTTTTAATAACCCGAACCTTGACCTAGCAGCCCTCACTATATTTGAGAATATCCCTAGGAAACCTGATATTGTCATCTCGCCGGCTTCGGGTTGCAATATTACGGTGAGGAAAAAAACGAAGTCTGCTTCCAGACACTTCAGGGGGAGACCGAAAACAAAATCCCTCTTTCGGGATGAACTTCTTGACCTTCGGGAGGTTCCTATTTTTTCAGCTGGTGATCCCAGGGTGGATGGAGCTTGTGACCCTCCTTGGGTCTCCAAATGATTTCCGCCATCCCTTTCAGCTCATGTGGCATGGGCGAATAGTATTTTGCTGATGGTCGTATATGATACTATCTTGTTTTTTTTGTTCTTCCATATGCCCATTTTCATATGCTGCTACGGTTAATGCCGCGGGATGTCTGACTCATCGTTGTTATGGTTTTTTTATTGTTGCGAATGATGTGGGTTCTCATCTACGGATTTTGTGGATCCTCCATTTCTTTTCCAATTGGCAATTGGGGGATCCAATTTGACATCATCAACGACTCTATGCTTGATAGGAGTCTCATGTGCTGGTTTTTGGCCAGATCACATTATTTATGGTTTTAGGAGCAATGTTGCATTTTGGGAAGTGATTTCTCACTTCACTTTCTTATGATGTATTATGTACTGTTTTTATCATAATATAAAACAGCGTTTTTTTCTTTCTGAAAAAAAAGATTGCGAACAGCCCTAGTTACCTCTCAATTGCTGTGCTGAGCCTGTTGATATATTCAAGTACAAATTGCTGTTCATCTTTACAAATTTTCAACTTAATGTTTGCTGATAAAAGTGATCAATATAGTCTGACACTTGCTGTCTTGCTTGCAATTTTGCTGCTCCGGGAAGTCCCCCATTATCTTCATATTCCTCTCATATCCCACAGGGAAAAAGTCAAAACTCTTATCACTTGTTTAAGCTATTCCATTACAAGCCCCTTTTCAACTTGGCGAGACAACTTGTCAAGTTCTGTATCAAGGTCCCTGATAAATGGCATGATTTCAATGTTTTCTTCCACATTAAATCGATTTTTCACAATTGGAGTGAATGGTGGTTGAGCTTTTAACACCAGATCTGATTTATTTTATTGACAACTTTTTTTATACCTAGAAAATAATTTCTTCGAAAATGAATTCTGAAATTGTAAAAACAGATACACTGGTGTTTTCAACTTTTAAACAGTAAAATTGCTGTGGAAAATTTTCTCAGAAAATCAGTCACAAATAGCCATAAAAAAATTACAGTAAAGTTGCCCCAACAAATTCTCCTTCATTAATTTTCTCAGGAAAATTCAGGGCTCCTCTCACAGGGAAAATGGCCCTCGGAAATGCACTGAAAAACAGCAAAATTTGAACCTGAAAATTTCCTGCACAGATCTGCAGCCTTCTCTCCTCACGTGTGGCATTCCTGGACTGCCTACTCCCTCGCACATGCCTCAGAAACCCTCGCGGCCCCTCACTTGTACGGCTATTTCCTTCCCTAGTTTGCATGTGCGGCCCAAAACCTTCCCTAGTCACACGTCGGGACTATTCGGCTGGAAATTTGCTCAGCTCAGTCTGCTGGGTGCTCTCAGCCTCTCACACGTGTGGTCACCTGCTCCCTGTGTGCCTAGAAAATTCTCCTTGCTGCTCACTTTCTGATTTCTTCAGCCTGTCACAAACTTGCAATAAGCTCATGCAAATCTGCTGGTATATCTCTAAAACAAAATGTATCTTCATCTTCCTCCTTAGGCTCCTTTTAGAATTTCAATTTGAGGAAAATTCCTATCAGTCAATCTCCAGAGATGGCTATGATTAAATCCTAACCCACTTAGATCAGTGGTTGAGATTATATCCAAGTCAATGTGCTTTTCCCAAGTTAAAACTTGGAAAAAAAAAATCTTATTATTTGCTCCTCTTGAGCAAGCACCTAAAGAGAACTTCTCTCTTGCATGCTAGACACTTAACCTATGTGGAAGACCTTCCGATGCTGCAAACATTAAGAATCATTTATTGGATGGTGGGGATAGAATGGGTACCAGGTCTTACATTCACAGTACTATCCGTTGTGACAAAACAAATGTTTCCAGCGTTGTTGGTCTCTTTTGCTTGCATTTTGCAGCATCAACTGCACTGGCACACAACAAAATGAGATGAGTGATATGAGGTCAAACACATAAATGCTAATAGCTATTATTTCCCCACTTGTTTGTGGCTGTGTATATTATACTTCATTGTCAGGACTTTTGTATGGTTGAAGTTGCAAGGTTTTGGCAATCAGGTAATAGCATTTGCTTGTTTCATGATTTCACCTGATTCTTTTTCACGTAGCTAATTATACATATCTATAGCACCAAAAAGGGTTTATGGTCCAGGAATATGCCTATTTAGTCCCCATTAAAGACAATCTTATGAAGAAATTGTTCTAGCAATTGGTCTGCAAACCGAATCATGGTTTGCCTGTGTGTGCGTGTCTATATATAGAGCGTATATATAGTGTTTTGCGAAAATCATGGAATTGTACCTTACTCAGGGAAATTGTTTAGCATCTGCTAAAACTTTTTATTCTATATTAGACCTTTTTGATATAAATTTGTCAATGATTTTTTATTTTATTAATTGGTATGGATATACTTAACAATATGGTTTCTTTTATGTTTGTAGTTGGAAAACGTATTTTCATTTTGCAATTGGGGCTGTCATCTTCATGACCATAAGGATTGAACATTGTATTTTAGGATATTTGTCTAATGCTATTTGATGGTTCATCTTAGCTGGAATGCCCCAGGGCATATTTCAGCCTAATCTGTAACTTGACCTAATGAATTTTTAATAAAAGAAAGATCTTATTTTAGTTTAAAGTGGAATGTAGAGTGTTTCATATGTTATTTCGTATACTTAGCTGAAATGCACCAAATAGTCACTGAAATAACGAGTTTTTATATTTTTTATAGAATAATGGTACGTTGGATTCGGTAAACATAATTTTAGCACTTGGTGAAGTTTTTTTTAACAGAATCATGTCTAAATTTTTATGCATCCTATTCTTGTCGGTTGTGGGCAATTAGAGATGAATGGTTAATGTGAGTAAACAAAATTGTATCAAAGCCTCATTTAAAAATATTGTTGTTGCCCTAGAATCAATGTCTACATTTAAAATATTGTTGTTGCCCAGAATCAATATTTACATTTACGGGGTGTTAGCTTGCAAAAAGACCAATATTTTAATTTTAGTTGCGTGTGTTGATAGAGTGAATCACCGAGTTTGAGACCCAATTAAGATGCCTTTGTATATTGTCAGTTACATCAGCTATTTTAATGATTGATGGTGCTCCATTTCATGGCTCTTCCTGCTCTGTTATATCAGCTATTTTAATGATTGACGGTGCTCCATTTCATGGCTCTTCCTACTCTGTGCATTGCACATATGGCCTACTCTTCAAGCACTTTAGGTTGTAATTCGAGTTGCAGTTAACAATATTACGCTGGTTTGATGTTCTATATTACCCATGGGTAGCCATTAGACCATCATTTGCAGAGAGCATGAAGGCCTCTTCTATTAGAGATGAATGTTTAGAATGTGGAAATTGTGAGTAAAGTAGTTGTACCAAAGCTTCGTTTATAAATATTGTGGTTACTTGCCCAGAACCAAGATCTACATTTAAGGGGTGTCAACTTGCAAAAATATCAATATTTAAGGATCCTTCCTACAGTGCCCCACAACTTCTCGTGCAGAGGGCATGTGTTATGTCATTGACGATAATCTAAAATAATTTGGAATAACACCTTTTTACTGAATTTGAAATGGTTTATATCAAATATAAAATTCTCCGGTTGAACACCTATCCAAAATACATGGCCTTTTATAGGGAACTGTATTCATTCTTATTATAATTGTGACAAGTAAAATTTGAGATTAATTATTAATATTGTAGTTGGTACAAAATTCAGTGGGCTGATGTTAGATTCTTTGTTCTCGGGAGGGAAACTTATTATAGGTTGCATTTATTCAAAAACAGATTGAAATCTCTGATAAATATCTTGAAGTCATTCTATATTCATAAATATATTTTCACCACAAATATGCTCTGCTAGGGGTTGAATGGACTCCGCTTTAGCTAGTTGGTGTTATTGTTGGAAAAATGTAGTTTTGATCAATGTTTTAAGACCTTGATTTGGACTCTAAATTGTTTGAGGACCAACTTGGGCTCTTACTTGGATTACTTTGAAGGTTATGACTAAGTTTACTAAAATATATGTAAAACATCAAAATTTTATTAAAAAAAATATTTGAAAGATTCCAAATTTAGAAGCAAAATATATGAAGTCTGATAATGTATTGTAATATTCGTAATACCCTCGGTGCTCTGTTTATGATGCATTATATTTCTTGAAACCAACAAATTTAGATTAACTTTTTGTCTTAATATAAAAAATGATTATGTGGACTTGCTGTAAAATTCAGGGATGGAAGTAAAGCTACACTAATGTTTAACCATCATTTTTGAACTTAATACATACCTAAACTTTATAGTGATTTGAACCAGAACATGGAAATTAAAAACCACAAATTAGAAATAATACTATGTGGATTAGAAGGCACAATAACTGCACATTTTGCAACACAACCAAGTATATTTATCCTTTTGGGAAAATGTTCACCAACTAGTAAAGGAAAAATATCTCATTCCATAGTCTCTTTACTACATCAATGCTCTTTGCAACAGAGGCCCCTGAGCTAAGGCTAAGAAGCCACAAGGATGATTTTTTTCTATAGTTTGGTTCAAATATCTTCTTACAATCTAGATCCTAAGTTCACAATTAATAAGTATTTATTTATTAAGCCACAAGGATGATTTTTTTCTATAGTTTGGTTCAAATATCTTCTTACAATCTAGATCCTAAGTTCATAATTAATAAGTATTTATTTTCCCATCGGCGTGCAGAACATCTTCTTTTCTTAGTTGTTTTGATTATCCCACTTTACTCTAGGGATTTAGCAAAGGGTGGCTAAGAAAGTCATCATTAAAGATTCTAGGGATTATATATTGTACTGAAATTCTCATAATTTGTGGTTGTTGCTTTCCATTATATAAATATAGTATGTTCATGGCAATGCGCTTAGGGATAAGTCACCTGATTTCTTCCAACCGAATGATAATTTACATTGGAATTCAAACTTACTAATAATTTGAACTTTTTGTTAATTCAATTTACATCATAAACATTTTCTTCAATTGAATGATAGTTAGGAATCCCCTAATTTCCATGCATGGAAAAAAAGTATGGTATAAGTTTGTATGACATGAAAGGGTTATGTATCATTGTGGAGAGCACACCTACCTTCTTCAATCCATTAATCCCCATGGATTAAAGAGCACTAATTAAACAAGTTTAAATACTTAGGGTACTGAAACAAATATTGTTATTTTAAACCCCTCGAGTCATTATGTAGTCTTTATTTCCCTTGTGGAGTAATAGGCCCCCATTCTTTTGTTGTTCTTTTTTGCACATTGTGATGTATTTTTTAATTATTAATACTTCAATATAAAATTTTAGATATTGCATGGTTTAGATTTTAATTTTCCATAATATACAAACACAATGCTTATATGGAAATTAAAATTGGACTATTGTGTTTCCCTCCCCTTAGATTTTGTAATGTTCCTGATGTAGATAAATATTAATATGGTAGAATGTGTTTTACATATTTTTTTTCAAAATAAATGTAGATATGCATTCTACAAGATGTTTTCCAACTTTCATGTTAATTCTCTATTTTTTAGTTGTATTTGTGTCTACAAATTTTCTTAGTTTTTGATCTTGTACATAATGCACTTAAACTGCCCTTCATTACCCTTAGGCACATTCTTTGCTTGATATCGATATGATTGAAAATTGTTCTACTCACACTCCTTTTTCAAACCCTTTTTGATTTCATTGATTATGTCACATGAATCTCTCATCATAGATTTATGTGAGTTGCTTCTTCCTTACCACACTAAACGTTCTAGGCTTAGGGATCCTTTTCTTGCTAAGCAATCCCTTAGTTTATCTATTTTTTTGAGAGTTCACATGCAAAAAGAGTGCTGACTTAGGGCGTCCCACTGCTAGGCATAGACTCTTACTCTCTAATTCGATGATCATATGGTTCAACTGTGATCACAATGGCACTTTTCTCAGGTTTTCTATGTTAAGATATTTATCATTTTCTCTCATTTGGTATATCAACCATCCACTTTCTAGTTGTGTAGGAAATATTCCTCGTTTTCATTATAGCTTGCTTTGGTTGTCTTATCGAAGAAATCCCTTTATGTAACTTTGTTTTCTAGACAAAGCTTTCACTTTGTTTATCCAAATATGTCACACTCCTTTTTTTCATTGCAATTGTAATCATATTAATTGCAATGAAATATGATACAATCATCTATCCACACCATGCATTCAAATATATGAGACAATCATACATGTGTGCATGATCATAAGATCCACAGTCACTGAATGCATACTCACATTTCTTCAAAAATGTTAAATTCTTATGTCATATAATCCACCATGATGCATTGGAAAGTCTAGCCAATGTGTTGACACATCATCCAACCACCTTTCCAATACTTGCTTGACCATCTAGACTCCTTTCTCTTCATGCCAAAACAATACTAGGTACCAGGTGTAATAGAAGAAATTTCTTTTGTCCACTTTGTAGTGCCTCAAGAAACCCTTTCCTTATGTTGGTGTTCTTAGTGTCGAATGAAGGTTGAGAGTGACAATGGGACTTGCCTACACTGGTTAGAGAGTTGGAAAATCTACGGGTCTCCTTTGTTAGGTGGGGGCGATTTGGGGGCGATTAGAGTTTAATATTCTCTTCTAGTGGGATGCTTGACTACTTTGCTTTGGCAACCAACTTTATACTTTTATTGGTTTGAGGGGAATTTCAAAGAAGCAACTTCCCATTGAGAAATATAGGGCAATTAGATTAGGGTGATTTCTCTTAACTTAATAACTGCTTCTGACGTTCTTTACTTCAACTTGATGTACTTGTAATTAGCTTCTTCTTTAATTGATTATTATAGTGTTCTTATCATCAAACAACTACCAAAATATGAAGATCAATAGAACAAGAGGGCACAAGATATAGAATTCTAGCCAGGGCCAAAACCTCTTGTTATAAAATCTTCAAATGACGAATTCGAAGACCTTTAGGCCTAAGAGAAAGACCCTTTTAAGGCCAAGTAAACTTATCCTTTGATGAGCTTATCTTTCACAAAGTAAACCCAAGTCAAAACAAACCCAAATATTAAGATCTCGACCTCCTTTTTAGATTTCCAGCTTTTTCTTCAGGTTTGCACTTTTTGGCTTTTGCTGCAATTCTATTTTTTGCACGTGAGTCATTTTTAGGGCAGAACTAGGCCTTCTCTCTCCTTCGCTTAGGGTGATTCTTTACCCTTAGAATTTTGGCTTCCAAAATGATCTTCTTGACACCAAACTTCGACTTTTACAATTCAGTCTTGCTGCGATGATGCCCCAATTCCTTCAAAAGTGTGAGAATATGACCCAAAAACTTCAGATTTGTTGACTTTTTTCTTGTCTTGTCCTTCACTCTTCTCTCTTTTTCTTCTACTTGAGATCAAAATTCTTTTCTTGCTTCATCGAATGTGTTGGATGTGTTCTTCAAATGAGGTCAAATGCACTTATATATATATATATATATATATATATATATATATATATATGCTTCCAAGGGGTATGAATTATCCTTCAGCATACTAACTTCTTCTTTGTAGGCTGACATGTCTTCTTGTAGGCCGACTTGGTTTTGCAAGGAGACTTTGACTCTTTTGACTCACAATAAATTATTTGGCTCTATGACAAAGTCCAGAAGCACACAATTGGTGCTTGACCTATAAATAAAATGACCTTGAGCATGAAACCCATGCTATAAAAATAATAATAATAAATTTTCTTTTCTCTTTTACATAAATTATATAAAATCAAGAATATATAAGACATTATGAAGACTGAACCTAGTTACAAATTTCAACACTCCCTCTTAACTAGGGAGGTATTCATAATACATATAAGGTTACATGAAAATTCTCGTATTAAATAATTATCAAAAGAAGAGTCGGATTGGTAAACCATCTTATAAGCTATATTATCACCTTATATCCATGCATCTCATCATATCAACCAACGTTGTCATATAGCAAGGCCTTGACTAACAACTCTATCTATCCACTAGATTAGAGCACAATGCTAGGGAGAGAAATGATTTATAGACACCAGCATTGCCTCTCAAAACACATACCCCATCAGGATGTTCACAAGGTATGTCCTTTTAGGTCCATTCATGTCTTGGATTAACACATCCTCAAGGAATCTCCTCTTCGACTACGCTTACCTATTCGATGCCCTACCTCATCCTTAAATAGTATTGATATCAATCTCATATGCTTACCCAATCCTCCATTATTTCTTCATAATATGAAGACAAGAATGATGTGTCTATCTCTCCCTCTCAAATAGGGAGGATCTACTCATTCCTATAAAAGGAATATACCCAAGCTCCCTCTTAACTAGGGACTTGCTTTCAATATCAATTGTCTACTCTTTGGTGGAGATCATGGTACTTTCAACTGCTTGTAGGGATCCTCCTTTCTGCATCATCATGTCATGGATGAGCTTCATCATTGGGCTTCAACCATCTTCTACATCACTTTCCATTTCCTCTTAATAGTAATGCTAGTCATGCCATTTTCTTTTCATCAGGAATTGAACTTCATCATCATCTGGGTATCCTTCGTACTGCTACCTCTTTTCAAGTCATGTTTCTTCCAGGGTCTTCCATCCAATATTATGTCTACTAGTTGTAGGTGAATTTATAAAACCATATTTAGATAACCTTGTTCCAACCCAACCAAATTCTTGCTTTCAAAAATAAAAAAGTAAACTTCAAAAATATAATTACTTGTTCATGATGGCCTTTCATCATAATATCAACTTTTGTAACTTCAACATCCTGCATACTATTCGAACCCATCTCCAAATCATTTACCATCAAGGTTCTCCTTCTTCATCATGTTTATCAAGGTCTTCATAACTTCTTCATGGAGATGTCATAGCTAATTTTTATTGTTACCAGATGTTGATTACTCATCTTATCTCAAGTGTCTATAGGCACATATTTACGAACTCTTTCTAGCTTCATCATAAACTGCTACCTCAAGATCTTAATACATAGTTCCTTCATCATAGGAACAATGGTTTCCAATCACCTCATGTTCTTTATGAGGTCATGTAATGTTGCTTTCATCATGTCATAATATAGAAGAGTTCAAGGCATATTTTATTTATGCCTCCATGTATGATCCATAAGGAAGAGTCCCTTCTTCTTCAATCATCCTCATGAGATAAAGCATTCTAACCATTCTATCTGTAATTAAGTGATGACATGAATTTATCCATTTATCAAAGTTAAAAAATATAAGCATACCTCTTCCTTCATGTGATTATCTAGGCTTCCTTTAGCAGCTTCCCTTTCCTTTCTTGAAGATGAAACTGCTTCAACTAAGTTGTCATTAGGGGAATTTTAAGGTCTAAAATGGACCTCCTAAGAAAAATGTACAACCAAAATAAACTTTATAAGAACCAATAGGATTCAAGATGATGATGTCAACCACGGGGGATCATTCACTATTTTTGGAGTAAAAAAGTAAAAAGATTAAAACATAATAAAATAATAAAACTACTTTTTCAACTCGTATTTTCAACTTATCTCCCTAAGGTTTTACTCATATTTCAAGATTTCGAGTGGGAGTACTCTTTGGGTGAAAAATTGAATTCCTCATCCAAGGAGTACCCATGTTGCATACTTTCGATGGACCCTGCTACACGAAAAATGAGAAATACATGAAAAAACATGATTGCAATCACATTTTTTTTTATGTATTTCTCATTTTCCGTGTAGCAAGGTCCATCGAAAGTATGGAACATGGGTACTCCTTGGATTAGGAATAAAAATTTTCATCCAACGAGTGTTTCTGCTTGAAATTTGAGTAAACCTATAGGGAGATAAGTTGAAAATACGAGTTGAAAAAATAGTTTTTTCTTTTTTCCCTCTAAAATTTGATGATGTAATCTAATCGTATTTTGTTATTTCCACTATTATTTTATAATTTCCTTATGAGCCCATTTTAGACCTCAAAATTCTCCTAATTCATGTTGCACTTTTCTGTCAACATACCTTCATCCTTCTAAATTGTGGATCCCACACTAGGTGGAATGAAGACTATCTATGTGACACTTCTTCTAAGTAGAGGTGAATATTTTAACAAAGATTCCAAAGGAGGGTCTTGATGATCCTCATGTTTCAAACACTTCTTTCTAATGATGATGAGTTGTGACACACTCTTATCTTCCTATATTGTCAGATGACTTGCTTTGACCATACAAACTGCTACTTCAACTATCCTTCCATGCTTCTAATATGATGTCATCTCAATATTGCTATACTACATATTATCATGACTTGCTAACTTCTATATATTGAAAAATCAACTAAATGTATGTGAGATACCTTTTTGTAGTAGAGTTCTTTCACTTCTTCCTTCTTTGATTTCTTCTCCTCTGGTTCTTCTACTTCTTCGGTCACATGGGCTTCACTTCTTTCCTTTCTTTTATTGTTTCCCCTCTTATGTTTAGAAAAAATAATTTTGAAATTCCCATATTCTTTACTTTCATAGCATTGAAATTCCCATATCCTATTTTTTTTTTAATTTTTTTTTCGAGGCTCAAACTTTCCAAATTTCACTTTCTTTTTTGTCATAATTGCATATGGTTGTGTTTGCTCATTTGATATAACATCATTCTTTTCCTTTAATATGGTTTCTTCAATCTTACGTAACGACCACAGATCATTGAATGGAGTGAGTTACTTCTTTCCATAGATGTTTGATACAAAGTTACCCCATTCATTCGGTAGTGCATTGAGTACAAGAGTGGTCATCATTGGATCTAGCATTGTTTCTCCTAGCTCTTGTAGTTGATCTCTTATTTGAGATACCTTCATGAGATATGAGGCTACCCCTTCTTCCCTTGATACTTTCATTTTGTATAGTTTGGTTCTAAATGATATTATTTCCCTTGCAGTACTTACAAATAACAACTCCACCAACTTGTGATATATAGGTTTCAATGCCTTCAACTTTGCTACATATGGGATGAGAGAATCCTTGATTGATTGAATGAGTATATTTTGACCTCTTATTTCTATTTTCATATAGTTTGATAATGCTTGATATTTTTCTTGTGGAGGTTTGGAGATTGAGCTCTTCACATATTCAATAACTTCATTTTCTATGAGGACCAAATCTATTCTCTTATTCAATACAAGGTAGTTCAAAGTCCCAACAAGTTTATTGTTCTCCTTGCAGAAAAAAGACATTTGGTTTGTAGATTGAGACATAAAATATAAAGTACTTGTCAAATGAAGATGTATACTTGACTAGATGCTTCCTTGATGATGATGTCTTCAACTAGATGTCTTTCTTGATGATGATATTCCTTCTTCAAGAATGACAATATTTCTTATTCAAGATAAGAGGAGATGATATTATTCAAAGATGTTTGAGATGATATCCTTTTTTTAATAAGAGGGAGATCTCTTTGATTTCTTTGATGATGTTGAAGTATTCTTATTGCTTCCGTTTGGATGATGATGTATAATGTGGAGACTTCAAAAAATACTTCAAGTTTGTAGAGTCCTTTATTTGAATGGAGGTAGGGTCCTTGAGGTCTTCTTTTCCTCTATTAGAAAATTATATATTACACATAAAATATGCGGAAACACAAACACAGAAATAAAATATAAAAAAAGAGAGACACAAATATATGTGGTTCACCCAACTTGGGCCACGTCCACGGAAACAACCAATCCTTCCTTTTTATTATCCGGTAAAATGAAGAGACAACCTACAACATATCTGTTGTAATATCATCTACTCTCTCACATAATATCCCTTTCTACTTCTCGCCCAGAATATACACACGATACATAGCCATAATACAATAACCTCATACAATAGAGGGGTTGCCTTCTAAGGAAAAAAAACCCTAAATTAAACATAATTTCTACCGTAAGATCATCCACTTAATGAACAACCCAGATTGACTACGAAATTACAATAGTTTAGAAGGAAAATTTACATCTGTTTTTAGCTTCGGGGATGTTTCCCCTAAACCCCCCTTGCCATCGCCCCCCATTGGACCCCCTTGACAATGATAAAATGACAAGAAGTGTTGCTGCCTCGTAAAAAAAATGGGTCCAATGTGGTGATACATCTAAATAAATAAGATAATCAGGTTCCACACCCAACAATCTCCCACTTGCACACTGATTTTAGCAACTCCACCGCTACTTCATTTGCTGGATAATGACTCCACTTTGGAATTCGTTGTTTCTCATCTTCATCATCATACTTGAAGACCAATTGAAACTGAACAGAATCTCAATTTATCCCTGGTTACAACTGTTAGTATGAATCCTTTGTCGATGTGTACGAAAAAAGACCACTTTAGCTACGCATAACTAATAGCCCTAACATCAAAAGTGGCTACCAATATCTTCATATCTGCAGTTAGTTGATCAAGACAAGAGCTGCAAAAAAC
Organism: Pinus albicaulis; assembly: GCA_034641835.2. Classification (NCBI taxonomy): domain Eukaryota; kingdom Viridiplantae; phylum Streptophyta; class Pinopsida; order Pinales; family Pinaceae; genus Pinus; species Pinus albicaulis. The sequence goes on along the minus strand of MU968480.1, from coordinate 1,190,164 downwards.
CAGATCTATGCATAGAAAGACATTAAGCGGTAAAAAGAAGGGTTTGCTCCATATATCCAATAAACAAGACAAGAACAATTTTTGAAATAATTTTTGTATTAAGGGCACCTGGGAGGAAAACAAGAAGATGTTTCCAATTCTCCTCAATGGGATGGGTTCTTGGAAGTCCTCAGCACTTCAGATCTAGAATCTCTCTCTCTTGTTGGTGTAGAAAACCCGGACAAAGATAGAACTCAAAGGGAGCTCACACAACAAATAATGTAGAAAAATGTGACCAAGTGTATAGATCCAGAGTGATCTAATAGGCAACAAAAGGTGAAGAATGGTAGGAAAAACCCTCCTATTTATAACAAAATATGGGGTCATTCTAGATCTTGGTGCATGATTAAAATAATGTTAACCAAATCTAGATCCACCTTTTATGGAATATTTTATTATATTTGTTGGAGGGAAAAAGTATTTGACTTGGGTCAATCCCTTTATTTGTTAATAATAAATAAATAAATGATTTATTTATCTTTTTAAGGAAGTGGTTGAAGGATAATTAAATAAATAATGATTTATTTAATTATTTGTGGGTGATTTGGTCATATTTAACAAGGAATATTATCTAAATAAGATTTAAATAATTGTTCCTAGAAAATAATAAGATAAATAAAGGTTTATCTAATTAATTTCTTTGTTTTGGGTTAAACATGACTAGGAATAATAATTAAATTATGGTTTAATTAATTATTCCATGGGGAAAATCAAACAAAATAGGTTTGTTTAATATTTCCTTTTGGGGTTTCCTGTTTAGACCATAAACAACCTAATAAATGTGGTTTATTAAGTTATTTTACATAGTGAAAGCAATTTTACTTAGGGTAAAATTGGTCTTACATGGTGTACTTGGGTCCATCTAATGAGAAGAGGTTAGATGACCAAAAAATGGTGTAACAGATTGCCCCCCAGCGTGTGAGTGTTAGGAGAAAATCGTATGACCGAAGTACATTGTAAGAACTCTATCACCAGACATCAAGAGGGAAGTCAGAGAGAGAAATGTGAGGTAGACTAAGGTGCTGAAGAACTAGACCCTGAGGAGACGAGACTTACAGGTGCAACAAGTCTCTTTTTATGAGAGGGTACCTATGCTAAAGGCGGCGGGGGAGGCATACCTATGCCTGCCGAGACAAAGTACAAAAGAATAGTGTGTCCAGTAAACAAGGGACCGAACCATAAAGTACAGTCGGCATAAACATGAGCCAGATAAAAATACAATGAGGGATCCCACATACATGCTGTGCCTGGGATAACAGCCAGGACTTATACAATAATATCTGAGTACATGAGATACAAATACAACCCAAATGCCCCCTATAAGCGGGGAAGGGCTCACAAAATCTGACTGATAAAATCAAAGAGGCACTGCAAGCGGCTAAGGCCGACATCATCAAATATATGGAGCTACATCAAGGGCTGCAATGAAGAAGTCATCCGGGCATGTGGGGGGCTACTTGCAGGGTCACCCCCTCATGAGGGCTGAGACATCTCACACACACCCGGGAATCACCAAGAGCTGCTGCTGCATCACTGACCCATCAAGTATATGGATCTCGATCATGCTGAAAGGAGCTGGAGTGGAGAAAAAATCAAGTCAAAGGGTAATGAGAGATCCCTTTGCCTGATTCGAGGCACCGAACAAGAGTGGAAGCTGGAACCAAGGTACAACGCCCTCTAGACCTGTCTTCTGGAATGGAGGAACTGATGTCGACAGAAGGAGGTCCGCCATAGGTGAGGCAATGAGAGATCCTCAACTAAGGCACGAGAGAAAATAGTAGAGGGATGGACAGAATAATACCAATGATGATGATGTAATGGAGGGGACTGAGTAGCGAATGGACGACTTCCCTTGTTAGAGCATAAAGGGCATGAATGACATGGCAGTGACTGACACAATATCATAAGGGATAGGGGATAGTGGGAGTGAAGGCCATAATGTGCGACACAAGAGAGAGACCAAGTAATGAAGGATGGAGGACTATAGCGGGGTACAAAGGGACTCGGGATAGACTCCATAAATGCGATGATGACTCAACTTGGATGCTCTAAACAAGGGTGACTTGATGGTGCTGCCACACAGTAAAGGTCCAATGGGGGACCATGAAAACATGAGTACAAGATGGTAACTCATGACGAACATCAACACGAGCATGGATAAGTATGGAGGCCAAATGGTGCCCCTAGTATGAGTGTTGCAAGTGAAGAAATTTGATTTTGAGGAGGGTTATGGTTGAGGGGCATAGGTGCCCCCAAGCATGGTGTGGTCATGCCAAAATTTATTTAGAAAAAGGGGAATCTAAACACAGTTTAATGATGTGGTGTGCCATTTGTTTTCGTTATGGTTATGCAGTTTGAGAAAGGAAATGGAGGATTACCAATCTCTTTTAGTACTGCATATATGAAGCAAATGGACTTTAAGTTGGTGGGTTGGCATACCTGGTGTCACTATCCCAAAGAGAGGATTTGGAGATAATGAACTGATGCTCACCTAGAAAACCCATAGGTTGGTCAACAACAATGTCTAAGAGATTGGGTTGCTGAGGGAAGATGAGGGAACGATAAGGGGTATCATCCCTAGAGTGATCTGAAGTGATATGGGACTCTAGAGGTTCTTCTAAATGTGGAAGAATAATAGTACTAAAGTCAAAACGACCAGATACACTAGAAGAGTTGTGGAGAATTGCTTCTCTTGGTCTCTCAAATGTGGGTGCCCCCTTACCCAAACATTGGGTTTCAATGTAATGGCCACACGGTGTATGTGGTGTGAACGCATGGGTTCGATGTAAGGGGGAATAGATAAAGTCAGGGGTGGGGATTTTTTCCATAATGTCGTCATCGTGATAGAAGATGGGGTGACTGGTGGAAGAAAGACCACCTGATGTGGCAAAGCGACCTGAATCATCATCATGAGAAGAGAGGTTCACATGCGTATCGTTACAAGGGGTGACAAAAGAGTAAGTAGATAAAGGATCTACCGATGTTGAGCCCAAGGTGATCGCTGAAGTAAGGTCAAGCGAAACAATAGGGGAGGGTTCAGAGAGAATGTTCCTTGAGGGTCTCATGGATGATGATAGGTAGAAAATGTTGGACGAAGGCTCCGTCATCTCGACATCAGGAGGGGGGATGTCAATGGGAGCAGTCATGTTTGGTAGTTTTTCCAAAGAAAAATGCGCAAATATGGGAGAGGTGGACTCATTGAACTTGGCCTCGAATTGGCAGACTGCGGCTAGAGAGGTGCGGAAGTCAGTGAGGCGGGGAGAAAGGTGGGTGTAATGGCCATGGAGGTCACACAAAGCATAGGGGTGGTTGGTGTGAATATTCTGGGGGTTCATGGCCGCGGTCGCAAAAGGAACAGAGGCTTCCGGGACCGGGGACTCAGGGAACGCAACATTAACCATGGGCTTGAGATGAAGCAATTCAGGACAGGTATGGGTGGCGTGACCGACAATATCACACAAAGCACACTGGATGGTATGCTTTGGAGGCCGAGGAGGGGTAGGGTTTGTTGGGGTAGCCTTTTCCTTTGATGCCCCCTTGCGAGCTTTTCCCTTCTTACCCGAAGCGGTCGCAACAGGAGGTGGTTCCTGTTGAGGTGACTGAGGCACTGTTGTGGCGGGAGAAGTCCTGGGGGCCGGTTGAACCGGGGTCAAAGCAAGATAAGGTTTGGGTTGATCAGGCAAGGTTGGGGCTGGAGGATCAAGGTACCAGACGGGAATCCCAAGGGTCAGGTTAGGAAGAGAGAGGGTGGCCATGACCGGTACCGTGGACACTCCTGGTGGGGGAGCTAGGAACGGTATCTGACCGGAGGGGTAATGGCCAAGTGGGATGGCTCCTAAATGGCAAAGGCTTGGAGGAACCGTTCGAGGAGGTTTGTAGATTGAGACATAAAATATAAAGTACTTTTCAAATAAAGGTTTATGTAATTAATTTCTTTGTTTTGGGTTAAACATGACTAGGAATAATAATTAAATTATGGTTTAATTAATTAATCCATGAGGAAAATCAAACAAAATAGGTTTGTTTAATGTTTCCTTTTGGGGTTTCCTGTTTAGACCATAAACAACCTAATAAATGTGGTTTATTAAGTTATTTTACATAGTGAAAGCAATTTTACTTAGGGTAAAATTGGTCTTACATGGTGTACTTGGGTCCATCTAATGATAAGAGGTTAGATGACCAAAAAATGGTGTAACAACAACTTTTGTTAACATATCTCTAGGATTATGGTTAGTGTGTATCTTTTCCAGCTTCAACTCTCCATCTTCCAATACTGACTGTATGAAATGGTACTTGAGATATATGTGTTTAGTCCTAGAATGAAATGCTAAGTTCTTTGCAAGATGAATGACACTCTGGCTGTCACTGTATAACCTTCCAATCTCTTGCTTCTTACCCAATTCATCCATAAACCTTTGTAACCAAATCATTTCTTTACTAGCCTCTGTAGCAGCAACATACTCTGTTTCTATTGTTGAAAGTGAAACAACACTTTGTATTTTTTAAACCCAATTGATAGTTGTTCCACCTACATTAAATACATACCCGATAGTGCTCTTGTTATCTCTGTCACCTGCCATATCCGCATCATATGCCTGTAGAGAAATGTTTGAACCACCAAAGCATAATGCTTGATTAAGGCACCTCTCAAATATTTGAGAATACATTTCACTACCATCCAATGATATTTTCCTGGATTGTTCATGTACTTGCTTACAACTCCCACTTCATGTGCAATATCAGGCCTTGTGCAAACCATTGCATACATTAAGCTTCCAATTGTTGATGCATATGAAACTTTAGACGTATAATCCATTTCTTCTTTGGTCCTGGGGAACATCTCCTTACTAAGTTTAAAATGACTAGCCAAAGGTGTACTAAGTGGTTTTTCATTCTGCATATTAAATCTTTCAACACCTTTTGTATGTACTCATTCTGAGACAATGTTAATTTGCGATTTTTCCCGTCTCTAGTTATTCTCATGCCAAGGATTTGTTTTGCAGCTCCCAAATCCTTCATTGAAAATGAATTTTCCAAATTTCCTTTGAGCACATTTATTTCCTACATGTTAGACCGTAAAACAAGCATGTCATCTACATACATTAACAATATAATATAGCTGCCATCATTTTTCTTTTTCAGATAAACACAATGATCAGAGTGACATCTAGTATAACCTTGTTCAGACATAAACCTGTCAAATTTTAGATACCACTGCCTAAGAGCCTGTTTTAAGCCATACAAGCTCTTCTTGAACTACCACACTAATTTTTCCTTCCCCTTGACCTCATATCCTTGTGGTTGTTGCATATAGATATCATCCTCCAAATATCCATGGAGAAAGGCTGTCTTTACATCTAACTGTTCAAGATGCAAATCTTCCGCTGCTACAAGACTTAAAATAGTTTCGATTGAAGTCATTTTAATAACAGGAGAAAATATTTCATCAAAATTAAATATCTTTCTTCTGTGCAAACCCCTTCACGACAAGTTTAGCTTTGTACCTTTGTTTTCCTCCATCTTCTTCCTTCAACCTGTAAACCCATTTATTCTGCAATGTTATTTTACTTGCAGGAAATATGACTAAGTCCAAAGTCTGGCTATGTATTAGGGAGCCCATCTCTTCTTTCATGGCTAGCTCCCACATATTCTTGGTTTCTATCTACATTTCTTCTTCATAACATTGTCGTTAACTAGAAAAGTCAACAATACAAAATATAACGAAGGAGAGTATTGTTTCGGGGGTCTACTTATCCTGTTAGATCTTCTGACACCACTTTCAGGTGTTTGAGGTGCATGTAGCTGTTGTGGTGGTTGTTGATTTTTATTATTTTAAAGTACCTTTTGTTGGCGAGAAAATAGGTCTCGCAGAGAAGACTCGGGTTCAGGGCTGAGGGCCAACAAGGTTTTCTTCCGTAGTCTAGTTTCACGCCGACATTTTCACTCTGCTCCGAAGGGCAGAGAGTCTCACCCGAGGCGTGCCGTGACCCTACTATGATTTAGAGTAGATTGGTATCATTTCCCCAACATCTAAACAGGTGAACCGAAGAAAAACTAAAGAGTTAAACAACAATGACAGAACGTTCCGCAACATATATGCTTCAGGGAAACAGTTAAACCAATGATAAAAAAAATTTTAAACACAGCTATGAACATCACTCATTCACGTTCAACATCATATAGCACAACAACCATCTTTAACATATTAGTCAGCAACCGACAGAGGCAAGTCATTACAAAGCTCAACTACAGAAGAGCATAGAATAGAACAAAACACAATGCGTCCCGAGGGACAGAGAGAAACTACAATAATATGGAAGAGAGGAGAACAGTGCAACCCAATAGAGCTCTCCTGTGGCTCTCTGCTGCCTATCCTGTCTGTACCAACCCCTTCTCCGTTGGCTGGTTGCTTATTTATTCTCCCACTCACGCGACTGATAGTTCTTCCCTATTTCTTGCTTGGTTTTGTTTCATTTCTTTTCGTTCACCGGGAGTTCACTTCCTGTTTCCTTCCACGCCTTTCCACTGTCTATGCTTGATCCTGCGATCGTCGCGACACCTGTCCTCTGCCTTTCCGAAACCTTGACACCTCCCTGTCTACCGAGGTTGCCTTTTGCCACGTGCTTGCCATTATTCAAAATCTACTGATCTTAAAAACAAGGGCCCCAACAGGCCCCGACCACATCCTTTTGACTCGTCCCGAGTCAATTGTCCTGAACCGTCTCCACCTCCATGGGGCCACCTGAACCTGTGCCATGTTCCTCCTGCACACCTTCTCCTTGCTGTCCAAACAAGGGCCCCAAATCCGGGACCTTGGTCAAAGCTAAAGACTTAAGCTCTTGGAAAGTTACCACAGCCTGCTGCCACCCTTGCAATAATGTGTCCATCTCCATCATGATCTTGGTGATAGCTTCCTCCCCAACATTCCCCAGTACAACGCCGAATACTGTGTTGACTTGGTTCCTGGCCTCAGAGGCCAACTGTTGCATCGTTCGAGCGCTGACCTGTATGGGCTGGCAAAGCTCCCGAATTGCCTGCTTGGCAGTTGTCGACGTCTCCTCTACTTGCTAAATTTGGACCTCTAACCCATCTTCCTGGGCATACAATTGGTCGAGTTTAGAGGGGTTTGTGGTGTCTTGTATTTCTTTGGAGATTTGTTGCAGCTGGGCTGAAATCGATTGTGTCTTCACTGTGAGGGCCATTGAGCATTCCTGTAGACCTTTTAGGAGGTCGTAGGCATCACTGGTTGCAGTACTGAGGACTTCCTGCATCTTTGTCTCCTGGCCCTCCTTCTCTGAGATTTTTGTTGTGTATACCGCTGCTAGGTCGGGCAGTGCCGGTCGTGCTGCCAATGCCGCCTTGAGCTCTGTATTCTCTTGGTGGAGGTTGGAGTATGCCACCCGAAGGTGGATTTCTCGCTCTACTACTGTCGTTTCTCGCACATCTGTTGGTATCTGACCGTAGTGGGTCATTACTGTAGGCCACACTTCCCTGAAAACCCTGGCCATTTTGTCCATCTGGTTCTGTAGCTACCCGTTTTCCATTGTGAGCTGATCACGCTGTTTATTAAGCGCGATTATCTGCTACTGCTGTTGCTCACATTTATGTTGTAGCTCGGAGTGGAGCCTTTCTGCCTGCTATGCTGCCCTCTGGATGAAGTGGTACAACTGAGCCGTTCCCCACGTCTCCATGCTCTCGGCCCCTGAGGTACCTTGATCTGGCTGCCGCTCCTGAAGCGGTTGCCCACTAGAAACCGATCTTGTTGATTGACCTTGAGGTGACTGCGGCGGGGTTTGATGGGGTGCAAAGTCTGCCATGTTTAGGTCTGGTCGCTCCCCTTGATCTACTTGGATGAGCTGTTGGAGTGGAGTAGGCTCAGGGAGTGGTCAATCTGTGTCTTCAATTATTTGTTCCATCTGAGTGATTAGGTTGGTAAAAGTGGTCTGGGGATCCACAGTGGGGTTGGCTGGGGGTACCACTTCTATACCTAAGTCAACCTCTACCTCGTGGTCCCCATTAAGTAGGTTCTGGATTACTGGATCTGATACGGTGGCGGATGAGGTGGATGGTGTGGATGAAGTGGTAGGTGTTAGTGGGTCGGTACAAGGTCGTGAGATATGAATGTTTAGGAAATTAACAACCTAGATTGACTACGAAATTACAATAGTTTAGAAGGAAATTTTACATCTGTTTTTAGCTTCGGGGATGTTTCCCCTGAACCCCGCTTGCCATCGCCCCCCATTGGACCCCCTTGACAATGATAAAATGACAAGCATTGTTGCTGCCTCGTAAAAAACATGGGTCCAATGTGGTGATACATCTAAATAAAGAAGATAATAAGGTTCCACACCCAACAATCTCCCACTTGCACACTGATTGTAGCAACTCCACCGCTACTTCATTTGCTGGATAATGACTCCACTTTGGAATTCGTTGTTTCTCATCTTCATCATCATACTTGAAGACCAATTGAAACTGAACAGAATCTCAATTTATCCCTGGTTACAACTGTTAGTATGAATCCTTTGTCGACGTGTATGAAAAAAGACCACTTTAACTACGCATAACTAATAGCCCTAACATCAAAAGTGGCTTCCAATATCTTCAGATCTGCAGTTAGTTGATCAAGACAAGAGCTGCAAAAAACCAGATCTATGCATAGAAAGACATTAAGCAGTAAAAAGAAGGGTTTGCTCCATATATCCAATAGACAAGACAAGAACAATTTTTGTATTAAGGGCACCTGGGAGGAAAACAAGAAGATGTTTCCAATTCTCCTCAATGGGATGGGTTCTTGGAAGTCCTCATCACTTCAGATCTAGAATCTCTCTCTCTTGTTGGTGTAGAAAACCCAGACAAAGATAGAACTCAAAGGGAGCTCACACAGCAAATAATGTAGAAAAATGTGACCAAGTGTATAGATCCGGAGTGATCTAATAGGCAACAAAAGGTGAAGAATGGTAGGAAAAACCCTCCTATTTATAACAAAATATTGGGTCATTCTAGATCTTGGTGCATGATTAAAATAATGTTAACCAAATCTAGATCCACCTTTTATGGAATATTTTATTATATTTGTTGGAGGAAAAAGTATTTGACTTGGGTCAAATCCCTTTATTTGTTAATAATAAATAAATAAATGATTTATTTATCTTTTTAAGGAAGTGGTTGAAGGATAATCAAATAAATAATGATTTATTTAATTATTTGTGGGTGATTTGGTCATATTTAACAAGTAATATTATCTAAATAAGATTTAAATAATTATTCCTAGAAAATAACAAGATAAATAAAGGTTTATCTAATTAATTTCTTTGTTTTGGGTTAAACATGACTAGGAATAATAATTAAATTATGGTTTAATTAATTATTCCATGAGGAAAATCAAACAAAATAGGTTTGTTTAATATTTCCTTTAGGGGTTTCCTGTTTAGACCATAAACAACCTAATAAATGTGGTTTATTAAGTTATTTTACATAGTGAAAGCAATTTTACTTAGGGTAAAATTGGTCTTACATGGTGTACTTGGGTCCATCTAATGATAAGAGGTTAGATGACCAAAAAATGGTGGAACAGATTTCCCCCCAGCGCACGAGTGTTAGGAGAAAATCGTATGACCAAAGTACATTGTAAGAACTCTATCACCAGACATCAAGAGGGAAGTCAGAGAGAGAAATGTGAGGTAGACTAAGGTGCTGAAGAACTAGACCCTGAGGAGAAGAGACTTACAGGTGCAACAAGTCTCTTTTTATGAGAGGGTACCTGTGCTAAAGGCGGCGGGGGAGGCATACCTATGCCCGCCGAGACAAAGTACAAAAGAATACTGTGTCCAGTAAACAAGGGACCGAACCATAAAGTACAGCCAGCATAAACATGAGCCAGATAAAAATACAATGAGGGATCCCACATACATGCTGTGCCTGGGATAACAGCCAGGACTTATACAATAATATCTGAGTACATGAGATACAAATACAACCCAAATGCCCCCTATAAGTGGGGAAGGTCTCACAAAATCTGACTGATAAAATCAAAGAGGCGCTGCAAGCGGCTAAGGCCGACATCATCAAATATATGGAGCTACATCAAGGGCTGCAATGAATAGGTCATCCAGGCATGTGGGGGGCTACCTGTAGGGTCACCCCCTCATGAGGGCTGAGACATCTCACACACACCCGGGAATCACCAAGAGCTGCTGCTGCATCACTGAACCATCAAGCATACGGATCTTGATCATGCTGAAAGGAGCTGGAGTGGAGAAACAATCAAGTCAAAGGGTAATGAGAGATCCCTTTACCTAATCTGAGGCACCGAACAAGAGTGGAAGCTGGAACCAAGGTACACTGCCCTCTAGACCTGTCTTCTGGAATGGAGGAACTGATGTCGATAGAAGGAGGTCCGCCATAGGTGAGGCAATGAGAGATCGTCAACTAAGGCACGAGAGAAAATAGTAGAGCGACAGATAGACTAATACCAATGATGATGATGGAATGGAGGGGACTGAGTAGCGAATGGAAGACTTCCCTTGTTAGAGAATAAAGGGCATGAATGACATGGCAGCGACTGACACAATATCATAAGGGATAGGGGACAGTGGGACTGAAGGCCATAATGTGCGACACAAGAGAGAGACCAAGCAATGAAGGATGGAGGACTATAGCGGGGTACAAAGGGACTCGGGATAGACTCCATAAATGCGATGATGACTCAAATTGGATGCTCTAAACAAGGGCGACTTGATGGTGCTGCCACACAGTAAAGGTCTAATGGGGGACCATGAAAACATGAGTACAAGATGGGAACTCACGACAAACATCAACACGAGCATGGATAAGTATGGAGGCCAAATGGTGCCCCTAGTATGAGTGTTGCAAGTGAAGAAATTCGATTTTGAGGAGGGTTATGGTTGAGGGGCATAGGTGCCCCCAAGCATGGTGTGGTCATGCCAAAATGTATTTAGAAAAAGGGGAATCTAAACATAGTTTAATGATGTGGTGTGCCATTTGTTTTCGTTATGGTTATGCAATTTGAGAAAGGAAATGGAGGATTACCAATCTCTTTTAGTACTGCATATATGAAGCAAATGGACTTTAAGTTGGCGGGTTGGCATACCTGGTGTCACTATCCAAAAGAGAGGATTTGGAGATAATGAACTGATGCTCGCCTAGAAAACCCATAGGTTGGTCAAAAACAATGTCTAAGAGATTGGGTTGTTGAGGGAAGATGAGGGAACGATAAGGGGTATCATCCCTAGAGTGATCTGAAGTGATATGGGACTCTAGAGGTTCTTCTAAATGTGGAAGAATAATGGTACTAAAGTCAACACGACCAGATAAACTAGGAGAGTTGTGGACCACTGCTTCTCTTGGTCTCTCAAATGTAGGTGCCCCCTTACCCAAACATTGGGTTTCAATGTAATGGCCACAAGGTGTATGTGGTGTGAACACATGGGTTCGAAGTAAGGGGGAATAGATAAAGTCAGGGGTGGGGATGTTTTCCATAATGTCGTCATCATGATAGAAGATGGGGTGACTGGTGGAAGAAAGACCACCTGACGTGGCGAAGCGACCTGAATCATCATCATGAGAAGAGAGGTTCACATGCGTATCGTCACAAGGGGTGACAGAAGAGTAAGTAGATAAAGGATCTACCGATGTTGAGCCCAAGGTGATCGCTGAAGTAAGGTCAAGCGAAACAACAGGGGAGGGTTCATAGGGAATGTTCCTTGAGGGTCTCATGGATGATGATAGGTAGAAAATGTTGGACGAAGGCTCCGTCATCTCGATATCAGGAGGGGGGATGTCAATGGGAGCAGTCATGTTTGGTAGTTTTTCCAAAGAAAAATGCGCAAATATGGGAGAGGTGGACTCATTGCGCTTGGCCTCGAATTGGCGGACCGCGGCTAGAGAGGTGCGGAAGTTTGTGAGGCGGGGAGAAAGGTGGGTGTAATGGCCATGGAGGTCACACAAAGCACATGGGTGGTTGGTGTGAATAGTCTGGAGGTTCGTGGCCGCGGTCGCGGAAGGAACAGAGGCTTCCGGGATCGGGGACTCAGGGAATGCGAAATTAACCATGGGCTTGAGATGAAGCAATTCAGGACAGGTATGGGTGGCGTGACTGACAATATCACACAAAGCACACTGGATGGTATGCTTTGGAGGCCGAGGAGGGGTAGGGTTTGTCGGGGTAGCCTTGTCCTTTGATTCCGCCTTGCGAGCTTTGCCCTTCTTACCCGAAGCGGTCGCAACAGGAGGTGGTTCCTATTGAGGTGACTGAGGCACTGTTGTGGCGGGAGAAGTCCTGGGGGCCGGTTGAATTGGGGTCAAAGCAAGATAAGGTTTGGGTTGACCAGGCAAGGTTGGGGCTGGAGGATCAAGGTACCAGACGGGAATCCCAAGGGTTAGGTTAGGAAGAGAGAGGGTGGCCATGACCGGTACTGTGGACACTCCTAGTGGGGGAGCTAGGAACGGTATCTGACCGGAGGGGTAATGGCCAGGTGGGACGACTCATAAATGGCGAAGGCTTGGAGGAACCGTTCGAGGAGGGTAGGTAGATTAAGACATAAAATATAAAGTACTTGTCAAATAAAGGTTTATCTAATTAATTTCTTTGTTTTGGGTTAAACATGACTAGGAATAATAATTAAATTATGGTTCTATTAATTATTCCATGAGGAAAATCAAACAAAATAGGTTTGTTTAATATTTCCTTTTCGGGTTTCCTATTTAGACCATAAAAAACCTAATAAATGTGGTTTATTAAGTTATTTTACATAGTGAAAGAAATTTTACATAGGGTAAAATTGGTCTTACATGGCTAGCTCCCACATATTCTTGGTTTCTATCTGCATTTCTTGTTCATAACATTCACGTTAACTAGAAAAGTCAACAATACATAATATAACGAAGGAGAGTATCGTTTCGGGGGTCTACTTATCCTGTTAGATCTTCTGACACCACTTTCAGGTGTTTGAGGTGCATGTAGCTGTTGTGGTGGTTGTTGATTTTTATTATTTTAAAGTACCTTTTGTTGGCAAGAAAACAGGTCTCGCAGAGGAGACTCGGGTTCAGGGCTGAGGGCCAACAAGGTTTTCTGTCGTAGTCTAGTTTCACGCCGGCATTTTCACTCTGCTCCGAAGGGCAGAGAGTCTCACCCGAGGCGTGCCGTGACCCTACTATGATTTAGAGTAGATTGGTATCATTTCCCCAACATCTAAACAGGTGAACCAAAGAAAAAATAAAGAGTTAAACAACAATGACAGAACGTTCCGCAACATATATGCTTCAGGGAAATAGTTAAACCAACGATAAATTTTTTTTTAAACACAGCTATGAACATCACCCATTCACATTCAACATCATATAGCACAACAACCATCTTTAACATATTAGTCAACAGCCGACAGAGGCAAGTCATTACAAAGCTCAACTACAGAAGAGCATAGAATAGAACAAAACACAATGCGTCCCGAGGGACAGAGAGAAACTACAATAATATGGAAGAGAGGAGAACAGTGCAACCCAATAGAGCTCTCCTGTGGCTCTCTGCTACCTATCCCGTCTGTACCAACCCCTTCTCCGTTGGCTGGTTTCTTATTTATTCTCCCACTCATGCGACTGACAGTTCTTCCCTATTTCTTGCTTGGTTGTGTTTCATTTCTTTTCGTTCATTGGGAGTTCATTGCCTGTTTCCTTCCGCGCCTTTCCAATGTCTATGCTTGATCCTGCGACCACCGCGACACCTGTCCTCTGCCTTTCCGAAACCTTGACACCTCCCTGTCTATCGAGGTTTCCTTTTTCCACGCGCTTGCCATTATTCAAAATCTGCTGATCTTAAAAACAAGGGCCCCAACAGGCCCCGACCACATCCTTTTGACTCGTCCCGAGTCAATTGTCCTGAACCGTCTCCACCTCCATGGGGCCGCCTGACCCTATGCCCTGTTCCTCCTACACACCTTCTCCTTGCTCTCCAAACAAGGGCCCCAACTCCGGGACCTTGGTCAAAGCTAAAGCCTTAAGCTCTTGGAAAGTTACCACAGCCTGCTGCCACCCTTGCAATAATGCGTCCATCTCCATCATGATCTTGGTGATAGCTTCCTCCCCAACATTCCCCAGTACAACGTCGAATACTGTGTTGACTAGGTTCCTGGCCTCAGAGGCCAATTGCTACATCTTTCGAGCGCTGACCTGTATGGGCTGGCAAAGCTCCTGAATTTCTTGCTTGGCAGTTGTCGACGTCTGCTCTACTTGCTAAATTTGGACCTCTAACCCATCTGCCTGGGCATACAGTTGGTCCAGTTTACAGGGGTCCGTGGTGTCTTGTATTTCTTTGGAGATTTGTTGCAGCTGGGCCGAAATCGATTGTGTCTTCACTGTGAGGGCCATTGAGCATTCCTGTAGACCTTTTAGGAGATCGTAGGCATCACTGGCTGCAGTACTGAGGACTTCCTGCATCTTTGTCTCCTGGCCCTGCTTCTCTGAGATTTGTGCTGTGTATACCGTTGCTAGGTTGGGCAGCGCCGGTCGTGCTGCCAATGCCGCCTTGAGCTCTGTATTCTCCTGGTGGAGGTTGGAGTATGCCACCCGAAGGTGGATTGATCGCTCTACTACTGTCGTTTCTTGCACATCTATTGGTATCTGACTGTAGTGGGTCATTACTATAGGCCACACTTCCCTGAAAACCCTGGCCATTTCGTCCATGTGGTTCTGTAGCTACCCATTTTCCATTGTGAGCTGATCACGCTGTTTAGTAAGTGCGATTATCTGCTACTACTGTTGCTCACATTTATGTTGTAGCTCGGAGTGGATCCTTTCTGCCTGCTATGCTACCCTCTGGATGAAGTGGTACAACTGAGCCGTTCCCCACGTCTCCATGCTCTCGGCCCCTGAGGTACCTTGATCTGGTCGCCGCTCCTGAAGTGGTTGCCCACTGGAAACCGATCTTGTTGATTGACCTTGAGGTGACTGCGGCGGGGTTTGATGGGGTGCAGAGTCTACCATGTTTAGGTCTGGTCACTCCCCTTGATCTACTTGGATGAGCTATTGGAGTGGAGTAGGCTCAGGGAGTGGTCAAGCTGTGTCTTCAACTATTTGTTCCATCTGAGTGATTAGGTTGGTAAAAGTGGTCTGGGGGTCCACAGTGGGGTTGGTTGGGGGTACCACTTCTATACCTAAGTCAACCTCTGCCCCGTGGTCCCCATTGAGTAGGTTCTCGATTACTGGATCTGATACGGTGGCGGATGAGGTGGACGGTGTGGATGAAGTGGTAGGTGTTAGTGGGTCGGTACGAGGTCGTGAGATATGAATGTTTAGGAAATCGAAGGGCTTAATGGGATGGTGGGGTGGGAACCCGCTTGCTTCCCCTATCTCGGTGATTGGTTCCTCCTGGTTTAGTACCCCTGTGCTCAATTGCCGGGGTGGATCCTCCCCTGTGAGGTTGACCACCAGACTTGATTCTAGAGTTTTGGACCTCTTGGCCTTGGGTGCTGCTATGGGTTTCGCGGACCTACTCTTTCCCCCCCAGTGGGGTGGTTACTAGACTTGGTGAACTAAACAATACATTTGGAATAGGGGTGGGGATGGAGGTCATGTTTAGAAGCGGGGTCGATTGAGCATTAGGGGAATTTTGAGGTCTAAAATGGGCCTCATAAGAAAAATGTAGAACAAGAATAAAATTTATAACAACCAATAGGATTCAAGATGATGATGTCAACCATGGGGGATGATTCACCATTTTTTAAATAAAAAGGTAAAAATATTAAAAAATAATAAAATAATAAAACTACTTTTTCAACTTATCTCCCAAAATTTTTACTCAAATTTCGAGCGGGAGTACTTGTTGGATGCAAAATTTAATTCCTCATCCAAGGAATACCCATGTTGCATACTTTTGATGAACTCTACTACACGAAAAATAAGAAATACATAAAAAACGTGATTGTAATCACATTTTTTTTTATGTATTTCTCATTTTTTGTGTATTAGGACCCATCGAAAGTATGCAACATGGGTACTCCTTGGATGAGGAATTAAATTTCGCATCCAACAAGTACTCCTGCTTGAAATTTGAGTAAAAACTTTGGGAGATAAGTTGAAAATATGAGTTGAAAAAGTAGTTTTTCCATTTTTCCCTCTAAAATTTGATGATGTCTTCAAATCTTATTTGATTTTTTCCACTAATATTTTATAATTTCCTTAGGAGGACCATTTTAGACCTCAAAATTCCCCTAATGGAAACTTGGAATTCTAAAAAAAATGGGAATGGAGTGGCACTACTTGATATCACTTGAACCACTTCATTAAAGCTTTGTACCTTTGTATTTAGTTGCCGAATGATTGGGAGGAGCTGTAGGCTGGATACCCTGTTTGCTGCCTCCGTCGTCATTTCACCTGGCAATCGATGTGGTAGCATCCCATCAAAAATGTACGTGTAGACCCCGTTTCTAACTTCCATCGCGACCCCCGGCCATGAACAAACTTCGGTATGGAAAGCTGCTTCGTCGATTTGGAATTTCAACTGCCTCATCTGGAATGTCGCCTCTGGCACACAAATGGGTCTGAGGAACGTGTGCTTGCGTGTGACCCCAAACCAGACTTGCTCATTGTATCTGTCCAGCAGGTTTTTGGGGATCCTCTATTGGCTCATCACCACATCAACCATTAAGCCATACCAACTTCTGAAGGCCTCTGCATTTACCTCCTTGGTGTTGGGGTCTTCCGACACCTTCCATGGAGTGAACTTCATTGCCAACGGCTGATCCTCCACTATCTCCACCGACACCTTGATGAGGGGGAACGTCCACTTCCACATGGCCAATGCTACTATCAAGTATCCGTAGATAAATCCTGTTGCCCTCTTGTAATTGTCTTCACATGCATCAAACAACTCCTTTAGTAGGAAGGAGCACCAATTCAGCGTGGTCCCCTAGATGCAGTGCTCCAGGACTGAAATGGTGTCCAAGGTACACTCCCCCTTAGTATAATGCCTCATTGTCTTGCTGGAAATGAGGTACCATGCAAACTTGATTTCTGGCTTGTTGATGAGCTCAATTTTTGCCCCCTTTCCTCCCCTTCGGGTGCCATACTTTGCATAATAATATGTATCCCCCGACTTCTTCGCCCTTTTGGAGATGGTATGGAACCTGAAGAGACGTCCCTACCTTCCTGTGAGAGCCCTGTCATCTTGTGAATGTCCTTGCCGTGGATTGGAATCTCTTTCCCCAGCCACAAAGAGCTATTCTGAATTCGACTCAGCAAGAATTTGGTACATTGCATGGTAGTGCCTGTCATCCCAAACACTGGCAAGTTCCTCAAATTCAATATTGAGGACTACTGAATACCTCGAAACTCAGGCAATAATTTTGCTGCCGCTCGTCCTGCTTCCGTTGTATAGGTCTCAATGTATACTTGTCTTTTGAGCACAGGGAACTCAAAGGAGTCTGTGAGGTCTGCATCAATTAGAGCTACCCTGTCATATTTCCCAACGAGGGAATCCATTTTTTGAATCCTACTGTCTAGCTCCTGTTCTGCTACTGCTGGACTTACTTTTGTCATCTTTGCTCATCGTTGATACACCTGCAAAATAGTTCTCGGCCCCTTCTCTTTGCTTTCTTCTTCTGGACAGATTCTCTGCTCTGGTTCTGCTCCAACTTCCTTTGCTCCTTTGGAAATTTCCAACTCTAAATCGGATTTCTCTGACATTATTGCTCTTTTCTTCATGCTAGTTATGACAGTAACCGACACGGGTGAGGTTGATGAGACCCCCACAACTAATTAATGTTTCCTTGGCTTCTCCTGCGGCTATGATCATGCGATCCGTTAGCTGTTGAGGCGGGTTATAACACTTGCTGACTATGGTCTTGGGATGTGGGTGGACACGACGGCTGGGGGTGATGTATAATTATGGAAAATTTATTACAGGATGGATAGTTCTAATTATGTCCATTATTTCTAAACCTTGGCGATCCTATGGACTGACACTAGTACTATGCTAAATGATGGTGGATTGATGTTTGACATGCTTTATACCTGACGTGGACATCATGCTGGACGCCACGCTAGACACTACCCCCCCAACCACTAACGGTTGTGTTGCGGTCTCCACAACTGAGCTACGTCGTATTGCTAAAAAGTAAACCTATATATGTCATCTCGGGTGCGAGAGACTTATTGACCCTAATCTACCCTACAGACTCCTCTCGTGTGCGAAATTTATTGAAATATAAATGAATGACTTACTCGTGGTAGGGTTTCAGGCATGCGCCATTAACCAATCCTTGTAGAATCTGTCCATCTAACTGTGCCAGGTGGACTACTCCTGACGGTTTTATCTCCATAATGTAAAATGGTCCCAGCCAATGCATCTGTAATTTCCCTGGGAACTTCTGGAACTTGCTGTCGTAGAGTAGGACCTTGCCTCCAACTTAGAATGTATTGTGTTTGATGTGCCGATCATGCCAGGATTTCTGTCTCGTATTTTCTACTGTCTGATGAAATTATGCAAGAAACCGTCCTCCCTCAAGCTCCTGTAGCTCATGTAGCCACTCCTTCAAAGAATCCTCTTCAGATAGCTGTAGTGAGGTGGCAACCAAAAGGCTTGGTACTGAGAATTCTACTGGGACGACCGCTTCTCGGCCATAGACCAACTGGAACGGTGTTTGATTATGCAGGCATTTTACCATTGTGCGGTATGCCCACAGGGTTGCTGGTATCCGTTCGTCCCAGTCATCTCGCTCCATGTTGTATATTTTTGTCAGGCATTTTTACAGTATTTTGTTAAATGCCTCCACCGTGCCATTTGCCTGTGGATGATACGGACTACTCTTGTGGTGTTGGATAAGGAATTGTTTCAAGAGAGACTTAATTGTCTCATTGATGAAATGTGTACCCTAGTCACTGGTTAGGCTTCTTGGGCACCTAAATCGGTTGATTACGTTTTCAAAAATAAATTGAGCAGCAGTGTCTGCAGTACAGTTCCTTACTAGCACAGCCTCTGTCCATCGAGTCAAGTATTCAGTCGCAGTTATGATGTACCTTGCCTTTGAATTTCTTGCAGGTGGCGTAATAGGTCCACAAAATCTACTGCCCATTTCTCGAACGGTTGGAGGGTCCTTACAAGATGGAGTGGTAGCTCGTCCCTGTGGGAGGGTCGTCTGGTTCGTTGACATACATCACATTTCTGAACATACTCTTTGCTGTCCTTGTGCACTGTTGGCCACCAGAGACCGGCTTGTATTACTTTGCGTGTTGTTGGTATTGCTCCCACATGCCCTCCCGCAACACCATTGTGGCTTTCCCATAATATGGCGTCCCGCTCATGATCTAGAACACATCTCCGAAGAACTTGGTCCAGCCCCATCTTGTATAGCTACCCTACAATCAGCTGATATTCCACTGCTCGAACTACGAGATGTTTCTTTTGTGTTGTAGTATACTCCTGCGGACACTGTCCCGTGGTGAGGTAAGTTGGTATGTCATTCAGGTAGTCCAGGATGGCTTCTACTCTGAAAATATCAGCGTTCGGTAGCTGATCATCTAGAGAACCTCCTCTTTCGCCATTCTCTAGACGGGATAAGTGATCAGGCCCTACATTGAGCCTTCTAGGCTTTACAATTACTTCAAATGTGAATTCTTGGAAAAGTAGGAGCCACCGGCAAATCCTCCCTTCTAAGACTGGTTTGTTTACCAGATATTTTAATGCGAAATGATCTGTGAAGAATTTGAACTTACCCCCCAATAAGTAGTGGCGGGACTTCTAGAGTGAGTACACCATTGCCAGTGCTTCTCGCTCAGTTGTTGTGTAGTTGCGCTCTGCTGTTGACAACTTGCGGCTTGCAAAATACACTGTATGATCGAATGAGGTGTCCCCCAGCTGAGCTAGAACTGAACCAAGTGTAATGCCAGACGCGTCAATGTGTACATGGAACTGTTTGTCCTAGTTTGGGTGGACCATTATCGATGCACTTGCCAACTTTTCTTTCAACACGTCCAGTGCCTCCTTGCAGCTATTCATCCATTGAAATTTCTCTGATTTCTTTAGCAGTCTCTCCAAGGGCGCTGTTATTTTGGCGTAGTTGCGGATGAAATGCTGATAGTAGCCCGTGTGTCCCAGAAGTGACCACAACTGTTTGACAGTCTCTAGAGCCTTCATATTGACAATCATTGCAACTTTAGCCGGATCTACACAGACACCTTGATTACATACCACATGCCCCAGCAAGGTCCCGAATGGTACAACAAATATGCATTTCTTTAGATACAATGAGATCTGTAGTTATCTACACCTATCAAACATTACTCTTAGCAGGCTCACATGGTCTTTCATCAAGCTATAAACAGTCCAATCATCCATATGGACTTCCAGGAACTTGTGAATGTATTCTCGGAACGCTGCTATCATAGTGCGAGAGAGAATTGTGGGTGCATTCTTCAGTCCGAATGGCATTACGTTGTATGCAAACGAGCCCCATTCGGTAGTGAAGGTTGTATTTTCCTTGTCTTCTTCCGCTATTATCATTTGATGGTAACCTGAAAAGCCATCTATGAATGAGTATGCTTCGTTCCCTGCAACATTGTCGAGCACTTTGTCACTGAATGGGGTAGGGAATGGGTCATGGACACAGGCATTGTTGAGGCTTCGGTAATCCACGTAGACTCGTATCTATGATTTCTCCTTTTTGCTTTGTATAACAATGGGGCTTAACCATTCCGCCTCTTTGACAGGGAATATGAACTTGGATTTCAGCATTTTGTTGATCTCTACTTTCACTTTTTCCTTCACCCTTGGGTTCAACCGATATTGTCTATGTTTGATAGGTCCAGCATCAGGCTTCAGCATTATCCTCATTTCCCCCATATCTCCTTTTATGCCCTTGAGATCTGCTACTGATGACGAAAACAAGTCCTCATACTCCTCAAGTAGACTGAATATTTCCGTTGTTGTCTTCTCATCCCAGTAGTCTCCAATGGTCGCCATCTTGGGTTTATCCTCCGTCCCAATGTTGACCTTTTTAGTTCTGAGTGGCAGGAGGTGGATACCTTACATAGTGGGTTCCTCTTTAATGTCCCTCTCCCCCTCTATTTCTTCGAAATAAAGATGTCTGAGGTCCTCCAAGTTTTCGTCGTCCATCTCACTATTAATCTTTTGACACGCCACTTTCCGCTGGATACCCTGGTACCACGGGGACTGCTCGTCCATCTGTAGGTTATCAGGAAAGAACAACACCTGCTTGATAGCTTGCAAGGCTTTTGTAATTTGCTCTGTTTGTCCCTCAAAGGTGAAACACTTTATGAATTTCTCTGCAACCTCTTTCTAGTCTTGGATCCCTCTTCTCTTTTCCTCCGTTAAGTACCAAGATTTTGGGATCACATCCAAGGAGTGGATGAACCTGTGGACCCATAATTCCTCGAGGTATTCATTGACTCACCATTGTGCTTCACATTATTTCAGATGGTTTATGGGACTTGTGTCCCCTTGGTACCTGTCCCTCCACCAGGGATCCTTTTCCTCTTGAAATCTGGCTTTCATTGTTGCCGCCACCTCATCCCATCGCGTCAGTGAGTCGCGATGGTTAATCCAGCATCTTGTGGCTATGGAATGTAATGCCACGTCCATCAAGGGTATCCTTTGGTCTTCTAGCACCATGGTTTCTACCTTGGTTATAAAAACACTTACATCATTCATATCTGACAATATTTGGTAACCTTGAAGTTCAACTCCAATCCAATTGATTCTTGCAACACTGGCACATCTCCTTGTGTTTGTCTCGTAGCCCCCTTACTGCCAATCGTTCCATGCCAGTTCTGATCCCAATTCCAAGCTCTGAATACTTCTCTAGCTTACCGAGCCATCTACTGTCGGGTTGATGTAGTCTTCCCTTCTTCTGGCAGTCATCTGGTAGAAATGGTCCAGGAGCTGAGCATCTTCCCGGTTATCTATGGTCTCGGTATACCTCGGTCCTTGGTAGGGGTCAAGCGGTTAAGTGACTCTGATTTCCCCATCCTCGAAGATCATGAGTTCTTTCTTTAGATCAATTATCACATAATTTTTGAAATCCAAATCGATCCCCAACAGTGCTGGGTACTAATCCTTGTTCCCCATGATGTCAATGACTTTGAAATCCGTAAACGTTTTCACCCCCGCAATGTCGACCTCGACATTCTCTAGATGGCCGATGGGGGCAATGCAATACTAATTTTCCATCTGAATCTGGATCAGAGAGTATGTCAATCTTGGCCTCCCAAGAAATTCCCAAGTTTTCCTTGGTAAGATGTTGATGTCTGATCCCAAATCAAGCATGGTGTCCTTAATCTGGAATCCCGCCACTTGCATATTTACTCTGAATTCCTTCCCCATCCTTCGTTTGTTTCTTTTTATTCTCTGAACATATTTCTGATCCATTTTTGCTGCTTCTTTTTCTCCTGTGTTCTGTTTTAGCACCCCTTCCAGGTTTTTCTTTAGCCGTTCGAACATTGGCACATTTTTAACAATCTTCAGGAACAAATGAAACCATTCCTGGATTAATGCGTCATTAGTACTCTGCATGTCCCTATCTTCCTGAATTTTCTGTAACTTGATTCCTTTGTTTCCCCCCAAATGGGCAAACATTTCTGCTGCTTCCTGGAAAAATTGTTTCTGTCTTTTGAGTTTGAACAGGGGCTTTGGGGATGCTGGCAAAACTACTTTTATGGGATCCATAGTGTGTGTATCTTCCCCCGTTATTTTGTCACCTTGGGTCACTATAGAAATGTTTTGCATCGGTTGGGCTCTCGGTAGCTTGGGTTCCACATTTATTAGATTTCCCCCCCTCTGTCTGGCTCTCTCCTCCCATATTTTGATGAGATCTGGGTAGTCCTTTGTTGCGTGCGAATTGACATGGCATTGCGAGCACCAGGATCTCCTAGGGAGTGGACACTCTCTAGCCACATGTCCCTCCTGGTCACAGTTATAGCATCGTACTGGACTTCTACCTCCTGTTCGGCTCCCTCGCATGCCTCCTCCTCTTCCTCGGGGAGCTTCATTTACTCTATATGATGGTAGGTCCAACTGCTTCGCCAGGGCGTCCAGTGCTCGGCATTGTTTTGTGTTGCGGGTGGTCGAGGCACAGAAACCACAGTACACATTATTAGGAACATTAGAATATTTCTATAGGATCACACACATGCGAGGTTGATGACCCATACTTTTACATACCTCACAATATTCATTGGTGGCTGGGTCTGGCTGTGCGGGGAACCCCGTATATGGCTGTGCAGGGAACCCCGTATTTTGTTGTGGTGGGTATAACCCTTGGGTGTTGATTTGCATGACTGATCCTAGAGGTGGGGCGCCCTATGCTCTTTCCTTCGAGGTTCCCACCGTTGAGCCTCACAACCAGGGGCATTCTATGGCTACATGTCCCTCCACGAGACAGTGCGTGCACCACACGTTGGGTCTTGGTGGTCGCACGGGTTGCATTTCCTTAAGTTTCTCTGTAAGACTGGCTATATGATGCTGCAAACCCAATATGGAGGGGTCTTGTACCACTGAACCCCCTTTGAACTCCTGCGGATAACCCGCCATGGCTTCTATCTTCATCGCCTGCACCAGAGCATCCTGCAGTGTGTCGATCCTTTGTTGAGTAAGGGTAATAAGGCCTTGATGAACCAATCCCTTTGATGGTTAGGGTTGATTGGGTAGCTGAGTTTCCCAATGGCATCCTTGAACCTATGCATCAAATCCCAAGAAGTTTCTCCTTCTCTCTGCTTGATCTCTCACATCTCTGACAGACCCTGTTGGTATGTCTGAGGCAGTTTGAATTCCTTGATGAAATATCTTTTTACATCAGCCATCGCTGGGATTGGGTGGGCTTCTGACCATTTCATAAACCATCGTAGGACCCTCTCCCTAAGAGTGGTCTGAAATTCTATCAACTTTCCAACATCTGGTGTTTTTTGTACCCTCCAAATGGCCTCATAGAGATACCAGTGTTGTTCAACATCGTCATTCCCTTTGCCAGAGAATTCTGGGTACCGTGTAAGTGATCCCACCATGCCTACTTGACTGGGCGGTATTAAAACAAAGCCATTGCATCTTGGTTGTGAGACAGGGCCACTAACAGTCCCGCTGCTAACTTGTGCTCCAATCGGAGACCGACTATGTTGCAATCTACTTAATTCACGTAACTTAACAAAAATTTCACCTATGGGATTGTAGAGCACCAGAGGAAGGTCGATATTAGAGCTACTAGAACTGTGGGGACTAGGAATACCCAGGGATGTGGACACCGTCCTTTCTTGAAAAATTTGCTCCATTACAACGTGCATCTCCACATCGGACACCTCCTCTAGGCGCGCGTCTGTACCTTCTTTGTCAGACTTCCTTCCTTGCTCCACCTGGGTTGGACTCCTATACGTCTGCCGTACTTCTTTTGTGACCCCTCCTATAGCCTAGGGACCCACCTGACCTTCCATTCCCTTCATCTTCTGAGGCGCCTCTTCTTTTCCCTTCTGACTACTTTCTTGTCCCTTCAACTCTCTCATCACCCTCTCTCGCCACCTTTCTGCAATCTGCGCCCTTTGATGTGCTCGCCGCTCTCTGAGCCTGTTGGAAGCCTCG
Source organism: Pinus albicaulis (assembly GCA_034641835.2). NCBI lineage: Eukaryota > Viridiplantae > Streptophyta > Pinopsida > Pinales > Pinaceae > Pinus > Pinus albicaulis. The sequence continues at coordinate 1,165,530 of MU968480.1, read as the reverse complement.
ACATCCATACTCCTAATCCCCTTCTCATGGTTCTAATAAAATATCTCCCTCATTCCCTTCCCCCGGCACTGGGGTTTTATGCTTCGATCCCTACTTTCTGGAATCCCATCAGCCCTTTGTCTACCATTAATGCCTTGATCCACAAGGGAATCTGCTTCAGTATTTTCCCTCTTAACCCAGATCTGAAGGTACTTTCTGCCTTTGAAAAATACTGGTAGCACTCGGCGGCAAAATCTACTATGTATCCTTCCAAAGTAGATTCCACCCAAAAATCTATAGCTCGGGTTATATCAGTGTCTAATCGATGGAGCGTCACTAGATCTTCATGGGCCCACTTGCAATTGATCTTGCATGATTTCCCCTTGATGATCTTGGTTTGAAGTCTCCGCAACCAGTTGTAGAGTTCTTCTGGGAACTTTCCCTAGAAGATTTCGTAGGTATCACTAGCAGAGTCAGAAAATAGGACCAAGTCTTTAATCGTCTTTTCTTTCTGTCTTCTCAGCTCACCGTGTTGGGCTATGAAATGATCTAGGTGGTTATCCCACCATCTTCTTATTTCTCTTTCAAAGATTTGAGATACCATGATCTAGCTCCCCAATGTATTTTCAGGTCCCGACAACGGAACCATTTGTTGGCGAGAAAATAGGTCTCGCAGAGAAGACCTGGGTTCAGGGCTAAGGTCCAACAAGGTTTTCCACTGTAGTCTAGTTTCACACCGAAATTTTCACTCTGCTCCGAAGGGCAGAGAGTCTCACTCGAGGCGTGCTGTGACCCTAATGTGATTGAGAGTAGATCGGTATCATTTCCCCAACATCTAAATAGGTGAACCGAAGCTAAACTAAAGAGTTAAACAACAATGACAGAACATTCTGCAACATATATGCTTCAGGAAACAGTTAAACCAAGGATAAACAAAATTTTAAACACAACTATGAACAACACTCATTTGCATTCAACATCATATAGCAAAACAACCATATTCAACATATTAGTCAGCAGCCGACAGAGGCAAGTCATTACAAAGCTCTGCCACAGAAGAGCATAGAACAGAACAAAACACAATGCATCCCGAGGGACAGAGAGAAACTACAATAATTTGGAAGAGAGGAGAACAGTGCAACCCGATAGAGCTCTCCTGTGGCTCTCTGCTGCCTATCCCGTCTGTACCAACCCCTTCTCCGTTGGCTGGTTGGTTATTTATTCTCCCGCTCGTGTGACTGACAGTTCTTCCCTATTTCTTGCTCATCTGTGTTTCATTTCTTTTCGTTCACTGGGAGTTCACTGTCTATTTCCTTCCACACCTTTCCAATGTCTATGCTTGATCCCACAACCACTGCGACACTTGTTCTCTACCTTTCTGCAACCTTGACACCTCCCTATCTACCGAGGTTGACTTTCGCCACGTGCTTGCCATTATTCAAAATATCCTAATCTTCAAAACAAGGGCCCCAACACCTTTACTTTTTCTGTGATCTCATCAAGAATTGTGTATTCTTTGTTTTCTTTTTCTTGTTTATTTTACTACAACGAATCCTTATATAAGAAATTTTCATTGAACATTACATCTTTGCTCCTAATGATTTTGTGATTTTCATAGTCATATAAGCGATAAAAAAAATCATTAACACCATATCCAATAAAGGTACATTTCTTTGATTTTGCATCAAGCTTTGTTCTATTTTCTTTATTAATATGGACAAAGGCCTCACAACCAAAAGGCTTTAAAAAATAGTAGTTTATCTTTTTACCTATCCATGCCTCCTTTGGAATACCTCCATCCAAGGAACTTGAAGGTCCTCTGTTTATTAGATAAACAACAATATGTACAACATATTTCCAAAATTGTAAAGGCAATACTGCATGAAATCTCATTCACCTTGCATGTTCAATGATTGTCCTATTCATCCTTTCTGACACACCATTTTACTGTGGTGTTCTTGGAACTGTATTCTCTCTGCAAATTCCAAGCTCTGAAAAGTACCTATCAAACTATTTGCTGCAATATTCACCTCCATTATTTGATTTGAGACACTTCAACTTCTTTCCTATCTCAATCTCAACCAAAGATTTTAATTTCCTGAATGTATCAAATACATCAGATTTATTCCGAATACAATAAATCCAAGTTTTTCTAGGTGCATCATCAATAAAAGTAACATAATCACGAGAGCCACCGGGAGATGATACCTGAGTAGGTCCCCATACATCTATATGCACAAGCTCTAATTTTTCGCTCTCCTTTTCTTTCCAAACTCTAAGAAATCTGAATCTCTTCTGTTTTCCATAAACAAAATTTTCATAGAAATCCAAATCAATATTCTTCAAACGTGGCAACAAATTTATTGAGTGGAGAATCTTCATTTCCTTCTCACTCATGTGTCTGAGCCTATGATGCCAGAATGTTGCATATGCTCCAGTGGATTTTAAAGTATTAACACAATTAGAAATACCATTGCATAAATACAATGTACCAACCTTTTCTCCTTTTTCTATTACTAGGGCTCATTTAGTGACCTTCTAGGTTTTATCTGTAAAAGTTGTCACACAACCTTCAACACCTAACTGCACTATTGAAATCATATTTTTCTTAAGATATAGCCTTAATTACTTTAACAACCATTGGTTTCCATTATGCTTTTTTACAATAACTTTACCCATTCCAATGATTTTACAGGGTTTATCATCACCCAGACGAACCTGTCCAAAATGTCCTTGAACATAGTCATGAAAATGTTTCTTATCAGGTGTGGCATGGAATGAGGCCCATGAATCTACCAACCAGTCATCAATAACATTTTCTAAAGAAATAATCAAAGCATATTGTAACACATCACTTGTCACATTTGTTTCATTATTGTTTTCTTGTTGTGCGTCTCCTTATTTTCCCTTCTGAGACTTATAGTCTTTCTTCAAGTGTCCTTTATTCCTGCATTTCCAGCACACTATCCCCAATCTGGACTTAGATATACCTTTCGTTGATTTATTGCGATATCTTGAGCTCTTTCCTCTTTCCATTTTTCTTTCCCTAGTCTCTGCACTCAAAGAATTACCCAATGTCTCACCAGAGATTTTTAGTCTCATTTTCTCGCTTATAAGGATAGCACCAACAACATCATAACTCTTCTAAGTACTAGTTACAGATACATATTTACTAATGGCCATAACTAAACCATTCCAAATTTTTGGAAATGAGCATAGAAATAATGGAGCCCTAACTTCATCATCAAATTTACCCCTACAGAACTTAACTTATTGGTAATCGTATTAAATTCATTTAAATGGTCAGCAACAAATCCACATTTTGACATCTTCATATTAAATAAACATTGCAAAATAAATACCTTATTTGAGGCCGAGGGTTTTTCATATAGTTTCGACAATGATATCATTAAACCCTATGTTGTCATCTCCTTCAAAATGTTGAAGGCTACCGACGTCGTTAGGCACAACCGTATTCTTCCAAGTGCCTTTCTATCGAGAATCTCCCATTCTTCGTCTGTCATACCCGACAGATTATTTGTTTTTTTGCTCAGTGGTAGGTACATATATTTATGATATATATAATCTTTCATCTGCATCTTCCACAACGTGTATTTTTTGTCGCTAAATTTATCGACCTTAAACCTACCATTTTCTGCCATTGCTCCCACTCGAACCAGGAACCCTTCTTTCCTGCGAGTTTATCAGCCAAGTAGACCTTGTTGATGATACCGGTTGTTAGAAAATTATATATTACAGAGTAATGGAACACATAAAATATGTGGAAAAAAAACACACAAATAACATATAAAACAAGAGAGAGACAGATATATGTGGTTCACCAAACTTGGGATACATCCAAGGAAACAGACAGTCCCTTTTTATTATCTAGAAAAATGAAGAGACACAACCTATAGGAGATCCGTTGTAATATCATCTACTCTCACACATTCCCCCTTTCTATTTCTTGCTCAAAATATGCACACGATACACAACCGCAATAAAATACCCTCATACAACAGAGGAGTTGCCCTCGAGGGAAAAAACCCTAAATTAACCATAACTTTTATTGTCAAATCATCTGCCTAATGAACAACCTAGATTGACTATGAAATTAAAATATTTTAAAGACAATTTTACATATTTTTTTAGCTTTGGGGGCACTTCCCCCTTGACCCCCCTACATCCCCCATGGACCCCCCTGGACCCCTTGACAACGATCAAACGACAGGCGGCGTTGCCGCCCCATAAAGAGCATGGGTCCAACATGACGATACATCTAAATAAAGAAGATAATCAGGCTCCACACCCAACATCTTCTTCCAAGAGTTCTTCCTTTAAGATGATACAATATTTGAGGTGTTGACTAGTCCTCCTTGATTCTCTTCTTCTTGAATTTGGCCCTTATGTATCCTTATTCGATTGAGTGAACTTCAAGATTTCTTTTCTTGTCACCTTAGTTCTGAAACCATGTTGAGAAATCTAGGGAAACTAGATTAGTGTGATTTCTCTTAACTTGATAACTTCTTGTGATGTTATTTAATTAAACTTGATGTACTTGTAATTATCTTCTTTACTTTATTATTATAGTGTTCTTATCATCAAACAAATACCAAACTATGAAGATAAATAGAATACGAGGAAACAGGATATAGGCTGCTTGCTAGGGCCAAAACCTCTCCTAGAGAGGAAAACTCAGAATATTCTTCTCTTCTTATAGAAACTTCAAATGGTGAATTCCAGGACCTTTATACCCAAGAAAAAGACCCCTCCAAGACCAAGTCAACTTATCATTTGATGAGCTTATCCTTCACAAAGTCAACCCAAGTCAAATGAACCCAAATTTTTAGATCTCACCCTCCTCTTTATATTTTTGGCTTCTGCTTTTGGTTTGCACTTTTCGGCCTCTATTTCAATTTTGTTTTTCGAGTGTGAGTGGTTTTAAGGGCATAACTAGCCTTCCTTCTCTCTCCTTCGCTTAGGGTGCTTCTTTCTCCTTAGAATTTAGGCTTCCACAATGATCTTCTTGACACCAAACTTTGGCTCCTGCAATTCGGTCTTGTTGCAACAATATGCCCTAATTCCTTCGAATGCATGAGAGAATTTGACCAAAACTTTCATATTTTTGACTTCTAGTTCTTGTCTTGTCCTTTGCTCTTATTTCTTTTTCTTCTCCTTGAGATCGAACTTATTTTCTTTCTTCACTGAATGTGTTGGATGTGTTCTTCAAATGAGGTCGAATGCACTTATATATAGGCTTCCAAGGGGTACTAATTATCCTTCAACAGGCTGACTTCTTCTCTGTAGGCCAACATGTCTTCTTGCAAGCCGAATTGCTCTCACAAGGAGAATTTTGACTCTTTTGACTCACATTAATTTATTTTGACTCGATACATGATGCCTAATAGGGTATTTTACATATGATGATGACTCTTTGAATCTATGGAAATCCCTAGAAGCACACAATGGGTGCTTGGCCTATACATAAAATGACCTTGACCATGAAACCAATACTATAAAAATAAAAATAATAATTTTTTTTTTCTCTTTTAACATCAAATACATAAAATAAAGAATATCGAATATCGAACATCAAATACATTATGAAGATCGAATATTGTTACAAATTTCAACACTTCCATCTCTCCTTTAAGCAAGTGAGGAGGTTTCTCCTCTGTTGAGCTAGTTGGGGCATCAATCTCTGTTTTAAGACATCAAATCCTTTGTCAACTAACTTTCTTTCATGCAAACCTAACCATTCTTCCTCACCCTCCTTTGTCATGTTAGCCATTATTCTAGTCGCTTATCACCATGAGCATGTGCCCTTTTTTTCTCAAGCCCATGAATGAGGGTCCACCTTCCATACCTTGGTAGGAAATCCCTCTCATGGCTATGGGAATTGGAACAAGGTTGGGGACTTGAGCATAACTTCAATACCTTTAAGGATGGATATTCTCCAAGAAAGGACTTGCCATTTCCTTGGAACGATTAGGTCCATTTAAAAATATTGGATGTAGCATAAAATTGTATTCTCTAGGTTACAGATAATACAATGTATAGAGTTGTTCATTAGTAGAGGGGAGGGAGATAGGTAACCACCCAATAGAAAAGGGTAGTCCTTACCTTCCTAGGCTTGCTATTGAGTCATGCTAGGTGAATTAGGATTTGTGTTTTGGGATGTGTATTTGGTGGGGTTGTTTTGTTGTTGGTTGAGATCAAATCTTAAACACTTTTCTAAGTTTATCAATGATCTCCTCTTGCTTCCATGGAAAGGAAAAGGGAAAACATAAGCAATAATACATAGGGATAACAATAATAATGCATGTAGAGAGGAGAGAGGTGAGGGGTTATTGGCTCCAAATGACAATAATTTTTTAAAGCATTAAGGGGTACATTTGACTGCTTAGTGGTCCCTTGCACTTTGATTATTGATTTTAGTGGCGATGTAGGACCAGATGGGGTGATTAGCATCCATTATGGATTATCGAGCGTGAAGCTATTAAAGCCACCAACAAAAAACTCACTTCTTCTCCCACTACTTGAGTTTGGATAGCTTGTTGTAGTTGCCTTAGTGATGAATTAATTTTTACCATTTGTTGTGGAAGTATATTGTTCTTGAGGGGACCTCATAATGAAAGAGACCAATACAAGTAGGCTTTGATTTTTAGGGCATCCTTTAAATTGATAATTACTTATAATTTCATTTAGGCTAGTATTTTTCTTGTGATTTTTTCATCGTAAAACAATAGTAAAACAAAAATGATAGAGTATCATAAAGTGACAATCACACAAGAACAAAAGAGCATGGGGAAACACCCAACAACCTTTTTCTTAGAGAAATTATTAATTTCAATATAGATATACCTAGCATCCTAGTCACATACAAGGTCAAAGTGACCATCAAAATACCTTGATCAAACATGGTCCAACTACATCCTAATGAAGTCTTATGCCTGCAAAATTTGTGCATGATTAGGTTTGCTTGGAATTATTCCTCATGCCTTCCACAAAACTTGGTCAATCCACAAATATTTGGTATTTTCACATAGATTTCGGTCTTGCACAAATAATTTCCTTAGAAGTTTGGTCCCTTAACAAAAGTACTAACACAACTATTTGATCCTTCAAATTTGTCCTTCAAACCTCAGACTATGATTTGAACTTAAACATGAGTGCAACACAATATAGATATATACATAAATATAGATATGCAACATAAATAACACTTCATTTCATTAATATCAAAGAACTAAAATATGCTTACATACAGAATGGGAATAAACTAGCTCGGGCGATGGTAGCTTATATTTGAGAAGAGATGTGGTGGCTACATGCTTATGAACTCTGTTACAATGGGGCTCAAGAGATATTTTATTATTGATCAAGGGAAAATCCTAAACAACCAAAACCCTAATCCCAAGAGATGGAACGACAAGAGTTTGTGAGCCCCATTGGGGTTAGTTGGGAAACCAACTTCCCGGGGTTATAACTTGGTCATATTATCTCTATTTGGCACATACGATACCTCATTGGAAATATCTCTTTGATTACTACAGGACTTGTGGCGCATTATATTGTTGCGAACCTCAAAAAAGTGTTTTTTAGGGGGTAAAAAATTCCTCGAAAGTTCATGACCAAAAAAACTGCTAAAAATAGTAAATGCTACTATAAACAAGGAAACTGATGAAACCGACTGGAGGTCTAGGTGGAATAGGCTGGTAGCCACCAATATCCACCTGGATCAATCCTCCATAATTAGGAATAAATGGTCCCCATTGTGTGCAGAGCCTCCATGAGGTGAGGAAATTTTTGTTGAACCTAGTCCCTAGTGAACCACTTTCCCTAATGAAGGAGTTGGCCTACTTTGACAACTCGATATAATTGGATCCTCTATCGCTGAGTGTTATTGATATGAATGTCCATGATATAATTATTTGTTTCTTGTTCCATGCAGTCTGGGTTTAACTCTATTGGTGTGAATTGTTCTGTAATGTCGGATGTGTCCAATAATGATGGAAAGTATGGCCGAAGGTGGTCCACATTGAACACTAGGTGCAGGCTAAGGAATGGTGGAATGATGAGTTCGAAGGAATTATTTCCTACAACCTTGGTGATGGTGTATGCGCCATATAAGAGTGGACGAAGCTTGCGGTGGGGTCCAATGAGATGCTCCTCTTGCAAATGTAGCCAAACTTTGTCACCCACTGTAACTTGTGTGGCACCCAATGCTTATCATTTTGTTGCTTATACTTAGCATTGGCTCTGTCCAATATGTAATGGAACCACTGGAGGATGTGCTCAATGTGCTCATTGAATTTTTTAGCCCTGTAAATTTTAGACTGGACATGAGTCGAATATGTCTGAGTAGCTGCAAATGGTATGGCCATATCAATGGGGCATAGTGTTTGGAATCCCAACCCCACCTTAAAGAGGCCGTGTCCAATTGAGCTATGGAGAGCTCTATTGTAGTTGTGCCGGACATAGGGGAGGCTTTCATCCCATGTGTTTGGATGCTTTGAGTTGTACATGTGTAGAATGTGTATGATCATCTAGTTGAAAACCTCTATTTTTCCATCAGTTTGGGGGTGGAAAGTTGTGCACTAAGTGAGCTTGGTATCCAATAGCGACTAAAGACTTGACCAAAATGTACTTAGGAAACTGATGTCCTAATATGAGATAAGGGATTGTGGTATCCAAAAGTGTACCCTCATTCATTCAAAGAAGAGCATAATAGTGGATTTTGTTGTGATACTCTTCTTGTAGGCAGCTAGAATGGCCATCTTAGAGAATCTATTGACGACCATGAAAATATAGTCATTGCGATGTTTATTAGAAGGAAGGCTTGACATGTAATCCATGGAGATGGAATCCAAAGGTCAACTAGGAGTAAGAAAAGGAGTATATAGGTTTGGAAATGGCACAGGCAGTGCAAGATATGATGTACTTCCCAACATCATGTCAAAGTTTCGACCAATAAAAATACTTCTGCATCACTGCCACTGTTTTCTGTACTCTGAAATGTCCAACGACTCAAATGTAGTGCGCCCCCAAAATAATATTTGCACAGTCACTTTAAGGAACACTTTTGGGCCTCAAATATGCCTCATTTTCCACTATATATTACCACCATTCATAACCTAGATTCTGACACCTTTACACTCATTTCATACCATAATTCCATCACTTGTCACCAATTCATGACTTTCGCCTCGTGGTTGATTATCATTAGTTTTCTTAGATTTTCTATGATTATAGATGATTTAGTTATGATTCACTAAATATGGTTTTTCTAAGTTCATTTTTTGCAAGGTTCCATTGTCAAAATTCTTCACAAGCCAGTTAAACTAGTTAGCAAGTAGAGTACGTAAATGTCCAATTTGGAGTTTCGACATCCAAACACGCTTCCGGGGAAAAAAGAGGGAGGTAATTGACCAAAATAATGTTTTAATACCTTCCATGCATTGGATTGCATCCAGGTCGCACATGTGGGTCCCTAGGAGCTGATTAACAAATATGCTCAAAATGTGCAAATTTTCCAAACTACAAAGTTTGAGTTCGATCTGTGTGCATATCGAAGTGAATCTGGAAATTATAAGAGAATGGGTTTGTTAAAAATATAATCAGTTATGTATATCCAAAACGGTTTCCCTAGATTCAAATTATTCTAAAATTTATACGCGGGTCTTGGAGGCAGTTTGGTAAAAAATGACTGTTTTCCAGAATTCTAGAACCTTGCTAAAAGATCTAGACAACCAACTTTGAGCATGATTTGTGAGGATATGGATTTGAATGAGACAAATACAAGATAGGTTTTCATTTAAAATATAACAGTTTAGGTTCCCTAAAAACTGTTTTCCAAAATTCTTCATGGTTAGGAAGATATGCCAATCTCTTTGAGGTCAGTTTGTTAAAATTGTTCAATTTTCCAGAATTGAGGAAAATGACTAATTCGCCTTCTAAATATTATAAATGGCCCAACCATGGTTTGTATTGGAAGCTGGGGAAGTTTTTGAAGGAGGAGGAAGACAATGTGTGAACATGATACAAATGATTGAATGAATGTATGTAAGTGAAGTTATTATTTGAATCTTAATACAATTTGACTTTGCCATGAATTATTTGTAAATGTTATGGTTTTGCTTAATCTTTAGACATTGATTTAGTTTAGAATTTCTCCAAGAGTGGAAAAGGCCTACCATCTTCTGGAAGTAAGTTTTGTAAAACATCATAGGGTAGATTTATGTGTAGGGATTATATTTTGATATCATTTGCTAATTAAATCTCATAATTATGATTATGTACTCAAGACTCTAATTTATTTTCTTGAAATTAAATAGATACTTCATCTCCAACTCGTTTCATACCAAAATGAATGCTATTGATCAATTATTTTATTGCATGGATAACCCCTTTGTTACAATTTTATGATTTTAATATTTAAAGGTACTTATTAATTGGATAAACAAGAGATTGATAACTTCATTTCTTTTAAATATGAATTGAAATCGATTATGTACCTTACCAATCCACTATAATTTCTTGTAACATTGTGTTTTGACAACCAAGTATTTGAAAGCAATTGAACGAGACCATTGAATCATTGTTTGGAGTTGTAGTTAAGTTTTGCAATTCATTATAATTGTAATTAGTTCTTGGTAGAAGGACTAGTCAACATGCTTATGTTTGAATGATTTCTTGAGTTTGATTAAAGTAATCAAAGGATAAAATAGTTTCTTATTTTGTAGTATTTTAGATCTGAAATCATGTCAATTAGAGTCTTGGTTTACATTAGTTTCTTTTGAAGCAATTGCAGAGTGGTGACAAAAGGTTAGTTTGGATGCTTATTTGATTTATTTTTTGCATCCCAAGAACTAGATTAGTTGAAGTATTATTTGTTCGTTGCCTTAGTTTAAGATCATTTGAATGAGAGTGAATTTTATTGGGATTAAAATTTAGCATAAGTTTGGTATCATTTTAAATTAATCTTGATTGATTTAAGATTCTTGTATTTATATTAGATATATCTTAGTATTTAGATTGAGATTTCCATTACCTGGATTGAAATTAATATCGTTTAAATAGTAATTTTCATTGCTTCGATTGTGATTAATATTGCTCAGACGTATATTAGAGTTATTTTTATTTGAATGTAATCTAAGATTGATTCAATTTGGTTGATTTAATTCAAGGCAGAGAGAGATGAGTGCTAGTTTACTTAATTTATAGAAGAGTGTGTACTTAACGATCATTAAAAATGACTTTATATGATATGATCATAAGTTGAGCCAAAAACACAGTACAACTTGAAGCTTACGAACCCCAGATTGACAATTAAATATTAATAGGTTTAATCGCTAATTAAAACTCTCAACAAACAAAAAGGTGTCCCAGGTGGCATAATAGTGCATCTTGGAGGTGAAAAACTAGACCTTGTTTGTCGTCCAAGAGCGTCTGGTATGTGTTTCCAAATTCTGGATCACTCTTATAAAGATATGGCCAGCCCAAAGTCTCGTGCCCACAAGAGTCGAGCATAGTGGTCAGGGCCATGAACGACAGTTGGCTGAGGTAGTCTGCGACATTATTGGTGCCTCCCTTCTTGCACTTAATGTTCAAATGGAACTGCTTTAGGTATGTGGACCATTTCTGATAGTGATTGTTCTGCAACTTCCCTTGTGTCTGTATGAACATGAGTTGGTGGTCTGTGTGGATAACTGTTTCCTTCCCCATAATGTAATTCTTCCATTGTCGGCATGCCTTCGTAATGTAATACATCTATGTGTCATATGTGGGATAATTTGAGATGGTGTATGAAAGCGTCTCACTATGATATGCTACTCGATTCCCCTGTTGAGTAAGAACTGCACCAATAGCATAATCAGAGGCAGCTATCTCAATCTCAAATGGTTGTTGTAGGTATGGTAATGTGAGCACTAGTGTAGAGCAGAGTTGATGCTTCAATGCAGAAAACACTTTTTTTTGGATTTAGACCAAAAATAACTTTTCTTTTTCTCTGTCCTTGGTGACTTGACTTAAAGGCCAAATGATATGAGAGAATCCCAACATGAAGCTGCGGTATAAATTGGTAGGACCCAGAAAGATGCGGAGCTCTGTTAGAGTGGTTGGGGCTGACCAATCTCGAATATATTGTATCATAGTTGGGTCCACATGCAGACACTGCTCATCAATGATTTACCCTAGATATTGAACCTGGGTCATACCAAGAGTGCATTTATCCAAATTGGCACATAACTTGTATTGTCGCAGGGTTTGGATGACCTGTCAAATATGGTGAGTTGCTCTTCCCAAATATGGATGAAGATTATGATGTCATCCAAATACACCACCATGAATGAGTTGGTTAAGGATCACAAGATGTCATCCATCAACCTCATGAAAATTGTGGGGGCATTCGTCGACCCGAAAGGAATGATGAACCATTCGAAAAGACCCTCCTTCAACTGGAAGAAAATTTTCCACACATTGGAGGGTTTGATTGGTACTTGGTGATAACTAGACTTCAAGTCAATATTTTTGAAATATTTGGCTCCCTTGAGATGTTCCAGAAGGTCATAAATCCGTGGGATTGGATACCTATTCCAGAAAGTGATCTTGTTCAGTGCTCGATAGTCAATACAGAGTCTCCAGGTATCATCCTTCTTCTGTAGCAACACAATCAGGCTCCCATAGAGAGATGAACTTGGCCTGATGTGCCCTTTCTACAATAGCTTCTGAATTTTCCTCTTGATTTAATCATTCTCCAGAACATAGCGTTGATACATTTGTCCATTGAGTATCGACATACCCAGGGTCATATCAATGGAGTGCTTGACCTAAAAGTGTAGAGGTACCCTTGTGGGTGAGGTGAATATGTCCTTGTACTCCTCCATGACCTTGCCTATCTTCTATTGCCATGCAGATGATCCCTATCTTGAGGTCATGGCCACAATTTTATTCTTGCCTTGAGGAAAAATCACAAGGAGAAAAAATTTCCCGGTCTGGGAAACGATCTTACTACATTGATTCATAGTGATCAAAGAGATGGTGTTAGGCAGTGCTACCTGTGGTATCCTATATAAATTATTTCCCAAAGTAATAATAATAGTGTGAGGCCTAAACTCATACAAAACATGTTGCTTCCACAAGTATATTAGGCCTAATAATACATCACAAACTTCAATAGGAGAAACATCACACATTACATCATATGTGAAGGGTTTGATGTTGTAGGGAAGGTGACACTGCTTACTGACGCAGAGATCTCACCCTTGGTGAAGTCACCTGATGATGTACGAATATGGATATGTTGTGGTTGGTAGGTCCAACTTCTTCATGACCTCTGTTGAAATGACGTTCTTTTGGATCTCACTGTCGACAATGAACTGCAACAAAGAACCCTTCACCCACATATGTGAGTGGAAGAGGCGCTCCCCCTCCTCTGGATCTCCAAGCTCATTTTTGTTGATCTTAACGGTGGAAATGGTGGCACTGGGCTCCACATCAATAATATGCTTCGACTTTTCATTCCCCTTGTCGAGTTCTAACTCTAAGTCAAAACATGCATCTGATTCAAAAGCTTTCAACTCGACCACCAATGACTGCTTGGCCCAACACTCACTTGTGTTGTGAGTGGGTCTCTTATGGAACTCACACCATTTTCCCGTGTCCTTCTTTGTCTTTGTGGTGTTTTTATTTGCTTGCGGCTTCAAAAAATTGACCTGGGTCGTTCTGCCTTGGCTCTATGCTTTATTCTGTGGTTTGGGGGCATCTTTCCCTTTCTTATGATTTGCAGATCCAAAGTCTCGCTTCTTTTGTTTAAATTTCTTCTCGATCTTAACATCATATCGATAAGAATCTCCAAGAGAGGAGATGTCCAGGAACTCCATCTCATCCTTGATGTACTTGTGCATACAACTACGATACTTGATTACCAAATTTCGCTCAAAATCCTTGATACCCAACTTCGTGCGAAGGGTACAAAAAATATTTTTGAATTCTCGCATGTCTTGGTCCCTTCCCTACCGTAGTGTGGTCCAATTTATGTATTTATCCTCATATCACCTGAGAGGGTAATACTACTCCTTGATGGCGTCCCAGAAATAATTCCAAGTGGGTGTGGCTGAAAATAGTGAGGGTTCACTCTCGTCCCTCTTTGCACAGTAGGTTTCCCACTAGTAATTGATGTGGGGGGATGCTTTAAGGAGTGCAAAAGTAATATTTTCCTGGTTGGAAAATTCATGAATCAAAAAATATCCTTCTAACAGATTTAATCGTTTATCTACGACATTTGAATTTATATCTAAAATTCGAATTTGGGGATGTCGAAGTTAAATTGTACCTTAAAGGGAGTGGCGTTTCCAGAGTGGATGCGAGAAGAAGATGCTTCACCTATGGATATCCATCAAAGGATATGGGCAATGTTGTCCATCATCACGATCCTGTCGCTTGAGGGATTCTTCTAGCAATATTTTAGGGTTCAAAATAGCTCTGGAAGTTCAAGACTCGAAAAACTGCTAAAAATAGTAAATGCTACTATAAAAAAGGAAACTAATGAAAAATACTAGAGGTCTAGGTGGAATAGGTAGGTGGCCACCAATATCCACCTAGATCAGATTCGTGCTTTTCTTCTTACCTCAAATTATGTGAATTGACTTCAACAAAGATATATATGAATTTCCATATGAGGATGTTAAGTTTCACTTATAAATACTCTTCTTGCTGGACAAAAGGATGCCAAGGAGGGTTGGGTCGACTTGACTAGGTGGAGGCCAACTTGGCTTATTTTGGAGCCAAAAATTCTATTTTTAAAAATTAAACTTTCTTCTTTTGAAACGAGCATGAAGAAAATTATTTTATAATTTTTATTTTGACACAAGCATGAATAACATGCTTTAAAAAATATTGTTTCAAGTACATCAAGGACCAAAAATATTAATTATGAAGATCAACCATAGTTATAAAAATTCAACAGTAAGGTGACAATTGAACAATTATATATTGTTTTAACCATTCCATATCTAACATTATTATGGAATCATGCATTGAATATTAAATATGGCATCCATTCTCACATGACCATAGTCCCAACTTGGCTTGGTTATTACTTCCTAACTAGCATAACAAGAGATAATATTCTATTCATATGAATGCATAATTGATTTTAGAATAATTTTATATGCTTTAGGATTTCTTCCTTTACCATACCCTACTAAAATTCATTCATACAAATGTATTCGACAACATACACCTGTTAAAGAAAGATATTAACTCATGATTGAAGGAATTATTACAAAATCCTTTTAGTGTATCTGTAATATAATGTAACTAAACTACATCCTTGCATGGTTGTTATCCTCATCTCTAATGTAACTCGCTAGTTTGTGTTTTATAGAAGATCACAAAATCATTTCACCAATCTTTTGATCAACATTTACTTAACCTTATCCTTCACTTAGAAGGTTTCACTATTATATAGTGGTCTCATTAACATATTTAGTCATGATTCAAGCATTTTGATTACATAATCATCTCTTATTTCAATTAATCACTCTGACATACTCTTAGCACAACATAGTAATTGACTTGACAAAAAGTATGAAATCAAAACAAGAAATCTCACTCTAAAATCCCATATTGTTTTGGTGAAAAACAACCAAAATATAGTTCCAAATTAGAAAGTGGTATTATCAATAGCTTTCGATTTTTATCGCATGGTTAAAATTATCACCTTTTGTAACCATATCCTTAAAAAACCTCACAAAAGACTTAAAATCATTTCCATCCTCCTTGCCCCCTCTCTCTCACACAGACACATTGTTAGAAACTTTTTTTTGAATTCTTAATAGTTTATATATTTATTCTGTTAGTTGAAAAAGATATATTTAAAATAATAAATATTTAAAATAATAAAAAACCTTAATAAATCAATTTAAAATGTTTTTTTTTGGGTATAAGAAAGAAAAAAATTAAAGAAACATTTAAAAAATATTAAAAAAATTCAAATGTCCATAATTTCCCCTTTTGCAAACATCCTTTGCAACCAACATTTGTTCTTTATTATCTTTAGAATTTAATAATTTTCATTCTCCTTTATACGTAAGGATTCCATCTCTACTTGCTTCTTATACTTGTCATTATTTATTTTCTATATACAATAACCAACTACTATAGATAAGAGCTCTCCCAACCCTTCCTTGTTATCTATATTGGCTCAAAGAACCATCTATAATTCTCATTTTTTTTCATCATGAATTTATATACAATACAATTAGAAAAATATATTTGTGTTTTCCATTTAAGATATTTATTCATCTTCTCAACAAGATTTTCTATAATACTCTCAACTTGAACATCTATACTCATAAACAATGCTATCATTTCTTTAGGTAGTTTTGTAAGCTAACTTTTGTGAATCCTTCAACTTGCTGATTAATCAAAAAATTTGGTTCCCCTACTTTGTTAATCCAATTTGTATTTCAACACAATGGTATCAAAATTATTAGGAATTATTTGTTGTATTTCTTAGTGGTTTTCACACTAGGTATTCTTGTATATCATCTTGTACTCATTTTCCAAAATTGAAACTACTTTTGAAGTATTCCTCTTAAATTTGTTATTATCCACTCAAGCTTAAAGCACCCCTGTTCCTACCAATTTTCATAGTAATTGCAACATACTTGTTGACATGTCCTCTCCACTGATTGGCTTGACACACATATGTTTATGTGGCACTAGTGTTAATGTCATAGCATTTAACACTGCTATGTCACTCTACCAACCACCATGTTAGTTTTTCAAGTTCAAATTAGTTGTATGGGGTCCATGTACATGGTAGGGTGCATATTTCACTTTCGAATATTTCTCTGATGTGTGTGTATTTGGTGATTAAGAACTTTAATGGCATGGTTTCTCTTTCTTGACTCTTCCATGCCTACCACCTACCTTACACTCCATGTGGATCCTTCACATCAGATTTTGGCACACAATAATTTTTGTAACCATAGGCTCCAAATTTATTAAATTTTTATGTTTGGGCTTCTACTACCTCAATAAGAATGAAAAAACCACAAACGACATAATTATCCCACCATGTGTTTTCAAAACTGACCTTCATTGCAAATCATTTTTCATCCAAATGACAATTCCATCGCGAATAAAATTAATATGGGCATACATGTATATCCAATTTCATCAATTCCTCATCAATAACACTACTTTGGCATTATAAATACATGAAATTATAAATTAATTTTCTATACAATTATCTTCATTGGAATTTTTTCAAACACAACTTGCAAATTACATTTTACAAAAATTTTCATAAAGCTAACTCTGAAGTTTAAGGACTTCTTCCTTTATGCCTCCATAAGTTACTCAAATACTCTAAAAACCTTCCAATTTGGTAATTTTTGCATTCAATCCAACATTTATAAGATTAAAACCATAGTTTTGATCTAGGTGGATATTAGTGGCCACCCACCTATTCCATTGGCTCAAAACACAATTTTCTATTTTGGAATTTTTTTCTCTAGTTTTTAGGTCATGAACTTCTAGAGACATTTCGAGGCCCTAAACAACGTTTTTTTGGGAAGAGAGTAATAGAATCTCATCAACAGTTGGAAACTATACTTCTCATATAAAGCTTTCCAATGGTCTATCATGCACGTCAAACTGATATCGTATGCCAAAGTTACAATCCCAGGAAGTTTGCATTCCAACTTACCCCATCGGGTACCAAAAGCCTTTAGCACTTCATCTCCTAGAGTTAGGTTTTTGGACATTTAGGGTATATCATTGATTATTTATGATAAAAAGGCCTTTTAGCACCATTGTAACACAATTTGTCAATGGTGTTCAACCGTCACATCTCTTCTAAGAGATAAGCTACCACCATTCGAGCTAGTTTGTTTTCATTCTACATGTATACACTTTCAACATTTTCCATTTATTAATATAATTCAAGTTTCAATGTGTCTCTATGTTTTGGTTATAAATTTGTATGTCATTTTGTTCCCTTCATTCACAAATCAGATTAGTGGTATCGTAATAATTTTCTCTTTATCTGTTTTTCTATACATATCCCCAACGAGGTAGAGGTATAAGGAGTTAGGACTCGAATTTCTTGAGCTCTTGCAAGACCAACCTCACAGACCTAGATGGCCTACCATGGTGGAAGAAAGGAAAGAAGAGAGAGTAGTATATCCTATGAAATTTTTCTCAAAGAAGTCCTTAAGTGTAAAAGGAATGAGATGATGGATACTTTTTCCTAGATCATTCAACGAATGACAATAGGTGATGAATCTTCATCAAGCGACCACTTTGGAGGTTCCACCCCCTTTAAGGCACAATTTTTTTTTGATACTACTATATTTGAAGGCCAAATAGATTTAAATTCTATAAACAAATGGTTAAATCTTCTAGAAGAGTATTCTTCGGTCCACAAATTTTTTAATAGAGAAAATATTACCTTTTCACTCCTTAATGTCACCCCACATGTAAAGGATTAGTGGGAAAATTTCTATGAGAAAAGGGCCATGGATGAATCCACACTATTTTCAGTCACACTCACTTGGGACCCTTTTAGGGATGTTAAAGAAAAATATTACTCTATTGGAAGCAAGGAATAAAAGTACATGAGATGGACCACACTATGGCAGGAAAGGGGCCAAGAGGTTCCATATGTCACATACATATTTCATACCTTGCAAAAAAATATGGCTATTAAATACTTTGTGAGACATTTGGTGCTCAAGTACTGTGGTTTCTTGCAAAAACACATGTAGAAAAAAATGGAGTTCTTGGACATCTCCTCGCTTGGCGCAACATACTGATATGTTGTCAAAATTGAACAAAAATTTAAACAGAAGAAGTGAGACTTTGGATCTATGAATATTTCATAGCATAAGCAGGGAAAGGGCATCCCTAAATTGAAAAACAAAGGACATATCTGGGGTAGACCACCCCAAAACAATCCATCTAAGCCACAAACAAGGAATGGTAATGGGAATATGAAGAAAGACACAAGAAAGTGGTGCTAGTTCCACAAGAGCCCCACTAATACAACCAATGAATGTCATGAAAGGAAATTGATGGTGGACAAGCTAAAATCCTCAGAGTCGGACACAAGTTTTGACTCTAAAGCAGACCTAGAAAAGGAGAAAATGATCATTGATGCATAACCCAGTGCCGCCATTTCCACCACTAAGGTCCAACAAAGTGAACCTTAAGGTCCAAAGAAAGTTGAGAGCCTCTTTTACTCACAAATGTGGGTGAAGTGTGCTCCACTGCATTTCATTGTTGATAACATAAGTCAAAATAACCTCATCTCAATAGAGGTTAGTGGGCCTACCAAAAACACCACACCCACAACTATACACCATTGTGTGGATCCACTAAGGGAAAGATCACCACATCAGCCAATAATGCCGCCTGCCATACAATATCAAACATTTCAAGGATGAGGTATTGTGTGATGTTGATCCCCTTAAAGTTTGTGATGATTTGTTAGGCTAACCATACTTATGGAAGCATCATGCTATGTATGAGTCTAGACCTCATAATGTTATTATTACTTTGGATAGAAAACTATATAGGATACCATAGGTAGCACCACCTATTTCCATTTCTATGGTATTTATTAAATAATGCAGTAAGGTCATCACCTAGACTAGTAAATTTATCTTCTTCCTGATTCTCTCTCAAAGAAAGGGAAATATTGTGGCCACATCCATGGCCTCCACACATGGATCCTCTAAGTAGAAGGGGAAAGTGGATAAAGATCATGGAAGAATACAAAAATGTCTTCTCCTTACCCACTAGGGTACCTCTACACTGTTAGGTTAAGAATTCAATCGACCTGACCCTCAATGCACCTCTACCAGATGGGCCAATATACTTCCGCTCTCTTCTGGAAAATGAGGAAATCAAGTGGAAAATATAATAACTTCTGCAAATAGGAACATTTGACCAAAATCCTGACCCCGTGGAAGCCCAATTGTCATTAGAGGAAATTTCAGTGTAAAAGTTCCCATGAAATTTTCATGTAATTTCCATGTCATAATATGTAAACCAATAAAAATTCTTTAAATTTAAAAAGAGGTATATGTAAATATTTTGGAGGGAAAAGAAGCAAAACTACTTTTTTTAATTGTATTTTTGGCTGATCTCCTTATACGTTTACTCAAATTTTAAGTTTAGACACTCATTAGATACAAAATTAAATTCCACATCCAATGGGTTCCCATTATGCATACTTTTGAGAAGACCCACCTTGATAAAAACTGCAGATACATTAAAAAAACATGTTTCAACACGTTTTTTAATGTATCTGCAATTTTTATCAATGTGGTCTTCTCAAAAGTATGCATAATGAGTACTTGTTAAATGATAAATGTGGAATTTAATTCTGCGCTAATGAATCTCTAAACTTGAAATTTGAGTAAACTATAAGGAGATAAGCCAAAAATACAACTAAAAAAAATAGTTTTCTTGTTTTCCCTTCAAAATTCATAACTCTTATTTTATCATTTTAACTATTATTTTATTATTTTTCCTTAGGAGGCCAATTTTAGGCTGAAATATCCTCTAATGACTCATGTAGAATAAATATGGAACCCGGTGACTCTACATTGGCAGTTGAGTCATGGAAAAAATCACAGTTAAAAATCAGTATGCGATTCCCCAAATTGACAACCTTCTTGACCAGTTCAAGGGGGCCAAGTACTTCGGTAAGATTGGTTTGAAGTACAAATACCACTATTTTGTATAAATTATACAACAAGCATGCATATCATGGATTCAATCTGATCTAAAAATGTACTAAAGTTAAATACTGAATCACTTCTACAAATCAATTGCGGAATTAAAAACACAATAGCCAATCACATGAAGCAAAGAAGAATAAATCAAGCCACAACAAAAATAGTTTCCAGAGGAAATATTGCTGCTCAAAACCCTCTATCATATATTGTATATTCCACAAGGAATCATGAAACAATTACATACAAATCTTCTCACAAGAGTCCTCCTGTATTCAGCTAATTGTCTCGCACTGATCCAAACAAAATCGGGCCAATATTCAGCCAATTCTCAGTCTGTCTTTAGCCTGCCTTGCTCACACAATCCATGATGAATGAAATCCCTATTCTTTAGGAATTTTAGCCTTCCCCAACTACGCTGAGTATCATGGGAATCCTGTGGTGTTTAAACTGCATCTGGGCAGCTTGCTAATATCACAACTGATAGTCACACTTCCCTTTCACCTAGATATCAACCGGGTCTCCAATAGAACTGACATGCATGAAACTAATATTAGTAAATCATCAGTTGCATGTTAGATCACTGATTCTAAATTAAATAATATTTAATTCATTTGATCTCTCACTAGTGCAACAAACAATTACAACTAGCACAACTGACTTTAACTCACTTAGCTGAGCTAACTTATTACAACATGCATTAAACTAATGCACCACAGCACTTTGAACTCTGTTACAATTATAATTACTCTATATACCTCTCCAACTACCCTCAACTAAAAATTCATGAGCTAACTAAGTTTATCACACTCAGTTAACTATTACAAGTTATTTGAGATTAGATTACATTTTATTGTCCATCTTAATTAAGGGATAACTAAAATAGACATGCACCAAATTTAGCCCACACCAGTGTAGGTGCTGCTTGGACCTCCTGGTTCCACACTTAGTGTAGGTGCTAATTGGACCTCCTAGTCCCACACTTAGTGTAGGTGCTGCTTGTTGTTTCCAGATGCCAATTTCATTGTTTCTTGTTTCAAACTTCAACACTCCCTCTCAACAAGAAAGGAATGTCCTTGCATGTGACATGCACCTGTTGCATGCGACATGCAACCTCATGCATGTGACATGAAACCCTTTCATGCGACATGAAACTCATGCATGCAACACTTCTATAGTGTTTCTCACACATGCAACCTTTGCATGCAACACTTTTGAAATTGAATAGCCTCCAAACAACTGAATCGGTATAATGGATCTTTCGTCAGAGTCTTCTGACTGATGATAGCTACTGCACGTGTTTGCTGGATTCTCTGCGTTGTTGACATATGCATCCATGCACTCTGCATTGTTGCCAACTCTGATCTGTGCTCCAGTATCTGACACCTGTCACTCTGATTTCCATCCTCCTGAAATCTAACTGCATCGATCTAGCTGATTCTGCTACTACTTCTCTGTGGGCTCCTCGTAGTCAGGTTCGATCCATGAGACACACCATCTCTAGGACCATGCCCAAATTGATTCTTGGGATTATTCTTGCATGTCGCCCCACCTCACACCTGGAGGTATAGCTGCATGCACTCCCTCTTCCCATATGGATCAAAATTTCTTTGCTTGAGTCGTTTCTGCCACTCCATGATCCTCTGTATGTGACAACTCCACATCTTAAGGTTCATTCTTTGGAACCAAGAGTTCCTCACCTGCATGCAAATCTAGCTCCCTCTCAAGGGTCAATTGCATGTCTTCCTCACACTTCTCAATGGTTGGAAGCTCTGTAGAAATCACATCTACATGAATTCTATAGAGATTCTTCACATGAATCCCAATCTTGTTGGCTTGTCCTGTTACTTTGTGTCACAGGAAAATTTTTCCTTCATCGAAGACAACATCATAACCTCTATCTTCCAACATTGCAACTGAAATAAATTTTTTCTTTAAGCCTGGTACATGCATTACATATTTTAATAAAAATGGTTTACCTGACTCTCTCTGGAAAGTAACTGTACCAATATTGGTAGCACTATACCTTCTGTCGTCACCCATTTTGATATGAATCTGGAGGTCCTTCTCCTCCAAGATACTGAAAAATTATTTGTTTCTGTCCATGTGGAAATATGCACCACTATCCAAGTACCACCCTGATCCTATCGCACTTGACACCATGCATACGATCAGTGAGAATTCCAACTCAAATTGTGAGGCCAAAGCCTCACTAGCTGCAGATCCTGAAGCCTTCTTGTTCTTCTTATTTTTTGGAAAATTTGTGGCATAATGTCCATGCTCATGATAGTGAAAGCACTTCACTCTCGACATGTCATGGCCCTTTCCTTCTTCACCGGTCTCAAATTTGGAATGGAATTTATTTCCTTTCCCCTTCTTCTCCTTGGCAGCCAAAGTACAATATTTTTCGTCTTCATTCTTAGATGAAGATTCATATTTGGTATTCCGTCTGAACTCCTCTTGCACACAATATGACCAAATTTGTTCCCAATCTGGCAACTTCTCCCTCCCATTCATGGAGTCCTAATAACTATGCCAAGTCTTGGGAATTCTTAGAAGAGATATGCTCACCAAATCATCATTAGCAAAAATAATTACTGCACTCCCAAGCTCATCCCGACATTGGACAAACTTTGTTAAGTATACTAGAATAATGTCGTTCTTCTCCATCTTGATCTTCCTGAGTTTATCATTCAGTGCCAATTTCCTATGGTCACTGCTACTCTGAAATAGATATGTCAAAGCATTCCACATTGCATATGGAGTCGCTTTGCCATGGATACTTGAGACAATGTGGTCTCATACTCCCTCTAGTAAGATCCTCACCCTTGCCACTTTCTTTTGCCATGCATCAAGATTTGTAACATCTGCCACAATGGGTTTAGGAACATCATTGTCAATGAATTCCTTCAAGCCATTGTCTTCGAGTATTGCCTCCATCTTGTCTCTCCAAAAAATATAGTTAGAGATGCCCTCGATTGCATACTCCAATCTTAAGCCATTTTGATCCTGAATCACATGTAGCACCAAGAAAGTATTTATGCAAATTCGAATTCTATTCAGTCTCAAACTCAGCTCCTCCTTCACTATTGTGATTTCCTGTGCTCTGATACCATGTATAAATTATACAACAAGCATGTATACCATGGATTCAATATGATCTAACAATGCACTAAAGTTAAATACTGAATCGCTTCTACAAATCAATTGTGGAATTAAAAACACAATCGCCAATCACATGAAGTGAAGAAGAATCAATCAAGCCACAACAAATATAATTTCTAGGGGAAATATTGCTGCTCAAAACCCTTCTATCATATATTGTATATTCCACAAGGAATCATGAAACAATCACATACAATTTTCTCACAAGAGTCCTCTTGTATCCATCTAATTATCTCACATTGATCCAGACAAAATTGGGCCAATATTCAGCCAATTCTCAGCCTGTCTTCAGCCTGCCTTGCTCACACAATCCATGATGAATGCAATCCCTATTCTTTAGGAATTTCAGCCTTCCTCAACTGCGCTAAGTATCATCGGCATCCTGTGGTGTTTTAACTGCATCTAGGTAGGCTACTAATGTCACAACTGATAATCACACTTCTCTTTCACCTAGATCTCAATTGGGTCTCCATTGGCACTGACATGCATGCAACTAATAATATTAAATCATCAGTTTCATGTTATATCTCTGATTGTGAATTAAATAATATTTAATTCACGTGATCTCTCACTAGTGCAACAAACAATTACAACTATCACAATTGACTTTAATTCACTTAACTGAGTTAGCTGATTATAACATGCATTAAAATAATGCACCACTGCACTTCGAACTCTGTTACAATTATAATTACTCTGCATGCCTCACCAACTACCCTCAACTAGAAATTAATGCGCTAACTGAGTTTATCACACTCATTTAAATATTACAAGTTATTTTTAGATTAGATTACATTTTATTGTCCATTTTAATTGAGGGATAACTAAAATAGACATGCACCAAATTTAGCCCACACCAGTGTAGGTGTTGCTTGGACCTCTTGGTCCCACACTTAGTGTAGGTGCCACTTGTTGTTTTTGGATGCCAATTTCACTGTTTCTTGCTACAAAATTCAACAATCCCTCTTAAAAAGAAATGAATGTGCTTGCATGTGACATGAACCTCTTGCATGCGATATGCAACCTCATGCATGAGAAATGCAACCCTTGCATGCAACATGCAACTCTTTCATGCAACAATTATCTAGTGTTTTTCGCACATGAAACCTTTGCATACAACACTTCCGAAATTGAATGGCCTCCAAACAAATGAATTAGTAGAATGAATTTTTAATTAGAGTCTCCTAACTGCTGCTAGCTATTGCACATGTCTACTGGATTCTCTGCACTGTTGACATCTGCATCCATGCACTATGAACTGTTGCCAACTGTGATCTGCGCTTTAGTATCCAACACTAGTCACTCTAATTTTTTTCCTCCTGACATCTGACTGCATCAATGTAACTGATTCTGCTACTAATGCACCAGTGCACTTCGAACACTATTACAATTAGAATTACTTTGCATTCCTCACCAACTACCCTCAACTCGAAATTCATGAGCTAACTTAGTTTATCACACTCAATTAACTATTACAAGTTATTTTGAGATTAGATTACATTTTATTGTCCATCTTAATTAAGGGATAAATAAAATAGACATGCACCAAATTTATCCCACACCAGTGTAGGTGTTGCTTGGACCTCCTGGTCCCACACTTAGTGTAGGTGCTTCTTGTTTTTTCTAGATACCAATTTCACTGTTTCTTGTTGCAAACTTTAGCATAAGTCCCAATAGAACCAATTGATGTGTGGAAGACTACTTTCAAGTCTAAGGAGGGTCTCTTTGAATGGTTGGTCATGCCTCTTGGATTGGCGAATTCCATAACGAATTTCATGAGGATGATGGATGATATTTCACAACGTTTTACCAATTATTTTGTGATTGTATATCTGGATGATATCCTCATCTCCAACAAGAGTTGAGTAGAACACTTGCAACATATTTAACAAGTATTTCACGCCATGGAAACAAAAGCTATGTGCTAACTTGGAAAAATGCTCCATTAACATAGACAAGGTCTCAGGATACATTATTTATGTGCAAGGTGTGCATGTGGATCTAACCAGGATTCAAGTCATTTGGGTTGGTCAAACTTGATGAATCTAACAAATGTTCACACATTCTTAGGCCTTGCTAACTTTTGTTGAAGATTCATGTTGGTGTTATATTATATCACTTGCCTCTTAAGTCAAGTAACCAAGGGTGGAGAAAAAACAAAGTATTTTTGGTTTGAGTCACAACAAAAGGAATTTGATGAACTGAAACACCGCCTTTGCTCTGCACCATTCATCAACCTACCAAACCAACAAAAACCATTTTAGATTGATACATATACCTCTAGCTATGATATTGGTGTAGTCCTCATTCAACAAGGACATTTGATGGCCTATCACAGTTAAACACTCTATGATATTGTTCCAAGATACACCACTTATGATAAGGAGATGTATTCCATCGTGTAGGATTTTCGACAATGGAAAAATTATATTATGGGGAAGGAGATGATCATCCACATGAATCACATGCCTCTTCAATTTATGAAAACACAAGGGAACTTACATAATGATCACCATTATAAATGGTCCATGTACTTACAACAGTTCCTTTTGAACACCAAATACAAGAAGGGTAACATCAATCATGTTGTAGACTGCCTCAATCAACCCCCGGTTGTTGCAATAACTGATTGATTGTGGCACTAACTACAATTCTCAACTCTTTTGGGAATGAGACCTC
This sequence comes from Pinus albicaulis, assembly GCA_034641835.2. Lineage (NCBI taxonomy): Eukaryota > Viridiplantae > Streptophyta > Pinopsida > Pinales > Pinaceae > Pinus > Pinus albicaulis. Next base: position 1,138,954 of record MU968480.1, on the reverse strand, counting down.
TCGATGACCACAACTATACAATAATGACTTGGAATTTTCTACCACATAACAGATATTGATGGAGGGAAAACAAGTACCATACTTCCACCTCCATAATGGACTATGGTGCTACCTGGAAACCTTTGTGTTCCTTCAAGAAAGTTTGCCAAGATGATCTGAGAGGCACATTATATTTGAGTAGTAGGAAAATTTGGTGTGAAGAAGACAATGTAAATATTGCAAAATTATTTTTATTGGCTGAAACTTTGACAAGATGTTGGAAAGTATATTAGGTCCTGCAATTCTTGCACCGTTTCCAAACCAACCTTTAAGAGGTAAGGCATGACACCCCTATAGCTACTCTTATTTCTATATGTATGGCCTTATTTCTACCAAGCATGGTAATGATTGTGTGACGTTTGTGGTCATTGATAGATTTTCTAAGATGGCCATTCCGGCTGCCTGCAAAAAGAGTATCATAAAATAAGCCACTGCCAAGCTATTCTTAAAATTAGTGTGGGTAAATTTTGAGATCCCATAGACCATTTTATTATATTTGGATGGTAGGTTCCTAAGCATATTCTGGTTGATCCTCTAGTCATAGTTGGGCACCAAGCTCACCAAATAAACAACCTTCCACCCCCAGATTGATGGCTAGACAAAGGTTGTCAATAGGATGATTGTGCACATTTTTTGCATGTACAATTCTAAGCATACACAAACATGGGATGATTGTGCACATTTTTTGCATGTACAACTCTAAGCATCCACAAACATGGGATTTTAGTCTCCCCTATGTTCAACACAACTATTAAAAATTTGTTCATAACTTAATTGGCCATAGCCCCTTTTAGGTGGGCTTGGGATTTCAACCATTGTGTCCCATTGGTGTTTCAGTACCCCTTGCAACTACACAGGCATAATTTTCACATGTCATTATGAAGTTGAAAAAACTAACAAGTTTATTAAACTAATTCATCACATCTTCCAACATGTCCATGATTGTGCACATTTTTTGCATGTACAACTCTAAGCATACACAAACATGGGATGATTGTGCACATTTTTTTCATGTACAACTCTAAGAATCCACAAACATGGGATTATAGTCTCCCATATGTTCAACACAACTATTAAAAAAAAATTCATAGCTTAATTGGCCATAGTCCCTTTTAGGTGGGCTTGGGATTTCAACCATTGTGTCCCATTGGTGTTTTAGTACCCCTTGCAACTACACAGGAATAATTTTCACATGTTCAATATGAAGTTGAAAAAACTAACAAGTTTATTAAACTAATTCATCACATCTTCCAATAAAAATTACACAAAATTTCGTGAACAACACAAAGTTCCACACAATTTTAAAGTGGGAGACAAGGTTTGGTTGCATTTGCAAAAATAGCACCTTGCAAGGTCCCATCAAAATATTTGGCAAATTTTCTATGGAACTTACACCATCACCAAGGTTTTGGGTGAATTATTTTGAGCTAAGTGTCCCACAATTCCTTGGCCTCCACCCAATGTTCAATGTGGATCACCTTCGACCATACTTTCCACCATTGTTGGACACATAAAAAATAACAAAGAAAATGAAACTGATAGAACTCAAACCAGATTGCATTGAAAATTCCAAATTTAATCATATCTTGGACACAAATTAAGAGCACTCACCAACAAAGGGTCCAACAATATGAGGTTTTCAAAGTAGGCTAGCTTCGGCACTAAAGAAAGTGACTCACCAGGGCCTAAGTTCAACATACATTTCTCCATATAATTGAGGAAATAAAAAAAATGGACACCATTTATTCCTAAGTGGGTAGGAATGATTTAGGTGGATATTGGTGGCCACCCACCTTTTCCACTGACTCACCAATACAATTTCTATTTTGGAAAAATTCTATACAATTTTTAGGTCCTCAACTTTTGAAGACATTTTGAGGCCCTAAAATATGTGTTTTTGGGAAAACAAGCCAAAAATAGTTATATAATATTGTCGGTAATAAAAAAATGTAATTTTTGGATATAATTTTCCAATTAGCTATTGTGCATGCCAAACAAAGATCATATGCAAAAATTATGACCCCTAGAAGTTGAAGTTCCAACTTACCCCATCAGGGCTCAAAATCCTTTGATGCTTCATCTCTTAGGGTTAGGTTTTTGGATGTTTAGGGTTTCCCATTTCTTATTTATGATAAAAATACCTCCGAGCCCCATTGCAACATAGTTCATGAATGCGTGTATCCATCACATATCTTCTAAAGATAAGCTACCGCCATTCAAGCTACTTTGTTTGCATTTTGCATGTACATAATTTCAAAATTTTCCATTTATTAATAGAAGTCAAGTTTCATTGTATCTCTACATTTTGGCTATAATTATGTATGTCATTTCATTCCATTCATAACTAGGATCAATTTCCTCCATTATTGTCATGGATAAATTTTTTTAAGCACATGTCAAACAAACTGTGATTTCTTCGTATACATGCTGATTTTTGGCTCATACATCCTTGTCGTAATAAAAAAACCTTGATACCATATTATAGCATACCCAATACCCGATTCATATTGGATAATTATATTATTTATATATCTCAATGCTTTCAAAGTGAAAAAATTGGAGGAATCAACTTGTAGGGTCATTTTTATTGACAAGTCCCTGTTTGGAGAATTAGGGATGTGAAACTCTCCAAGGCTATTTTGAGGGATCAAATGAGAAATTTTGGGGTAAAAATTTCTCTTTTATTGTAAGGCCCAATAACAGTGAAAGAAAAAATTCAATCATATTTTGTATACAAAAGTTGTGCCCCCCGAAAGTTGACTTTCCAATTTGACCACCATGGTTCAACTTGTTACTCATGAAAAAAGGGATAGCCACTGTGGATTATGGAGATGATTCTATAATGGTCAAATTTGTAACTCTATTTTGGAGTTGAAGAAGTTAAACCTAACCCTTTGTTGGTCATCATGCTATTTTAAAATTGGGAAATTAGGAGGAGTAGGGGTTCCATTTTATACTAGTATCTTGTTCCATAGTAGAGCAAAGAAAATGGAAGTGGGATTTTTAGGTCCCTATATTACTAGTGTAGTCCCTTATTGTTGTTAGTGTAACCCCATTATTGTTATTTTTGTACCCCTGTAGTCCCCATATTGTTATTATTGTGCCCCATAAAATCCCACTATTGTTATTTTTGGGCCCTTACATTATTATTGTTCTGTCGGCTAGGATTATATTATGACCCCATGGACTCCTATATATAGAAAGGAGGTTTTTTCATTTGAATCATCAAAAAATTGTTTATTTATGTAATTTAAAGAAGGTTTCCACCTTGAAGAGGCTAATTTCCAAGTCGTTTATCTCTCTTTTCTTCTATTTTATGAGCTGGTTTCATAACATTTGGTATCAGAGCTTTGGATTCTAGGGTTTCACTGCTTCATATAGATCATCGTGGAATTTTATGCTATAAATTTTTTTCTACACGGTTCATAAGATTAAAAAAAAAAAAAAACCATTTGCGAAGAAATACTGAGGAACTTCATGTAAAAATTTCAGATCTTGGTTTAACTTCCTACATTGAAAGTAGTACTCACGAAGATTCAAGAATGTACCAAGTAAAGAATAAGATCTCACATTATCGAGTATCCAATATTTGAATTAGTGAGAAGTAGTTAGTGAAAGTTAACACAGAAAAGAAGGATCAACATTAAAGGCAGCAAAAGAAGTAGTGAAAAGATATTGGAGGAATTCATAGGTCAAGAGTCTAAGTCTGGGTCATGGTGCTTGTCATTTGAAGATCTGTAACAATAATTTCTCATGGGTTTTCCTCTCTAAGAGGGACAGGTTTTTCCCTAGCTCTAGGAGCCTAATTTATGTGTCTCATGCATTTTGATAATGGACTTGATGAAAGATTAAATAAGTTAAATAAGAGAAGACATAAGTAACCCAAGTAAGCTCACAAGTAGTTATCAAGAAGAGAACTTTAATTAATCGCTAGCCCTCTAAATTATCAACGTGATATCAGAGCTAAGATTCTAAAGAGAAAGGGCTATTAGACGAGAAGACACTCAAGGATCAAAATTCAGTTCTCTAGAAAGCATGAAAACAAAAGTCAAATTAGCTTACAAGGAAATCCTTAATCCATCTCAAGAAGAATTTCAACCTTATTCAAAGAATCCACACATCAAGAAGGTAATATTTGACATCAAATATTCTTGACATTATTGGAAGAAAAATCATTAAGCACCACCCAACACTATTGAAGACATATTCATTCTGAAGTAATCCTTAATCATCAAGGATCCAAGATCAGCTACTGTGAAATTAGTTTGAGAAGGAGTTCTTGCCATCATCTTCAACAAGAAAGCCGATAGAAGAAGAAAAGCATCTACTCAAGTAAGTATCTTTATGACCTCATATGAATCTATCAAAATTTATTCTTTGCGAAGAAAGAAACAAACTGGTTAGGGTTTCAAACTTTCCTGCATAAGAAGACAAGGAAAATGAAGTCATGCCAAATACATGAAGGAAGGTATAAGAGCCCAAAGGATTCTTAAAGAATCCATAAAAGACTCTCTCATCTCTGATGTACCATGTCTAGAATCATTAAAAGGAATATATGTGAAATTGGTGGAGCTATTCTCTGTAAGTACTGCAGGAGAAGAAATATCTTTGATATCAACTGTAGGAATTGGGAGAAGAAATGTCTGACATTAAGATGACTACAATGGTGCTGAATGCTCTACCAGAAGAATGGGGAAACATCACTTCAGGTTTATATGGGAAGAAATAAGCCACATCATTCCACGATTTAGGATATCTATGTAAAATAGAGGAAACAAGATTGAAAGCCAAAGGTGTTACAGGATAAAGTGAAGGGAATCAAGCCTTTGCATCCATGTCAAGTAAGAAAGGAATATTCGGTAAGTTTGGCCCTCATAATAGTATGGAAAAAGCATGATGCTTTGGATGTGATGAAATTCAACATTATAAAAGAGATTGTCCTAAATCTGAAAAGGACAAGAGAAATAGGGAAGAAGCCCATATCTCAAAAATGAGAGAAGAACCTGATGCAAAGAAATCTAAGAAAGAAGAAGCGAGGAATCTCCACTATGATTGAGATCATCTTCTCCTTTAAGTAATTTTTGTTGGTTGTATGATAGGAAGCAGTGTAGCATCCTGAATAAAGCATGGTAGGAGTTTTTGGTAAAACATCTCCTAGAAAACCTCTGTGAATCAAGGTCAAGGGTCCTCATGAAAAATAGAATTCTGGGATGTGATGACATATTGATGGAACAAGCAAAGGAAATGAAGCTCTTCATTCTAGTAAAAACTGCTGAAGGATGACTTATATGCTAAGGTATGAGGTATGAGGTATGAATATATTTATATGCTGACACTCGATGTTGTGAAGTCATGTAATATGGTTGCAAGTAATATAATTCTATATTTAGAAGTATGATCTATGAAGGAGGATCTCTCGGTGCACAAAAAAATGAAATCAACATAATATATATATCCTCATGGAATATGAGGTGGTTGTATATGAACGACGAACTGGAAAATGTGTAAGTTTTTGGGAATGAAGAATGTGAAGAAAGGAAGAGATCATGAAATGCAACCATGTCAAGAGGCAGTTATCATCCAGAAGCCAAGAATACGTGACTAGGAGATCTCCTAGGAGGATATGTGGACTCTGACAGAAGTCTTGTAAAGAATAATACCCTTGAAGAAAACATATCATTAGGAGATGTGTCAATTTGAATAAAGGATGACGATGCCTACAAGAATATTTCATGGTGAAATATCATCACTAAGGTAACTTTTGTTTTAAAAGTTCATATGTATATGTTTATCTGGATGAATTTTTTCAGGGCTACTAATCATGGGAAATGATGTATGATCCTTGGAGATGATTTGAAGGAAAGCAACATGACATAACGGTGAACTAGATGAGAAATAAAGATGAATCACTTTATGATAGACATTAGGGGAATTTTGAGGTCTAAAATGGGCCTCCTAAGGAAATTATAAAATAATAGTGGAAATAATAAAATAAGATTTGATTACATCATCAAATTTTAGAGGGAAGAAAGAAAAAAACTACTTTTTCAACTCGTATTTTGAACTTATCTCCCTAAGGGTTTACTCAAATTTCGAGTGGGAATGCTCATTGGATGAAAAATTTAATTCCTCATTCAAGGAGTACCCATGTTGCATACTTTTGATGGAATTTTCTACATGAAAAATGAGAAATACATAAAAAACGTGATTGTAATCACGTGTTTTTATGTATTTCTCATTTTTCGTGTAGCAGGGTCTATCAAAAGTATGCAACATGGGTACTCCTTGGATGAGGAATTAAATTTTTCATCCAACGAGTATTCCCACTCAAAATTTGATTAAACCCTTAGGGAGATAAGTTGAAAATACGAGTTGAAAAAGTAGTTTTAATATTTCATTATTTTTTAATCTTTTTACCTTTTTACTCCATAAATGGTAAATTATCCCCCATGGTTGACATCATCATCTTGAATCCTATTGGTTCTTATGAAGTCTATTTTAGTTGTACCTTTTTCTTAGGAGGCCCATTTTAGACCTCAAAATTCCCCTAATGTGACATGACTCATGAATGAAAGTGATGGATGATCTGTGCCCTATGGAGCTAAAGTTGAAGATTCCTCAATATCGAAATCCATGACATCAAGGGGATGAATTCTTCATGAGAAGCTGCGTCTCTCACCATTGCTGCTACAGGCCCCTAATTGAGAGGGAGCCTGGTGATTAGTTTCTTACTTAGAAGAAACTAGGTAATTCCTAAGAATGAGATTAGGTACATTCCTTATACAAGAATGAGTACATTCCCTTGTGGAATAGGTCCTCCCTGGCTGAGAGGGAGAGGTAGACACATCATTCCAATCTTCACTTGGGAAGACAAAATGGAGGATTGGGTTATCATCTGGCATTCAATACTCTTTGAGAATGTGTTAGTGCATTCAAGATAAGAGTATTTGGGGATCAATAGTCTTTGAGGGCTAGCTACCCAAGAGAACAATAGTCCAAGAAGGTCATACTTTGGGAACACACAAGTGGAGTATGTACCTTGGAGATATAATGATTATGGTGTCTATAAGTCATGTGTCTCACCAAAATTGTAGCTCATTGTCTCGTCGAGAGATGGGGCTCTTAGTCAAGGCCTTGCACTAGGAAAAAGATGGTTGATATGATGCTATATAGATGCGATTACAAATCTGATTCCTCTTATGAGATTCTTCAGTTTGAAAGTGACCATGTACCTATATGAATAGCTCCCTATTTAAGAGGGAGCGTTGAAAAGTGTAACTAGGTCGGTCCTCATGTTGACTATGTAATTATGTACTTATGTAAAGAATAAGAAAAATATAATAAAACATATTTTGTTGTACTTGCTTCATGGGTTTCATGAGCAAGATTTTATTATGTAGATAGACTTCTTCTTGATGTCTATTCGGTTTTTTTCTTCTAGGTATAAATAGAATTAAGTGTCACCTACATGAAGGATCTAGTCTAGAAATACATGCTCCAAGATCTTGTGGAAGAATGGCTCATAACAATACTCATGACCATCATCCTTTATGCTGGAAAATATAGTCTTCATACTATATTAAAGTCAGCCTATATGATAACTAAGTGGTCGGCCTATATGACAGCTGAATGGTCAGCTTAATAACTGATAATGTGCCATTATATATATACCCTTGCTATGGTTCATTCATCACAAAAATTATTTTGAATAGCTCTAAAGAAGTAATACAGATTGTAGTGGTCATCTAGTTGTGGATTGGACTAAAATTGAATGCAGATACTCCTATATAAAATGTGAATTTTAGAGTGCAGGTTCTGTGTGGACTTCTAAATTTGGAGTCAAGGTTATGAATGCGGGAAGTGGTGGATGTTCTGTGATAAAGTTAACATGGATGAAGCTCTGCATATATGCGAGTAGGAGTGAAGAAATGTGGATCGGTCTTGATCGTTCTAAAAAAAAAAAAATGTGGATGTTCCTAATGTATCACAACATTAGTAAGAAGACTACTAATCAGAAAGAATTGCGGTAATCCTACAGTGACAAATGCGGACTTCTGTGTGGGTATAATACTGAAACAAATATGGATGAAAGTGTATGCTCTAGAACAAAAAATGGATGCGGTCAAGTCTGGAAAAATTGTGGTCAGCCTACAAGTATGGAAGCAATGCAATGAGAAGACAATGTGATGCATAAGGGTTATAATGAACTGCAAAGTAGGGAAGGTAAATCTGTTATTTACCTTCCTACAATGAAAGTACTACTCAAGAAGATTCAATAATGTACCAACTAAAGAATATGATCTCACAGGATCTAGTATCCAATATCTGAATCAATGAGAAGTAGTTGGTGCAATTTAATGCAGAAAAGAAGGATCAACATTAAAGGCAACAAAAGAAGTAGTGAAAAGATCTTTGTAATATTCCCAAATGGGAAAATTAGCAATTTAAGCACAGAAAATGCATTTTTCAGAAATATGTGTTAGAACAGTTAAAATCAACCCATGGATCCTTTAGATTATATATTATGATAATCAAATCTAAAGGGAGATCAGAAACAAATCACTTTTGCCTAGTTAAACAGGCCTCACATGCCCAAAATAGCCCTCAAACACAGCAACCCGAAGGTTATTGCAACACAGAAATATTGCAGCAAGTGACAACATATTTTACTGAGGGTTTATACTCAAAATTAGAGAGAAAAATCAGATCTACTATTATATTAATCAATAGAGCTTAAAAACTGAGATCTAGTCTCTTTTACAAGAATCCAAGATGACCCGGCAAGGGTTTCTTGAAAAACATGAGATACAAGAAGTAAATGTTGTAGGCCTATGGCTGAATCACATAGTATGGCTAAAGCACTGCATATATATAGCTAATAATACAAAGAAATGGTTTCATCTCCTCCTACTAGCTTTCTGGGAAAAAGGTTGATCCTCCTCCTGGGAAACTAGCTCATAAAACAACGGTTTAAACCCTTCCATAGCAACACCATGTAAAATAATGTAAATTATCCAAGGGAATATGTTGTGGTTGTAGGTGACTGCTTGGTCCAATGCTGGATAGTGGAAATGATGCCCAAAATTCTCCTCTTAGATTTCTTCAACAAGTCCTCCAAGGAAGAGTGGGGAATTCCTGCATGAGAAAACCCTTGTACTAAATAGTACAGAAAACTTAGCTAAACAACTGAAGCATGAAATAAGTATAAAAAAACCCAATCATAAAATCATATTCTCATTCATATCCCATATGGATACCATTCCCTCCATTATATAGTTGATGAGCTTCCTCACCATGGGTCCCACCCATTTATGAGGTTACTTTTATGCAAAGGCTCCTCCTCCAAAATTATGTTGTCTCCATTAGTTCCACTCTTCTATTTACAATGCTGTTTGACTTAGTCAACCTTGATTTAGTCTCTGATGTAGGAGCATGAGGCTTAGAGAGAAAAGGCTTCATTAATTATTCCAAAAATCCAAAAAAAGTTTACAAGCAAAGGTGTTGGTACCTTTAGTTGTCAATTTATAGTTTTACTAGATAGGGTTGAACTAGTATCTAGGAAGATTGAACTGTTTTAGATTAGATTCAGTATATTTAGTTTTCAATTGATAGGTTTAGGGAAGATATTATGTAATTAGGATTTTATCTAAGTTAGTAGAATTCGATCCTCAAGAAGAGGTCGACTGTTATGTAAAACACTATAAAATGTAACCTCTGAGAAGGAGAAAATCGAATTTGGACCATAGAAGATTTGATTGAGAGGGTTTTGCCTCTAAGTTAATAAAATTTGCAGAATTTAATTATCTATTGTATGCTTGGAAAATTCCTGGAGAGTTTCATCTCTCCGAAAATCCATTGGGTTTATACTTTCTGTGTAGAATTTGAGTGTGATTAGCTTCTGTGTGAAGGATTCGAAAGAGATTGTAGAACCTTGGTATCTCTGGAAGAAAAAATCATGTAGAGATGATAGATCTGTGATTGTCAATTTACAGATGGGAAAAGGGTTGAAACAGAGTGATAATATACAAGTTTCCAGAGGAGCAGAAGGACAAAACAAAGAACTAGCACGCGATCATAGGAATTTGTAGCCTAAGCGGTTTTTTGAAAAACCAACACTGTTGTCACACTGATTTTGGCATGCGAGTGGTTTTGTCAAAAAAAACGCGATCGAGTCGGATATAGACCAATTTCACGTGATTGTGGGTTGATAAGTCGCCAGGGCTATTTTTACACAATAGTCATCTGATCATAAGCGTTGGAGATCTGACGGTGTTCGCGTCAGAAGTTGCGCTAAGTTTAACAGAAGGTATGGACTCGACGGTTTATTAAATAAAGCTTTATTAAAGTATTTGAAATCCGAAACCCCATTCCGAAAGTTTTAAACATTGTTTAAAAATGAATTATTATGTTTTCAAAGGTTAAGGGGACTTTAGCTTCCGTAGGTCATTTTATTAAATTAATCAAGAAGATTTAATAAATTTTGATGACCGAGAGTGGAAATAAGGATCAGGAACAAATTCCTCTTGAATTAGAAAACATAGTAACAAAGTTTGAGCATCTCTCCTTAATGCCTACACCCACACTGCCATCATTTGTGGTATCAAAGCAGCTATCAGAGAAGACTTTAAAGAAACCATCAGAGCATTTTCTAGACACTGAACAAGCTTCCAAAAGTCAGAAAAATAAATCCAACATGGCTTTCAGAATTGGTAGAGGAGGTGGTGCTGATAGAAGAAGAGGTGGACCGGTTGCAAATGCTGAAGTACTAGAAACTATGCAGCAAATTCAAGCCAGATTGGAAGTAATGGAAATGAGACAACAGAGAGATCCTGAAGATGTTAGTGAACCTGAAGCTAAAGAAGAAGAAGGAGAAAATGTTGAGCTTACTCCTGAGATGAGATTCTTCAAATCAGTTTTAGGATCTACATCCAAACCTAGACTTGAAGTATCAGCTTTTACAGGAGGATTGAATCTAGCAGAGTTGATAGACTGGATCAATGAAATGAATAAATGCTTTGATTATGAAGAGATGGATGAAGAAAAGAGAGTTAAGTTTTCTGTCACAAGGTTGAAGGGACTTGCAACACTTTGGTGGGATGGAGTGCAAGCCGAAAGAAGGAGAGTTGGTAAGCAGCCAATCAAGAATTGGAACAGAATGGTAGCAAAGTTGAGAGGTAATTTTTTTCCTAGTGATTATCAGCTTTCATTATTTAGACAAATGCAGAATCTTAGATAGAGATTAATGACAGTAAAAGAGTACACAAAAGAATTTTACAAAGTAAGCATAAGAGCGGGACAAATTCAAGATATAGCAAAGAATATTTCTAGATACATAAATGGTCTCAGAATGGAGATTCAAGATGAGATAAGTATATTGTATCCTAGAACAGTAGAAGAGGCTTACTAGATGGCCTTAAAAGATGAAGAAAAACTCATAAGAAAGAAATCTTCCAAAGGAAGAGGTACTTTCCAAGGAAGAGGAAGTCAAGTTTGTAGAGGAATATCTACAACACCAAGAGATGGAGCTAGTAGCAACTCACCTCAGTATGCACCCACAGAAGGTGATACAAGTGGCAGAAGGAATCCTTACAAAGGAAGAGGAGGCAGAAATAGAAGAAGAGAAGTCAGATGTTACAGATGTAACAAATTAGGACATAGAGCCTATGAATGTCCAGAGAATGTGGGGACAAATCAAAGAAATGAAATTGTTGCTCAGACTAAAGAAGAAGCAGCAAAGTTGCCTGTAATAGAGAAAGAAATTGTGCCAGAAAGGAGAATCTTTGGTGGTTAACAAAGTTTTGTTAAAACAAGCAAAGGAATTTGCTGAACCAACACAGAGAAAGAATTTGTTCAGAAGTGTGTGCAAAGCTCAAGGGAAATGATGTCAATTGGTATTTGATAGTGGTAGTATAGATAACTTGGTATCTACAAAGGTGATAGAGAAGTTGAAATTGAAGACAAGGGAACATCCAACACCCTACAAGGTGTCATGGCTTCAGAAGGGACATCAACTGATAGTAAAAGAACAATGTGAAATAGAATTTCAAATGGGCAGTTACAAAGATAAAATCATGTGTGATGTGATGCCTATGGATGTGTGCACATATTGCTGGGTAGACCTTGGCAGTATGACAGAGCAGCAATACATGATGGAAAGAGAAACACGTACAAGTTTTTCAAAGATGGTATCAATCAAGCTTTGTTACCTATGGAAGAAGAATATGCATCAAGTAAAAATTCTGATCCAAAGTCTTTATTGTTGAGTGGAAAAGAATACTTGCAGCAGATTGAACATGATGAGGTAAATTTTGCTTTAGTTTGCAAACCTAAGGTAGTATTTAATTCTACTAAAATTTCTGATTTTCCAATTGAAATTCAAGAAATTTTGGAGAACTATTGTGATATTATTGTGGATGATTTTCCTGATGAATTACCACCTGTAAGAAGAATCATCCATCAGATAGATTTGATTCCAGGATCAAATTTTCCAAACAAAGCAACTTACAGAATGAATCCTACAGAAAATGAAGAAATCAGAAAGCAAGTGCAGGAATTGGTTGACAAAGGTTTGATCAGAGAAAGTTTCAGTCCTTGTGCAGTACCTACAGTATTAAGTCTGAAGAAAGATGGAGGTTGGAGAATGTGCACTGATTCAAGAGCAATTAACAATATAACAATCAGGTATAGATTTCCTTTACCCAGAATTGAATATTTGATGGATTGTTTCAGCGGAGCAAGATATTTTTCAAAACTAGATTTGAAAAGTGGGTATCATCAAATTAGGATAAGGGAAGGAGATGAATGGAAAAAAACCTTGAAAACAAATGAGCGATTGTATGAATGGATGGTAATGCATTTTGGTTTATCAAATGCACCTAGTACATTTATGAGGCTTATGAATGAAGTATTGAAGGAATTTATTGGTAAATTTGCAATAGTATACCTGGATGATATATTAATTTACAGCAAAAAAAAGGAAGAACACCTAAGACATCTTAATTATGTCTTAAGGAAGTTACATCAAAAGAAGTTACTGGTAAATTTAAAGAAATTTTCATTCATGAAAGAAGAATTGGTATATCTAGGTTTTGTTATTTCTGCTGAAGGATTAAAAATGGATCCAGAGAAGATAAAGACAATTGTGGAGTGGCCTTCACCTAAAAGTGTTTTTGAGGTAAGAAGTTTCCATAGTCTTGCTAGTTTTTATAGAAAATTCATAAGGAATTTTAGTAAGATAAATGCACCTATCATTGAAACCATAAATAAGGACAAATAACCATTTAAGTGGACTGTTGAAGCTGAAAGGAATTTTCAGTTCTTGAAGCAAAAGATAACTGAGAAACCTGTCTTAGTTTTGCCTGATATTAATAAACATTTCCAAGTGAAATGTGATGCCAGTGGGGAAGCTATTGGAGCTGTATTAAGTCAAGAAGACAAAACTATAGCATATTTCAGTGAGAAGCTGAATGAGACAAGAAGGAAGTAATTTTCTTATGACAAGGAATTTTATGCAATTGTATAGTTATTGAAGAAGTGGAGACATTATTTAATGTCTAAAGAATTTGTGCTATATTCGAATAATCATGCTTTACAGTATATTATGCAATAGCCTAAATTGAATCAAAAAAATGCAAAATGGGTTGAATATCTTCAAAGTTTCAACTTTGTATTGAAGCATATAAGTGGTCAAGCAAACAAGGTAGCTGATGCCTTGAGTAGAAAAAGCATTCTTTTTCAAGAAAGTCAAATTCAAGTGTTAGGTTTTGATTTTCTTAAAGAACTCTATAAGACAGATTTGGATTTCAAAGAAGCATTTGAAGCATTTTGTAATCTTGTTTTGATAGACAGAAGTCAGTGGTTAGATTATTTCTTGCAAGAAGGTTTATTGTTCAAAAGGAATAAGTTGTTCATACCAAATTGTTCTATGAGAGAAAATTTAATCAGGGAAAAACATAGTGGTGGACTTGCTGAACATTTTGGTGTTGATAAGACTTATGAGCAACTAAGTCATTTTTATTTTTGGCCAAAGATGAGATGTGAAGTGGAAAAGTATGTGAGGAATTGTAAAATTTGTCAATATGCAAAAGGGAAAAGTCAAAATGCAGGTTTGTACATTCCATTACCTATTCCAGACAGACCTTGGGATATGGTAAGTATGAATTTTGTTTTAGGATTGCCCAAGACATAGAGAGTAAATGACGCAATTTATGTTATAGTTGATAGATTTTAAAAAATGGCACATTTTATTCCATGTTATAAAACTAGTGATGCTACTCATGCTGCCAATTTGTTTTTCAAGGAGATTTTCAGATTACATGGGTTACCTAAAAGTATTGTCTCTGATAGAGACACCAGATTCTTTGGTCATTTTTGGAGGACAATATGGAAGAAGCTTGGTACTAAACTAAGTTTCAGCTCAGCTTATCACCCTCAGACTGATGGGCAGACTGAAGTAGTGAACGGGAGTTTGGGTAATCTTTTGAGAATTATTGCAGGAGAGCATCCTAAACAATGGGATCATATTTTACCACAGGTAGAGTATGCATATAATGATTCACCTAACATAAGTACAGGACAGAGTCCATTCCATATAGTTTATGGAATGCACCCAAGAGGAGTATCTGAATTGAGGAACTTGGGAAAAGCATAAATGAGAAGTGTTGAAGGAGAAGATTTTTCTTCAAAAATTCAAGCAATACATGAACAAGTAAAGCAGCAGCTACAAGACAGCAGCATCAAGTACAAAAACAGAGCAGATTTGAGAAAAAGAGAAGTTAATTTTGAAGTTGGTGATTTGGTTTTAGCACACTTAAGAAAAGAAAGATTTCCAAAAAGGAAGTATAACAAGTTAAAATTCAAAAAGATAAGACCATGTAGGATAGTGAGAAAGTTTTTTTCAAATGCTTATGAAACTGAATTACCATCAGATATTGGAATATCTCCAATATTCAATGTTTCTGATTTGTACATATATGAAGATAGTGGCACAGATGACACACCAGAAGACAGAGAAAATATTGATTGGGTAAAACAATTAACCACAGCAAAGACATTACAACCAAAGAGGATCTTAAACAAGAAAGTGTTTAAGAAAAACAGGGGACAAGAATATTTTCAATATTTGGTCAAGTATAGGAATCAGCCAATTGAAGATGCTACCTGGATGACAGAAACCATGCTGCAAAAATTGGGCAGTTCTATGGAGGAGCTCATGGATAGGAGCCCATGAAGAATTTTTTCCTCAGGAGTCTGATGCAGGAGAATGAGGCTTAGAGACAAAAGGCTTCATTAATTATTCCAAAAATCCAAAAAAAGTTTTCAAGCAAAGGTGTTGGTACCTTTAGCTGGCAATTTACAATTTTACTAGATAGGGTTGAACTAGTATCTAGGAAGATTGAACTGTTTTAGATTAGATTCAGTATATTTAGTCTTCAGTTGATAGATTTAGGGAAGATATTATGTAATTAGGATTTTATCTAAGTTAGGAGAATTCGATCCTCAAGAAGAGGTCGACTATTATGTAAAACACTATAAAATGTAACCTCTGAGAAGGAGAAAATCGAAGACCACAGAAGATTTGATTGAGAGGGTTTTGCCTCTAAGTTAATAAAATTTGTAGAATTTAATTATCTGTTGTATGCTTGGAAAATTCCCAGAGGGTTTCATCTCTCCAAAAATCCATTGGATTTATACTTTCTGTGTAGAATTTGAGTGTGATTAGCTTCTGTGTGAAGGATTTAGAAGATATTGCAGAACCTCGATGTCTTCGGAAGAAAAAATCATGTAGCGATGATAGATCTATGATTGTCGATTTGCAGAGGGGAAAACGGTTGAGATAGAGTGATAATATACAAGTTTCGAGAGAAGCAGAAGGACAAAACAAAGAACCAGCACGTGATCACAACAATTTGTAGCCTAAGCAGTTTTTTGAAAAACCAGCACTGTTGTCACACTGCTTTTGGCGTACGAGTGGTGTTGGGTATGTGTTATATTCTTTCCATTACTAAGCAAGGGGTTCGGGGCAACACCCCGACAAAAATATTTTGGTTCTTAATTTCTAGTGGGTAGTCTGTGCCCATGGTTTTGTGCATGGTTTTGCACATGGTTTTGGGGTACGATGGTTTTCGGCCCCTGGTATTTTTGTAGATCCGGTCAAGGAACTACGGTTATGTTCTAATCCATGGTTAATGGATTAGGGTTCATGTATGCTTCGGCATGTATATATATGTGTTGTAACACTAAAAGGAATATAATGAAAAATCAAGCTGGTCATCCCGATTTGGGATCTAGGGGAAAATCTCTGTGTTTATCTGTTTTATGTTTTATGCTCTCGCTATTGTTTATTTTCTGTTATAAGATTCGTGTGTAGATAATTTATGTTCAGGGTTAAAACCTACATTTGGTATTAGAGTTGTTTCGGCTTCAAGGGGATGCCTTTGCTGCTGACGGTTTTTTGCTTGAGCCTGAGGTAGACACTGTTCAGTGGAAGATCTACAGGATCGATTCTTACAGTGAAAGAAGATGGCGAGCGGTGGGAAGATAGAGATCGAGAAATTTAATGGTCAGAGTTTTGAGTTGTGGAAGCTCAAGATTGAGGATCTGTTGGTGGATAAAGATCAGTGGAACGCGGTAGATCCATGTACTAAACCAACGACAATGTCAGATGAAGACTGGAAGAAACTGGATTATAAGGCTAAGAGCAGAATACGGTTGTGTGTCTCAGATTCAATATTGTTGAATGTATCTGGGGAAGCTACGATGAATAATTTGTGGGAAAAACTTGGGACTTTGTACCAATCTAAGTCTCTGGTGAATAAGTTGTTCCTGTGGAAAAAGATGTATAACCTGAGGATGAAGGATGGAGACTCGGTGACAGAGCATATGAATGCCTTCAATACTATGGTAAGTCAGCTATCATCTATTGATATTAAAATCTCAGATGAAGATAAGTGCATCAGTTTGTTGTGTTCTCTGCCAGACTCGTGGGATGGTTTGGTTATTGCAATAGGTAGCAATACAACTACCTTGAATTTTGATGAAATTGTCTCAGCCTTGCTTTCGAAGGAAATGAGATGGATAAATATGGAGGGCCAAAATGGAGATGCCTTATCTGTACGAGGAAGGTCCCAAAACAGAAACAAGAATAAGGTTTCGAGTGGGAGATCTAAATCTCCTGGAAAGTTTGTAAAGGTATGCTGGATTTTACACCATTTTTTTGGTCATCTAACTCATTATCATTAGATGAACCCATGTACACCATGTAAGACCAATTTTACCCTAACTAAAATTGCTTTCACCATGTCAAATAACATTGGTCCATATTTCTTGGTCATATTTAACCCAAAACAAGGAAATTAATTAAATAAATCATTATTTATTTAATTATTTCCTAGGAACAAGTTATTTAAATCATTATTTAATAACATTCCTAGTTAAATTTGACTAAATCATTTTTAAACAATTAAATAAATCATTATTTATTTAATTATATCCCCATCATCTCCCTAAAATAATAAATAAATCATTTATTTATTTATTGTTTATAAATAAAGGAATTGACCCACGTCAAAAGACTTTTTCCCTCCAACAAATATAATAAAATATTCCTAAAGGGTGGTTCTAGAATTTGATTAATAACATTTTATTCATGCAACAAGTTCTAGATAACCCTAATATTTTGTTATAAATAGGAGGGTTTTCCCCATTCATTAGTCACCTTCATTGCATTAGATCACACTAGATCTATTCTTGGTCACCATTTTCCATTTTTTCTTTGTGAGCTCCCATTGAGTTCTATGTTTGTCACGGTTTTTCTACCACAATAAGAGAGAGGAATTTTAGATCTGAAACGCTGAGGACTTTCAAGAACCCATCCCATTGAGGAGAACCGGAAAACACCTTTCTTATTTTCCTCTCAGGTGCACCATTATTTAATATAATACAAATCATTCTTTTAAACACTTTGTTCTTGTCTTGTCTATTGGATGCATGGAGCCATATTATATTTTATCTGCTTAATGTATTTTGTGCTTAGATCTAAATTTGTGCAGAAAACTTAAAGATATTTTGCAGCCATATTCGATGTTAGGGCTATTTGTTATGCGTAGATAAAGTAATCTTTTACGATGAAAGATTCATACTAACACCATCAATCAAATGCATATACATCATATATATTATATAACCTGTGTTTTTAGAGTCCATCTACTATGAAACATACGACATGCCCATAGCATGTTACAATACCAACACTACCAAAATGGGGAGCACCACTCGCCCCTACATAGACACTAGGGGGCACCACCTGCCCTACATCTAATCACTCTCTAGAGGATCCCAAGCCAATGGCTCTGCTCCCGCAGCTCGTAGATCATGCACATCTTGACCGGCCATCGCCATGCGTCGCATGATACCTCGCCACCCCGAGGGTAGCCCAATACATAACTCTATGTACCGGTCATCTAAATCCTGCCAACCATGCTCCGATACACCGGTCAGCGGCCCCTCACATCTACCATGAATGTCCTCCACTAGAGCAGCCATATCCTCGCTCTGCGCTGTCCTTGATCCACTTGCACCTGTAGCTCCTATCGCTGCAGGTCGTCCCATATATCCAGCCGGTTTTATCGGATCTATATCTGAATTCCAAAAAAAAATCACGATTAGCACCATGTATACTAGTCACAAAATCTAAAATAAACATAACAGAATAGTGACTTGTCACTTACCATCGGGCCCCCACACTCGACCAGGCAGAAGCGGCTGTTGGATGGATAAATCGTTCTTGCGGACAAGACCGATCTCCCTAGTACTAAAAGTATATAGCAACAAACAACCAAATAGAATAATCTTTCTCTAAGCATATATGATATATGAAAAGCTCTATATAGGTGTTAAAAGACCTACCTTATGTCCAGTGCTTGTTTGAAGTTGTTGTTATCCTTCGTGCGCTTGAAGGAGTTTAGTTTGTAAACCTGCAGTCACAAACAAGAAAAGTATTACATAGCACCTGTATAGACATCATCATAAACCATGCTTATCATAGTGATCAAGGAATCTATGAAATAAACCATTAACAAACAACTTATTGAGAAAAATGAGTATATATTGTATTAATTTCAAAAGAAGGAAAACCTTACAACCTGAGCCTTGATGTTGCACAGGTCTTCCCGGGGTCCGAAGCAGGAGTCTCCTCTACTTTGACAAGCTCTACACTCTTTCAATCAAGACAAATATAGGTGTGTAATATCTCCTCACAAAATTCTTGTTTAACTGAGTCTGAATCTCAACAACACTTATCTTCAAATATTCTAAAGCTTCAACTCCCTTTGAGGCTACCCAATGCCTCTTTTTATAGTGGAAAAGAGGAGGTTTTTCTGTTCCAAATATAAAGGGATATAATCCTCCTTCAAAGGGATAAGATCCTCACATCAAGGGGTTAGCTCCATAAGGTAAGGGATACATGTACCTTATCAAAGCGTACTTATTTCCGAAAATTCTTGTCTAGAATCTTCTAGAATTAATCTCAAATCAACTTTTTAACTTTACTTTCTCGCCTTTTTTAGTTTTACAGGAGTCCACACCTATAACACATAGAAAGTGCAGTTTTGGTCCGTAGGATAGCTGAACATTAGGTGCGGGCCCGCGGGCAATGTATAGAGAAAGTGCGATACCAAAGTTTAGGAACTTTTCTCTGATTTTCAAGGCTTGATATGAAGAATTGATATGTTAGACTTGCAAAAGGAGGAAGTATGAGTTATAATGAGCTCATACCCATAGCAGAAATGTCAGGATGAAAATTTTTAGTGTAACAGATTGCCCCCTAAAGTGAAAAGTCTGGAATAGATGAAACTGAAGTCTGTCATCTATGAAGAGTGTAGTACTTTATCATTTCAAGGATCATCCTGTGGACACCCCAGTCAGAGCCTGTAAAAACATTCAATGCAAAATATATATGTATACATATCATCGCTGAGGTAGGCATTCCCATACTCAGATCAAAACTAATTAGAACTAACTTAAATTGTTCTGATATAGGAATGATTTTTAATACATCACAGTATAGACATGTGTAGACACAGTATGGACGCAACCATCTGTTTATAAATAGTCTACTGTATGAATGATATCAAAATTCCATGCAGCCTGGATGGTAGAAACTAGATCCAGGGTCTTGATTTTCGCATCTCGAACTAGTATGATTCTATCCATGTGAATAAATGTGTTGAAGTCGAACATGGTAGAAACCACTTGATTACCAGTCAATGATGTAAACTTGTTAACAAGTGTGAGAGAAACCACCAGTAATGTCAATGGCTCTCAAAGTACTTAGTACAATCCATGAAATGTGAATGAATGAGCTGAAGTCAAACATCTCACGGAATCATTCGATCGAAGGTCAATGATGCAACTTGTCGTTGAAGGCGAGAAACCTGCCATTAAGGCATGCAAATTTCAAGGTACTGACGATTTTTGGATCAACTTCCTAGATAATGAGCTGTCGTCGATAGAAAGTGATCTGTCGTAGGCAAGCCCACAACACGAAATCATAGATCAATTTTTGAAAATATATTGGAAAGGACTCACTCAGGGATGGTAAAAAATGGATGACAGATATTTTGCAGATGAATAGTTTATTTGAACTGTCCTCTTGAACACATAACGACACATAATGAAACTGCAGATGGCTTGGTGAAAATTGACCCAAAGCTAATACCCAGAAACCGGCTGAAGACTTTCAATGTGGTTTGATTAACTGTTAGGCAAAGGATTTCCCAACCCAGGTGAATGAAAGTGTCGTGTTCAAGAGTGGTTGACTATATTTTCGAAAAATCAAAATACAAAAAACACGCCCATTTTTCTCTCTTTTCCCCCACCATTTCTGGCAAGTACCTCTTTATTTTTGACAAGCTTGAGGAGGATAACATTTGCTTGCTTATAAGCTCATCCTTCGAATGAGTCCAAATTAGTTTAAGATTCGAACCCTAAGAAGGAGTGGTTCGTTCTTGTTTTAAAATTGAACAGGTCCTTTACTGTTAAGTTTTAACGAGTCCAGTATAGGAGAAAATCGACGTTTTTCAATTTTAGGGAGTCAGAAGAGAAAACTTAAGAAAACTCCATGGGTGTACTTTTTTGTAAATTTAGTCTCTTGAGCCCGAAAAAGGATAAAATAATGCGGGAGAGAACTCTATTGACCGTAATTAGTCAACGTATACCTTTTTCGTAAATAGTCCATTTCAGTCCGTAAAAGGGGTAAACTTATACTGAAGGGACGATCATTCATTTACTTTAACGAGTTCGAATAATGAAGTGCTCGGTAATCTTTTCATTTTTAGAGAGTCTGAAAAGGGCTTAAAAGAGGACTCCAATGTTTTTCTTTTTCGTAAATTTTTGAAAGAGTCCGAAAAAGTGATAAAAGTATGCTCTTTGTTGAAAAATGACCAGTTTTCCTGAAAAATCCAATTTCTGCACAAAAACTTGAAACATTACACATACATGTTTAAGATAAGTAAAAATGCTTTCAAAAATACCCTTTTTAAATTGAAAAATAAACAAATTAAAAACTCATCTATTCGAAAAAACTTATAAAAAGGACTTTTTCAATTTCATTTTTACTGTTCAGTTTCAGAGTGAAAAGTAAAAGCTTTTGGGTAAGAAAGTTCCTGTGAATATTATGGAAAATCCGTCTGACTAAATCAAGAACCGTCAGTCCCAGGTAATCCACGACCTCTTAATCTTGTATTTCATCTGTTTACAATTCAGTTTTAGGCTTTAGATTTTATTTTTAGGGAAAAATATGGTTTAAAAATTTGCCCGCGGGGGTCCGCAGGTGAGACACATGGGACTTGCGAACCCCGAATTTTTTCTATATGGAAAAAATTCATGGGTCCGCACTCATCACACAGAGCGCATGCGTTTCTACGCACTGTGTATAAAGGATAAGTGCGGTCCCCGCGCGTTTAAATTTAAAACTCAAATTTCTCATTTGCCGCCCAAAAATTTCCAAATCCGATTGTTCTAACTTGTGTTTTTATGCATTGTAGGAGTAACAAGATGTTGATTTGGAGAGAACGCGAACATGAGGATGTGGATGACGCCGCAATGCTTCATTTGCCCACAATGCAAGCATTAAAAGTATACGGTATATATAAATTCTGGGCCATCCAAGGCATGAGGGCACAGGTAGACCTCCTGACATGGCTGGTAAACAGGGGGAACGTGCAGGACCAGTGTTTCATTATTGGTGGCCACCGGCTCGAAATTGAGCTAGAGGATATTTATTTTCTGACTGTTTTTTCCAAAAGGGGCGAACAAGTTTCTCTGTTTGGGACTAGGCCAGGTGGCCAGTCTGTCGCTAGTCTTCAACTAGAATTCTTTAATGATCAGGCAAACCCTAGGGACAAACGGATTGACATAAAAAACATCATAAGTCTCGAGTTGAAAGTTATTGCATTTACTGTTACCAGACTGTGTGGGAGTGCTGCGCTACATGTGGCTACCGGTTCCCAAATGCGTATTGCTGGGGACTGTTTTCGCGACACCATTTTCAACTGGTGCGAAGCTGTGTTGGCCAATATAAAAGGCCAACTGACTAGAGAGAATAATGGTAAACTAAACAAATTTGGATATGGATCCATTTTCGTTACCTTTGATCTAGAGAGGATCCCCATGCTAGCTCCAGAGAGTATTTCTGTTGATGCCGGTCAAGTTCGAGAACCTAGGATGACTCGTTGGGTCGCACTGATGGCCCGTCACAGTATTGAGGGCTCTGAAATTGTTCGATTTCCTCCTTCATATTTTCGTTGGCTGGATCGCCAAATTTTTACCATAGAGGACTTTCCATATGCCGGGATAGATTTCCGCGACGACCGAGAGATGACTCTCCCAGCCGGGGAACAGTGGGATGAATCAGGTAAAATCATTTTCAATAATTTCTAAGTTCTATTTTTTTTAATTTTTTGATCATCTTTGAAGCTAATAACTAAAAGTTTTGAATGCAAATTTGGGCCCACGGCGACCAGCCCATCTCCAACCTTATGACAGAATACAACCAGCTGCAGTTGCACCAGCCCCAGCCCCAGCAGGCCAATCAACGGAAATCTTGTTTGACTTAGAGCATCACCTAGAGTGCCTGACTCTAGATATTCCAGAGACGAACATAGATGAGATTCCACTCAGATTACAGAGATACGTGATTGGTGTTCCAGGACCTTTTAGGAGGTTCCTATGTAGGGTGGCCCGAGCAGTGGTCTTTTATCGTGATCACCATCAGTGATGGGATGATCGTGTTGTAGACTCATATTTTGACTTTTTGTGTTATCATTCTACCGATCATAAGGTGTTTCCAACCTATGATCGAAGACGATGTATATTTTTTTAAAACACTCCTATATTATGATATATCAGTATTTACCGGCTATCTATGTTCATATTATGGATGCTGTTTGTTTTACTGTTTTGATCATTGTAAATGTCGATTTATCATACTAGAAGCAACTGCATCTGCTAATGTATTTAAATATCTTGGAATATGTTGATATTCGATATAATCAAATTCACGTTCCAAGAGACGAACTCTTAAAAATAACCATAATAACACTGGATTCCTAATGGTATAGACCCTGTTAAGCTGTAATACAACAAGTTCAGAATCCAACCTAACAATCAAACTCCGAATTCCAAATAATATGGATTCAGACAATAACTCAATCACTGCACTATACTCGGCAATGTTATTCATTGTTTGACCAAGGCTTACCCCATGCATGGATATTAACTTGTCAGAGGGTGAATAAATAACCCAAGCTGCGAAAGAAATGTTCCGTGTACTATGACAAGCACCATCAGCAAAACCAATGTAGGTTTGAAGAGACGTCGACATCTGCAATATCAGGAGTAAAACTCAGATAAGCAGGAATAGTGATAAAAATGCACTTCTAAACTAGGCACATTTTTCTAATCTAAGACACACCAGCAGTAAAGAAATATAAACTAATAAAAAATCTCCACACCAAGTTTTAAGCATAATATCGCTTTAGATAAAGCCCATTTATGGGTTTATCCAAAGGGACACCGTCAAAATCTATTAACTCATAGGTCCCTTTTGCTAACTTTCGTTTGACAATGAAAGGACCATGCCACATAGGCATGAATTTCCCAGCCCCTAGTTTATCGTTGGCTTGATCATAAAGTAAGACTAGGTCTCCTTCTGAAAAATTTCGAGGGGTCACGATTCTATCATATTGAGCTTTAATTCGTTTAACATGAGCCTCGTTTGCTATTGCAGCATTTCGTTGATTCTCATCTAGTTGAGCCAAGTACAAGAAATGTTTCTCCTCTTCAGACGTAGCTGGGAGTAATTCTATGGCTAATTTCAGTGACGGAACTTCGCATTCAATCGGCAACACAGCTTCCAAACCGTAAACGAGTTGAAAGGGAGTGAAACCAGTTGATGTTTTTACCGAGGTTCGATATGCCCAAAGTGATGAAAATAACATGGAATGCCAATTCGTCTTGTGAATACCAATAATGCGTTTGATCATGGTGACTAAAACCTTATTGATGGCTTCAACCAGACCATTGGCTTGTGGATAATACAGAGTGGAACTATCGTGACACATGCCAAGTTGATCTGTCAGTTCATTCATCATGACATTCCGAAAATGACTTCCATGATCTATAATAATGGCTTGAGGAACACCGAACCTAGCAATTATGTGATTAAATACGAAAATTGCAGTAGTCTTGTCGTCAGCCGAAAATGTAGGCATCGCCTCGGCCCACTTAGTAAAATAATCTACTGCTAATATAATATATGCATGCCCCCCAACCGAGTGAGGGTTACATGTAATAAAGTCGATACCCCACTTTGCGAATGGACCAAAAACAATTATAGGGTGAAGAGGAGCGGGTGGCACACACATTTTATGATCAAAACGTTGACAATTGTGGCATTTCCGGACCGCATAAATACAATCTTTGAATAATGATGGCCAGAAATAACCAGCGCGCAATATCTTTTGGGCAGTGGCATACCCAGACATATGACCACCACATGCTCCAGAATGGCAATCATTTAAAACATTTTCAGCTTCATCATGAGTAAGAAAGCGTCGGAAAACAGAATCCGCTCCATGACGATAAAGTGTATCACCAATAATATTATAATGTTGGGATTGGAAACGTATTTTCCGTCGCTGAGATCGTGAGATTTCGGGCTGAAAAGATTGGGTTTGGAGATAAACAATAATATCTCCATACCATGGATCAAGAGTACTGATAAGAAACAAAGATTCGTCTGGAATGGACTCCTCTACCACTGTTTCAGTATCAGTAGAGGGGAAATCACATATTAGTTCCGCAAAGACCAAATATTTCTTTGCCTTAGATTTTTCAAATTCCAAGTCAAATTCCTGGAGGATAACTATCCATTTGGAATACTTGCCCCCTAGCAATTGTTTGGTAAAAATGTACATCATAGGGTTACAATTAGAAATTACTGTGGTTTTGCGTAACAAAATGTAATGTCTAAATATTTGGACAGCTTGTACGACTGCCAAGGCCAATTTCTACACATGTGTGTATTTTATCTCAGTCGGATGCAGATTTCGACTAAGATAGTAAATCACATGTTCATTGTGAGATTCATATTCCTGAACTAATACCATCCCAATAGTGGAATGAGAAGCGGAAAGGTACAAAAAGTAATCCTGATTGTAGTTGGGAGGATGCAATAATGGTGCATGGGTCGACGCGTATTTAAGTGCATCAAAAGATCGATCGACGATCTCATCCCAAAAGAATGGAATGTTCTGTTTCAACAATCGGGTAAAACCCTTTGTAAGCTCGGCATAGTTAGGAATAAAAAATTTTCTTTCCCCTGCAAACTTTGGAGTTGGCGTAAAGTCGAAGGAGGAGGTAATTTAACAACAAATCCCAGTAAACGACCCGATTCTACACAGAAAACACACTTGTGTGGATTCAACCTAATTCGATAATCCCGACATCTCATAAAGATAGCTCGTAAGTGAGTGATATGATCAGCCCAATGTGATGAATGAGTAGGTAAATCATTGAGATAAGGCTGCACAATGTGTTTAATGTCATGAAATGCGTAAGACATTGCCCGTTGAAAAGTTGCTCCAGCGTTTTTTAATCCAAAAGGTAGTTTTCAATAAGAAAACGTCCCCCATGGACAAATAAAAGCCGTTTTCGATTGATCAGCAGGGAGTATGTTTATTTGATTGTACCACGAAAAGCCATCCATAGAAGAAAACATTTCATTGCCAGCACAATCATCAATTATTTGATCGATATAGGGGGTTGGATAATTGTCCTTAGGAAAAGCTCGATTAATATCCCTATAATCGATACATACTCTTATTGTTCCTTTTTTTTTAGTCACAGGAACAATATTCGATACCCAATCCATTAAGGGGATTGGATAAATGAATCCTGCACGAAGAAATTTTTCAACTTCTGCTTTGATAGCAGCAGCTTTTCTAGGATGAATTTGACGTAAACGTTGACGAACAGGTTTAGCATCCGGGTACGTCTTAAATTCATGTACAACGATTGACAGATCAATTCTTGGCATTTCTTCATAGGACCAGGCAAACACATCACATAATTCTTGAAATAGGGCTTTATAAGCTTTAATTTCATCTTCAGTACAACAAGCACCTATATGAATGTTTTCAATTATTCCTAGTTTTACTGAAATGTCAATGGGAACCGTTCGAGATATATTTTCCAAATTTAACTCAGAATCAGGATTTTGCAAAGGATTCTGTGGTTCTTTAACATATTCAGCAGTAAAAATTGAAGCGAAATCATCTTCAAAATGATCTAGCTCAGGTAAAAATGAAGATTGGTGATGTAGATCTTCCCATGGTAAATCGTCAACAGACAAAAACTCACAAATTTTCTCATCAGTATGAATAAGTTCAGGAAATGTCGTTGTGGCTGAACTAGATATAGAAAGTGATTCCTCATGGATCCCATTCATTGGATCAATTTTGGTTGAAGAGGGGTTGGAAAGTGATTGTACAGCCTGATACACAATTTCAAATGGACTCAAAGGCATCATGCCATCAAATGAATCTAACTCGGAGTCGGAGGGTACGATCCAAGGATCATCAAACGTAACAGTGTCTAATGAAATCATGTGAATATTTGCAATAGAAGGTGATACGTTAGGAGGAGGAAAGGAAAAAGTTCCTAGTAAACCAGAATCTTTAATCAATCCTACTCCAACATCCTTATAAGGGATAGCCGCTTTATCAACGTGCTGGATTGTTTCTGTAGAGGCTGGGTTCGAAGAGAAATAAGTTAACTGATCTATTGTAACGATCTTTCCTTGATATGGAAATTTTATGAGTCGAAAGACCAAAGAAACAACATCAGTCATAGCATAAGACCAACTGTGACCTAGGAGAAGGTTGTAATCTAGAGGGGCATCAACCACTTCCACATCTAGATTTACTATTTTACCTTCGACCCCTATGGGTAAATCCTGCAAAATACCAAAAGGTTGAAAACATCGACCATCAAAAGCCTTAAGAATCGTCGGAGATTGGTTAAGTGTAGGAGAACCAAGTGATTTCCAACACTGAATCGACATAATACACGTTGAAGCTCCCTCATCAATCACAGTCTGAAGGATTGGTCTGTTTTTGACTAACACTGGAATCTGGAAAGCCATTTGGTGAGGTAGACGAGGTGTACTATTTTCTAAATCGAAGATTATAAGGTTAGAATCCTGAATATCAACAGCTCCTATAGCAGACAAAAGCAATTTATGCTGTGCTAGGCATGATTGCATCAATTCCAAAGCTGACATTGCTGAAGGAGAAATAGCTAAGTCTTCAACAATGTTGTAATTCTGAGCAGCTCTCGCATGTGGATTGAAAGCTGATTTACGAAGAACACCTTTAGCAGGTGGTTTGATTATTAAGTCTGGATTTTGTTTCTCGATCTGTAGCAGACCAGAAACAGGAGGAGGTGTAGTTGATGTGTTTGCATTAGAAGATTCTGCTTCTTTACCATCAATAGGATTCTTACTACCGTAATCTTGCGATCGCGTCACAATCCTTACATGAGACATCATCATAATAGGTTCTTCAAAAGTAGTCAAGGTAGAACCAACCATCTTACTATCTTGAATTGGAAAAGGATCCTTCAAGACAGCAGGTTGTTGCGAACCTTTAACGAATTTCGTAACTTCGTCTCGATATGGAAATTATTTCGTGAAATGATCCTCTTCACAAATGAAACAAGGATAGCAAGGTTTACATTTTTCGTCATTGGATTCATTTTTATCAGTTTTCTCTTTCGAATTCTTTTTTTTTTTATTCTTCCCTTTCTTTTTACCACTGGATTTAGATTTGGTCGTAGATTTCTCTACGACGTGAATATCGGCAGAAACTTCGGGGGAAGATTCTCCTTTCGGGGAATCAGGTAAAGTTATAATAGGAGAAGAATTCTTTGAATATTTCTTCTTGCTTTTAGAATTGACCGTACCAATCATACCGTCAGCGGCATGAGACCCTGAAGGAGCAGCAGCTATTTGACCTTGTTTTGGAAGGTCTGGGATTTTTTCATGTAAAGTACCTGACTGCGTATAAACGAGGTCAAGGTACTGAGCTTGAGCAATTAATTTCTCTTCAGTAACAACACCAGCCTTAGCTACATCTTCAGTAATCTTGGGTAACAATGATTTAACAAACCATTCCGCCAAAATTTGATCCGGAATATAAACTTTCACCAAACGTCTCCTACGTCGCCATTCATGGATATGATCATAAATATACGTAGACGTGGATTGTTTCAGCGAAGTTAATAATTCTGTGCCATTATTGTATCTGACTGGCAACTGAAAATGAGTCAAGAAGGCAGTTGCTAACTGACTGAATTTATGAAACGAGCCTCGTGGTAACTCGATGTACCATTTGGCTGCAAGACCAATAAGAGTTCTTTGGAAAAGACGTAAGAGAATCGAATCATCAATAATTGAATTAGACGCACACCAGAGGTGATAAGTCATGACGTGATTTGATGGATCCTCTCCTGACTTACCTTCGAATTTTGGTATATCACTGGGCAACTTATGTGGCATTGACGACCAGTTCTGATAATAAAAAATTGGATCATTCGTAAGGCGCGTCAAATCAGGTAAATCTAAAGTTACTATAAATGGTAATTGACGGTTAGGATCATGAAAACCTTGAGTAGCCAAAGCAGTTCCAGGAGGTGGATACCCAGGATAGCTGGGAATCGGATTTGCATTAGGAATTGTGTAACCTCCCGGATAACCAGGATTAATCATACCAAACTGGGGTTGTTGAGGCTGTTGATAAGTATAACCAGGGTATGGTTGATACTGATAGTTTGGATTTTGTGTATAGGGACCGAATTGCGGCTGTCCCTGGTACGGTTGATATGTGAATTGCGGTTGACTTGTGACAACTGCACTTGTACCGGTTTGTCATGCAGGTATCTGAACTGAAGTCTGAACTGAAGGTCCTGACTGAGGTACAGAGACTTGAGGGATTTGCACGGATACAGGGATAGCCAAATTCGTGGTTACAGATACTCTAGAAACAGGTGTTTTAGGTTGGACAGTCGTTGCAATGGTTGTAGCAGTTTGAGGCGGAGTCTGAGGTGAACTAGGCCCAGCCTGCTGAACGGAACTAGGTGCAGGAGTTTGAATAGTTGGCTGGACAGGTTGCTGGGTTTGACCAGAAATTAAAGGTTGTCCAGACTGATAAGGCAACTCCACATTAGGCTGCATAGGCTGTTAATATTGGGGTGGATCCCACACCATCATTCTGGGGTATTGTCCCGCAGAAGGTTGAGCATAAGGACCATAACCTGGTTGAACGTAGGGTTGATAATTAAGAGGTAAATTTCTAGCTCCTTGAATAGATGGTTGACCAGAAGGCTGTTGGTAACCTTGAATTGGGTACTGACCTTGAGGTTGATAACCCTGAGGCGCGTACTGAGGTTGGGGTTGATAAGGACCCTGAGGAGCATATTGAGTTTGGGGTTGACCTTGAGGTATGTACTGTCCTGAAGGTTGATACCCTTGAGGTATGTACTGTCTTTGGGGTTGTCCCCCAAAATAATATGATTCCACAGTTTGTCTTGGGAAAAAGCTACCTTGAGGTTGTGCCCCGGGTGGTAACTGACTACCTTGAGGTTGTCCTCCAGGTGGTAACTGACTACTTGAAGGTTTCCCCCCAGGCGGTAATTGACTACCCTGAGGTTGCCCCCCGGGTGGTAACTGACTTCCTTGAGGTTGCCCCCCAGGCGGTAACTAACTTCCTTGAGGTTGCTCCCCAGGCGGTAACTGACTGCCTTGAGGTTAAGGATTGGGAACATTACCAGTCATCATAAAAGTTTTCTTTGCGTTTGACGTTTCAATTTTAAGACCATTAAGACCAGATGATAACATGTTTTCAATGGGTTGAGGAGTTGCTCCCGAGAAAGTACCAGATAGAGCCTGGTATCCCGAAGGAACCGAAGGACCACCGTGTAAAAATGATTCCGGAGTTTGGGAAAACATGGATGAATCTCCTGCCATAATGGATGGCGGATAGTAACCTCTGGGTGTAGGATGAAATGGAACTCGAGGTGGATGAAAAGCAAGACCCAGATTTTCTAAAAAAATTGTTAAGGATAGATACCAAGCACTAGTTCGAATAGGGCTGTAGAAAATAGATTCACACTCCCTAAGATTTAAAGATTGAGGGGAGTCGGGAAGAGATATATCTTCGTCTGGATTAGTAAGTTCTTCAATATAAATAAGACCAGCTGGAAGATCGTCAGTGACAATATTTCTTACCCTAGGTGAACCAAGATCGCTAGAAGTTGGTGAAATAAATCCCGAGGATGTTTCCAAAACAGGAGGTTCAGTTTCAGGTTCAGAGATTTCAGGTTCATCAATTAGTTAACTGGAAGGAGAAATATTACCAGTAACTTCAGAAACTGAAATCGGCTCTTGAATGTATTCTTTTGTGGGTGTTTGATAATCAGGATGAACTATAATGGATGAAGTTCCAATTTCTATTGATCTAATCCTACCGCTACTAGATGATACCAGAGCATGAAACCCTTCAAGCTGACTTGGTGTATATTCAGGGGGTTTCCCTTGTAGTCTCTGGGATTTTCTTGGCAAGTCTGCCATGATTAAAATATTAATTAACCACACGCAAAAAAAGAAAATTTCATTGAAAACACCTAAAGTCTCTAAGAAACAAACAGTTGAATCATACGCTTAAAAAATATAAGAGTTCAAACCACACACAAACAGTAACTTTCCGTATTGAAAACACTAGTTGGTGAAGAAATCCAACTTAGTTGAAATTTAATACGAAAAGGGCGGTTGGAACAGTTACCCCGACAACCTGCTTAATGAAACAGA
Source organism: Pinus albicaulis (assembly GCA_034641835.2). Taxonomy (NCBI): domain Eukaryota; kingdom Viridiplantae; phylum Streptophyta; class Pinopsida; order Pinales; family Pinaceae; genus Pinus; species Pinus albicaulis. The sequence goes on along the minus strand of MU968480.1, from coordinate 1,107,492 downwards.
CCGGTGCAAGTTTCTCCACTATACCATCTCGAGTGAAGATAACCCTCCGGAAAGTCCAAGTGATTCTAGCCGATGTCTGCTCCAGGTACAGTGGGATCTTCCCTCCACCGTCACCTTAGGAAAGAATCCTAAAGATTATGGCCTCTAAGGTTACCAACAGAAAAAAATATACCTGGGGGAACAGTCTACGATCCGACACACACGCAAGGGCAGAGTAACAAAGCTCAATCCCCTTGAAGGCTCCTTGAAATAATCCAAGGTATGCCAACAAGTGACCCTAGGCTCCTCGACAATGGTCTATCCGAGGTTTACTATTGTTAATACGTGTATATCTTCTATTGTTCCCAATGAGGAAGGATTGATTACCTCACTGGTTCAGATATGATCTCATGCTTAACTCATTTAGGAGGAGCTTCCCAGAGCATAGATGAAACAATTGGAATTTATTCCTACCGCAAGATTTGTCTACTTGTTTGTTTTTACTATCTTGGAGAGTTAATTACTCCCTACTCCAAGATACTAGCCTAAGCTATGTTGGTGATAAGAGCTCTAGAAAATAAAAGATTGCTAGATGAATTTTAATTAAGAGTTACTTTTTAAGAGCTGTTTCTTAAGTCAATGGGTGCGGAAATGAAACTTTGGTGATGTGAAGACTCGATTTCCAAAAACTCTAAAAATGCACCTAAGAATGATAATCAATTCTTTTTCTTTCAATGAACTTCTATCTAAAGAAAGAGTTGGAGAATGCAACCTTTTAATAAACAATTCTTCCTTTAAACATAAAGAATGATTGAAAGAAAATATTTTTGCCTTTTCCAATAAATGATTGAAGCTCACAACGAAATCCATTTTCTTTCAAAACTTGTAGCTAAAAAAACAATTTTCCTTCAAAAGAGATCTACAAATTTCTAAAAAGCACTCAAAACTACAAAACTAATTTTGAGATCTACTAATTTGCACTCAAAATTACAAAACTAATCTTGAGATCTAATTTTTTTTTTTAAAACAAACTAAATGAATAAAAGCTTTAAGATTTTTTGAAGAATGTTTTACTTATTTTTTCAGCAAACTAAGGATCTATTCGTCCAGAATAACAAACAGATAAAAAACACTCAATTATGTTTTATAAAAATGAAATTCAAAAACCAATAACAAAGTTCTTTTTCGAAGATTTGCAAAGGAACAAGTAGCTCTATTTCTCAATAAAGGATGATTTCACAAGTAGGTCAGATTCAGCAAAAAGACAAGAAAACTGATGTAATCTGAGGTATTTCAAAATTTCAAATGCTTCAAATCGCCACAAAGACCAAGTGAAATGCAATCCAAAATGAAAAGTCTTCTAGAAAATCATCAAAACATCAACACTGTTGAAATTCATTCATAGAAAGTTTTTGACAGAAAGAGTAATCAATCTGGGCAGAAATCAAAAATACTAAATCAAAATAAAGATAAACTAAAAAAAGGAAATCTAGAGTTTTTCTAAAATTTAAACAGGGTCTGCAGGCTTCTAGAAGTACCAGGTGCGGTACCGCACTGTTTACTAAAAGAAGATGCGAAACTGCCCACACTTTCAAAAGAAGACAGAGTGCGGTCCCAGAAAAATTAGAGAAAAACACTAAAGATTTGAAAATTTTCTAAAACAGAGAAAACCTAAACTACCCAGGCAGATGTCTATCAATCAAAAACTAAGAAAAATGTTTCCTCAAATAAAAATAAAAGAAAACCAAAAAACACAACAAGTTCTTCCCTAGTGGAGTCGCCAATTTGTTGGACGGATAAATCGTTCTTGCGAACAAGACCGATCTCCCTAGTACTAAAAGTATCTAGCAACAAACAGCCAAATAGAATAATCTTTCTCTAAGCATATATGATATATTAAAATCTCTATATAGGTGTTAAAAGACCTACCTTATGTCCAGTGCTTGTTTGAAGTTGTTGTTATCCTTCACGCGCTTGAAGGAGTTTCATTTGTAAACCTGCAGTCACAAACAAGAAAAGTATTACATAGCACCTGTATAGACATCATCATAAACCATGCTTATCATAGTGATCAAGGAATCTATGAAATAAACCATTAACAAAGACCTTATTGAGAAAAATGAGTATATTTGTATTAATTTCAAAAGAAGGAAAACCTTACAACCTGAGCCTTGATGTTGCACAGGTCTTCTCGGGGTCTGAAGCAGGAGTCTCCTCTACTTTGACAAGCTCTACACTCTTTCAATGAAGACAAATAGAGGTGTGTAATCTCTCACAAAAGTCTTGTTTAACTGAGTCTGAATCTCAACAGCACTTATCTTCAAATATTCTAAAGCTTCAACTCCCTTTGAGGCTACCCAATGCCTCTTTTTATAGTGGAAAAGAGGAGGTTTTTCTGTTCCAAATATGAAGGGATAGAATCCTCTTTCAAAGGGATAAGCTCCTCACATCAAGGGGTTAGCTCCATAAGGTAAGGGATACATGTACGTTATCAAAGCGTACTTATTTCGGAAAATTATCGTCTAGAATCTTCTAGAATTAATCTCAAATCAACTTTTTAACTTTACTTTCTCGCCTTTTTTAGTTTTATAGGAGTCCGCACCTATAACACATAGAAAGTGCAGTTTTGTTCCGCAGGATAGCTGAACATTAGGTGCGGGCCCGCAGGCAATGTATAGAGAAAGTGCGATACCAAAGTTTAGGAGATTTTTAGGAACTTTTCTCTGATTTTCAAGGCTTGATATGAAGAACTGATATGTTAGACTTGCAAAAGGAGGAAGTATGAGTTATAATGAGCTCAGACCCATAGCAGAAATGTCAGGATGACAATTTTTAGTCCCATATATCCAGCCGGTTTTACCGGAGCTATATCTGCATTCCAAAAAAAATCACGATTAGCACCATGTATACTAGTCAAAAAATCTAAAATAAACATAATAGAATAGTTACTTGTCACTTACCATCAGCCCCCCACACTCGACCAGGCAGAAGCGGCAAGTCCCGATCTCCCCAATAACTCATACCACTATAGGGATAGTCGTCTATGTATAATGGCATTTGATCCCAATGCGCGAAGAACTCTGGTCGGAATACCCGTCTGACTACCCCTCCCCCTCCTCTACACAGTAGTCATCCCCACCGATGCATCCGGGGCTCTCTCGGACCTCCATCAGGCAACTTTACACGAGGTCGTAAGGTCGGGATCTTCTCAAAGAAGAAAGAGCACAACAACGTCCCGTAGGCGCAATCATGATTCACTTGCCACTTGCATAGCAACAACTGTCATTTCACCTATACCAACATCATCTGGGCCCACCCATAGTAGGTCCCAATCAGCACACTCTCCACAATCATCATCTGCCCTCCAGTGATGTGATGAAATGCTTGGCTACCCAAGATCCACAACACTGTTGCGGCCACTGCCCGGGTCTCCAACCTCTCTAGATCACCAATGGATATCTGAGTCCCTTTGACTCGAACACCTGGTCGATAATGTCACTCAACAAACTCCATAATGTTACGCCCCCGTGGTAACACTGGCTGCGTATTTCCCACCATCCCTAATGGTGGGAGACTAGTCAACAAATACAAATCCTAGATCGTCAGCTTGATCTTGTGCCCTTGCACTATAAACGCCTCATGATCTGGATCCCAATAACTAATAATTCAGGCCAACAAGGGCTCTCCAGCCCTCATCAAAGGGTTCTCCAAAAATTTCAAAAACCCATGCATAGCTAGTGCACGACGAACACCCTGATCCACCTGGATTTTCGTCTGTAATGTCCCTAAGTCTCTCTCTCTCCACTTGATCCGTATATCTGCCATATCTGCACAAAAACATCATTTATGTTAGCCTCCAGATCAAAAAAACTGCATTAACATACACCAAAACAGAATCTCAACCCATAACTGCACTGAAACCCCCCACATCTAACAGGTCGCACTTTTTGGGCAAAACCTGGGCCAGGTCGCACTTTTCAGGCCAAAACCTGCATCCCAGGTCGCAGATTTTGCCCCAAAAATTGCGACCTGACCATAATGATGAAGTAAGGGCAGTTACTGAGATTTAAAGCCCTAATCTGCAATTTGAATCCATCAAAAACAAAGCTTACGATTAGGCCTCTTACCTGCAACTGACGGATCACAATTCCAACGGTCGGTTTGTCCACTATGATCGCCGCAAGATTTAGGGCCTTATCTCCTCTCCACATTCACCACAGCTACACAAGCAAATGAATGATTTTGGAGGGAAAATGCCTTATTAGAAGAAAACCCCTGTTTTTTCTTTCACCTGCTGTGACCAAACCGTAGCCCCGTTTGACATCCCATCTGCACCGTTGGAAAGCTCTCACCAAAAACTCAAATGGGTATATGTCATTTTTTCATGTTTTGATACTTCACCAGGACACATTTTGTCCATGAAGGGTCTATTCACCTCTTCTTAAAATTGAATTTCTTCACTTACGACACTTGTACTTGGGGCGCCACTTTTCCTCCTTACTCGTCTTCGTTCGTGTTGATTTTCGTCATGAGCTACCCTATTGTACTCATGCTTTTCTGATCCCCCATTGGACCCGTACTATGAGGTAGCACCATTGATTCGCCCTTGTTTAGAGCATCCGAGTCGAGTCATCATCACATCCATGGAGTCTATCCTGAGTCCCTTCATACCTAACTATAATCCTCTATCCTTTCTTTCCTGATCCCTCTCTCATGTCACACATTATGGCCTTCAGTACCCTTGTCCCCTACCCCTCATGATATTGTGTCAGTCGTTGCCAAGCCATTCATGCCCTTTATTCTCTAACAAGGGAAGTCGTCCAACCACTCCTTTGTATCCCTCATTCCATCATCATTATCAGTATCTACTTGTTCTTCGCTCTAATATTTTCCCTCGTGCCTTATTTTGGGTTCCCTTATTGCCTCACCTATGGCGGACCGAATTCTGTCGACCTCAACTTCCTTACTCCAGATGTCGGGTCTAGGGGGTAGTGTACCTTGGTTCCAGTTCTTCTCAGCATGATGGTGATCTATACACTTGATGGTCCAGTGATGCAGTAGCAGCTATTGGTGATTCCCAGGCATGTGTGAGATGTCTCAACCCTCATGAGGGGGTGGCCCTGCAGGTAGCCCCCCACATGCCCGGATGACTTCTTCATTCCCGCCCTTGATGCAACTCCTCTCATTTGATGATATCGGCCCCAACCACTTGCAGCGCCTCTTCGATTTGCATGTACCAGTCCAACGTTGTGAGCCCTTCCCCGTGTGTAGGGGGCATTTGGGTGTATTTGTATCTCATGTAATAAACTCTCCTTGTATAAGTCCTGAAGATTATTCCAGGCATCGCATGTATGCGAGATTCATCATTTTGTTTATCTGTCTCATGTTTAGGCCAGCATATGATTCACTATTGCGTTCCGTGGTTTTCCGAGCGCCTTATTCTTTGTACTATTGTCTCGGCGGGCATAGTTATGCCTCCCCCGCCACCTTTAACACTAGTACCACTTCATCACCTAGAGACTTGTTGCACCTGTAAGTCTCGTCTCCTCTGGGCCTAGTCCTCTAACACATTATACTACCTTACATTCCTCTCTCTCACTTCCCTTTCTATACCTAGTGATTGAGTTCTTACAACGTACTTCGGTCATACGATTTGCTCCTAACACTCGTACATTGGGGGGCAATCTATTACACCATTTTTTTGGTCATCTAACTCATTATCATTAGATGAACCCAAGTGTTGAGCCCCAAGATTGTTATTTATTTTATCTTACTTCACTCTATTTTCCTTTTTCCATTGTTATCCCAGGCCCAAATGATCAATGAAATTAGTTAAAATTACTTTTAGAATGAAATTCATGGCTAACTTGCTAAGTTTTGTGATTTTGTCATTGTAATGCATTTTTAACTAAAACTAGCTACAGAATGCAGACATTCCATAGCTAACCACCAATTCTACAGCTGTCTTCACGTTCAATCATGTTCCAGGTGTCCTCTCAGGAAAAGCCACACATGGGTATATTCCACATCATGTCCTCAACGTTTGTTGCTCACCATGAAGAATGAATCGAATTCTGGACGTGGTTTTGTACGTCGGAACTCATTCAAGGAGGAAGACTTCTAGTAGGACAAGGACAGTCCAGATGTCCTTTTCCCCTTTACGCTGCCATATTTAGAGTCCTAGTACGATTTTGATATGAAAAGACAATGATCCCCGTATTGTTGCAAGTTTTGTTATGAAGATTTATTATAAATGTACTCGGGAAATCGAGAGACAAGCTCTAGATTTTGATTAGATTTCATGGATTGATTGCTATATTTCTGAAGACCGAGAATACTCTGTTTTAAGTTATTTTCCTTTAATGAAGAAGATAACATTGCTTTGAACGTGTTGAGTTGATTTTGAGTTAGATTCCGTCTGGTGGTAGAAGGCCCCTGCCTCCTGAACGGCTTTACTTTCGTAACTTAGATAAGTATCTTAGTTCGTTTTCATGTTTTTGAAGTTTGAGTTCATAGTTAATTTCATTAGTCACTATAGCTATACTTGTTCTAAGAAACTCTTCCAAAAGATCATTATAATGAATGAGAAATGGTTGTAGTGTTATAGATTTTAATTGCAATTTCTTTTGTTCATTATCACAGTTGAACTTATTCTAGTAAACTCTTCCAAAAAATCATTATGATGACTAAGGCATGATTGTGATACTGAAGGTTTCAGTTGCTTGTTTACACTAAGTAGCATAGCTGATCTTACTCTTAAAATGCTCTTCCAAAATATCATAACAATGGGTAGGAAATAGCTGTGATGTCTTAGTTTTTAATTGTAATTTCTTTCAGTTTTCATGTTTGCATTTGCATTGAATTGTACAGCCAGGATTGTTCTAACAAGCTCTTCCAAAATACCATTCATGATGAACGAAATAGGCTGTAGAATCCCATAGATTAATTGCATGATAACTTAGTTAGAGTACTCCGGAGTCAAATTGCATTCAATTCATGCTCTGTTATTTCGTTTTAAGTTTGATAATGGCTTGTTAGTTTAGCACTATTTATTGTAGACTGGTAGCACTCTAGTTCAGTTCTAGCTTAGCCCACTGTATTTACATTCCACATTTATTTGTCATCCATTGCATATTAATTTACATTAGTTGTTAAACTTAAACACCACGGCCTTCATTATTTACAAAACTTCTTTTGTTCCAAACCTATATTAACTCATAATCATCCGGACATAAGATAGTATCAGCCCAAGGCCTGGAGTACTTTTGCAACCTCTTTACCATTTCACAAACAAGCCTTTCCTCAAGACTATTCTAAAAGGAAATCTCTAACTTTTGAGTAAGGTTTAGTGATGTTAAACTAAGTTGCATAATAGAATTAGGAGCTAGTTTTAGAGTAGAGATCTTATGATGTTACCAATGTTCTCTTCCAAATATGCTTCAACAAACCTTTAATCATGGATAAGATGTTGTATCATTATAAGCTGATTGTTTAATTGTTTAGTTAGGAGAATTTTTATACTTAGCTACCCATTTCTCAAGCTCTTCCAAAATACCTTTAATGAAAGAATTGGACAAGTTAAGTTCATGTTGTGATTTATTTTCTTGAAGTCATTATCAAGCTTTGTATTCTACTTAGTCATAGTTTAGGTTTGGTTCTGTTTCAGTCTTTGCATTTGTCATTTTTCATTCATAACTTAGGCTTTTCTTTGTTTTTAACCAGTAGCTTCTTTCCACCAACATTTAGTTCTTTTCCTTGTGAACATAAAACCATCAAAAGACCAAAAACATCATAAAACACTAAACACAACGCAGTAAGAAAAAAACACCTAGGCACATACAGTGCACTTCACTTCAGCAGTTTACCAACCCTGGTTGACAATTAAATGAACTCAATTTAGGAGACTAGGTTGAGCCCAAACATTTTGGCGCCGTTGCCGGGGAAGTGAAAACTAGGTAACCTTTGTTTCTTAACTCCCAAAAACAATTATATGCGTAGAGAGAGAGAGTCAAGGGGTAGATTCATAAGCAGCAGAAACAGAAATTTGATTCCTAGAACACCACTTGTTTCACCTAGACCAAGAGCTAGTACACCTTCAACTCAGACCCACATTCCATCCTTTACTGATCCTGGACTTCTAGAAGACCTAAGATCAGATATTCCATTAGAGAAACCTTCCACTTCATCCACTGAGCCTGCCTTAGAAGAAGATCTAAAGACTCTTGTTAGGGACACAAAATTTTCCACTTCCACAGGAAAGTCAACCATGGCAGAAGAAGGGGGAGGAGGAGTCTTTAATGGAGAACACACATTATTTGGAGGTAGAGGTAGAGGTAGAGGAGAAGGAGGTAGAGGTGCAGAAGGAGGAAGAGGTAGAAGAGAAATGGGAAGCTCTTTTGGGTTTCCTATAATAGATGAAGAAACCAATACAACCATGAAAAATATTTCACCCCCTGTCCTTCCAAACTTCTATGGAATTAAAACTAAAGATCCCGAAACCTTCCTATTTGAATTTGAAATCCTGTGTAGAACTTATGACTACTTACAAGATGCTCAAAAACTTAAACTATTTCCTTCAACATTGAAAGGAGCAACATTGAAGTGGTTTATGAGTTTGATCAACAGTTCTATTAGGACATGGGAAGACATGAAACAAGCATTTCTATAGAGGTATTTGGATTATTGTATGCTAGTCAATCATAAGGAGGAAGTGTTTAAGATGTTACAAAAAGAAGATGAAAACTTGGAAGATTTGTTGGAGAGATTTCATTACAACATCAAAAGAGAAAAAATGGAAAACTTAGATCAAGACACCTTAAAAGCTCTTTTTTTGAAAAAAATTAGGGATGAATGGTTGGATATCCTTAACATGATCGGAAAAGGGGATATATCACAGCTCACATTACCTGAAATATCTGAGTTATGTATCAACCTTTCAAGAGGGAAATCTAAAACTGTAAAAGGTCCAAGAGATCCTGCTCTTGCAAGGGCAAGTAAATCTGCTTCTGGGACAGTAAGTAGGTCAGAAATAGGACATATGCTTGATGATTTAAAATATAACATCTTAGGGAGTCTTAGTGAACAAATAGACACCCTTAAGATACAAAACAAGCAAAAAGCTGAATCTGATGCCTTAGCAATCTTTTGTCCCAAATGTAGAAAGAAACATGCCTTGAGAGAGTGTCCTTTGGATGTAAAAGTTGTAGAGACCTGTGTCATTTGTTCTGAAAAACATGAGACCAAGAATTGTCCTTCTCTTCCAGGTCTCAAAGCTATCTTTCAAGAGGAAACTCCTACAAATTCCACAGAATCTCTCAATTTTGTCTCTAGAAGGCCTTGGAAAGGACCTCAAACACAAGGATTCCATGATCAAATGTATAACCAACCTCCACCTTGGAATTCTTGGCAGCAACCTTGGCCTCAATTTCAAAATCAATCTCAAGCTTGGGCACAAGGGGCACAAAATCCCTATGAAAGATACTCTCAGTACTATCAGTATCCACCATCCTATCCACCATACCCACATTTTTATCCTCAAAATCCTCAACAAAATTTTCAACAAAATCCTCAACAACATCATCAGAACCTACCACATCAAAATCAACCACTTGCATTACCATTTCCTCAAAAATCAAATCAGTTGCCTGCTCAACCCATACCAAACCCCAATAATAAAAATCCTCAGAACACATACATGATAGAAGGCCAACAGTTTCCAACTTATGTAATTACTCCTTTAGACCTTAGTGATGTTCAACTTAGGTCTGGAAGAATACTTAAAAAGAGGAAACCTTCTGTGATCATACAAGAACAAGATAAATCTGAGGAAGATTCTCCATGAGTGAATAAAAGTCTTGAAGAAGATACATCTTTTCAAGACCCAAACACTGAAAAATTAAAGCAAAAAGATCCAATAATTTCAACTCCTATATTAGAGCAACCATCCACATCTACTTCTATACCTCCCTTTCCAGAAATATTACAAATTGATAGAGGTGTAGAAAAACAAATTATGGTGCCTAATTATGATTTCCTAGATGAGCTGAGAAATGTTTGCATTAAAATTCCATTATTACAAGCCATCAAGGAAATTCCAATTTTAGCCAAAACAATAAAGGAGTTGAGCATGAAGAAAAAAAGAAAAAGAATAAGAGAAACAAAGAAAATTCAACTGGCAGGAAAAATAGCAGACATTATGATGGGCAAGATTGCTATTCCAAATTATCTTGACCTAGGAAATCCAGTTGTTAAAATTCACATCAATGGAATTGAAATCCAAAACACACTCATTGATTTAGGAGCAACAATCAATATCATGAGTAGACAAATCATGGATAAACTGAAAATTCCTAATATTATCTTTACACCCACATTATTACAATTAGCAGACAGATCTGTGATCAAACCTGATGGGGTAATAGAAGACATTCCAGTGTCCCTAGATTCTTGGGAGTACCCTGTGGATTTCATGATCCTAACTCCTAAGAATAATCTAGGAGGACATCCTGTTATATTAGGAAGACCTTGGTTGGATACAGCTGATGCTTTTATTAGTTGTAGATCCGGTGATATGTACATCTTTGATGGTAGTTCAACTAAGAAATTCACTTTGTATCCTCCAGCTAGGACAATTACAGATTTAGATGATACTCAATGGATAGAGGATGAAGAAGATTTACAACCTCTCTTCACAATTTCAGAAATTATTGAAGATAATCAAATTCTGAATACTCTAGAAAACTTTGAATCCTCTTTAGAATACAAACATGAACCATTTCAAGAGGGATCCAACATTGAGTTTTTGTCATCAAGACAGATGTGTCTTCATTCTATGGATAAATTTGGCAGCTCTACAAGTGAGATATTTCCAGGCAAAACTTTGAACATAAATAAGAACCTAGAAAAATCTCAACAAGAAGAGTTAGTCAAGATATTACAGAGACATTCTTCTGCATATGCATGGGAGTACACTGACATGAAAGGGATAAGCCCCAAGACTTTCACTCATCACATCTATATAGAGGAAAATTGTAAACCAATCAGAAAACCTCAAAGATGGATGAATCCAAATCTTAGGGAGATTGTTAAAGAAGAATTGCAAAAATTGTTAAATGTCAACTTCATCTATTCCATTTCAGATAGTCAGTGGGTTTCTCCTTTGCTAATTGTGCCAAAGAAAAATGGTAAATGGAGGGTATGTGTTGACTACCGAGAATTACACAAAGCTACTCTTAAAGACCATTTTCCCTTACCTTTCATAGATAAAGTGTTAGATACATTAGCTGGCAAAAAGTACTCCTCATTCCTGGATGGCTTTAGTGGTTACAACCAAATCCAAGTAGCACTTGAAGATCAAGACAAAACCACATTTACCTGTCCTTGGGGTACCTATGCTTACTGAGTATTTCCATTTGGAATATGCAATGCACCTGCAACATTCCAAAGGGAAGTATTAGGAATTTTTTCAAATCTAATACATGATTGTGTAGAGGTATACATGGATGATTTCATAGTTTATGGAAACACATTTGAAGAAGCCTTAGAAAACTTGGAAAAAGTTTTAAAGAGATGTCAGGAAGCAAATCTTTCACTTAGTCATGAGAAATGTTTCATGATGTTTACTGAAGGTATTGTTTTAGGGCATCATATTTCAGGTGATGGGATTAGAGTTGATGAGTCAAAAGTTGAAGTCATATCTAACTTATCTATTCCAAGTTGTCAAAAAGATGTTAGGAGTTTTCTAGGATTTACAGGATATTATCGAAGGTTTATAGAAAAATTCACCAAGATAGCATCTCCACTTTTCAAATTACTTATCAAAGACTGTGAATTCAAGTGGAATCCTAATTGCCAGTTAGCCTTTCAGACCCTAAAAACAAAAATCTCTGAAACACCTATTTTAAGAGGACCTAACTGGAAGCTACCTTTTCATATTTCAACAGATGCATCATACAGCTCTAGGAGCAGTATTGGGACAAAAAGACCTGATTCCTTATGCCATCTACTATACCACTAAAAATTTGACTCCTTTAGAGTTAAACTATATTGTAATTGAAAAAGAGTTTTTAGCTGTTGTTCATGCCATAAACAAATTTAGACACTATATAACAGGCTATGAAACTTTTGTTCACATAGATCACTCTGCAATTAGATATCTAATGAACAAATCAATTACTAATGGCAGAGTCATAAGATGGTTATTGCTTTTACAATAATTCAACATTACCATTCTAGATAGGCCTGGAAAACAAAACACAATAGCTGATTTCCTATCTAGACTCCAAAACATCAAAGATAATACCCCAGTTGAAGATCAATTCCCTGATGAATATCTTTTTGCAATTTATACTCAAACTCCTTGGTTTGCTGACATTGCTAATTATTTAGTTTCAGGGAAATTTCCTTCAATAATGAATGCAAGAGACAAAAGAAAGATCATTTATGACAGTGCAAAATATTCATGGGTTGCTAATGAGTTATAAAAAACAGGTCCAGATTTTATCATTAGAAGATGTGTTCGGGAAGATGAGATGCCTGAGATCCTCAAGGCATGTCATGATGAACCTTGTGGCAGACACTTTGCTGATAAAAGAACAGCTTATAAGATCCTTCATTTAGGATATTATTGGCCATCCCTTTTTAAAGATGCTAAAGAGTATGTCAGAAGGTGTGACAGTTGCCAAAGGGTAGGGAAACCTTCTCCTTCAGGTGAGATGCCATTGCAGCCTCAGGTACATATTGAACCTTTTGAAAAATGGGCTTTGGATTTTGTAGGACCTATTAGTCCTCCATCAAGAAAAAAGAGATATATATTAGTTTGCACTGATTATGTTACCAAATGGGTAGAGGCCAAGCCATTACTTTTTGCTAATGAAGCATCTGTAGTTACTTTTCTTTTTGATGATATTTTTACTCGTTTTGGTGTCCCAAGGGAAATTGTTACAGATCAAGGAGCTCAATTTACATCAAGGCTAGTGGATAAAATGATGGAGAGGTACAAAATCGGGCATAGAAAATATAATCCTTATCATCCACAAGCAAATGGTCAAGTGGAATCTACTAATAAGGTCATTGAAGGAATCCTAACAAAGACTGTTCATTTACATAGAAGAGATTGGGTAGATGGGCTTCCTGAAGCCTTGTGGGCCTACAGAACTACATGGAGAAACACAACAGGTCATACTCCTTATGAACTTGTTTATGGAAAGCAAGTTTTGTTTCCCATAAAGTTCCAGATTCAAACTTTCAAAATGGCAGTTCAGCTATGACTTGATTTAACGGAGGCACAGAAGCATAGATTGGAGCAGATTAATGAATTGGATGAGATCAGACAAGATGCAGTTCAGAAAACAAGTCCAGTCCAATAGCAAAGGGCTAGATGGCATGACAAGTACATCAAAGAGAAGAAGTTCAAAGAAGGTGACTGAGCTCTCTTGTTTGATTCAAAATTCAAGGATTTTCAAGGTAAATTTCAAACACATTGGCTTGGGCCATATGAAATTGTTGAAATTTTTGACATTGGAGCAGTAAAAATCAGGACAATAGATGAATAAGAGGTCACTTTTCTTGTGAATGGTCATAGATTGAAGCTGTATCACAAACCACTCTCAAGAGAATAATTTTTCAAGAAGTTCCAGGAAAACAGTGATGTGAAGTTAATGAAGAAGAATCTTTCTTCTTCACCAACTTGATTGAATTTTCTGAAGTCATTTTTGAAAAATAAAAATAAAAATAATAAAGTATAAACATGAAAACCAATCACTGATTGGCATGTTTATACAGAAAATATAGGGTGAAAATCAGAGTCTGTCTGACACTCTAAATTTTCCATTTTGTTTATGCAAGCAGCTGTTACAAAATCATAAGTTCAGATCCATTGCACTTATGATCCATGTCATTTCATTTCATTCCATTTACTTATCCATCCATACTCCATTTCATTCATTCATTCATACTTCACTTCATTCCATATTTCATTCATCTCATTCCATACATCATCCACCTCATTTCCATATCAAAATTTAAAGTTTGATGTGTTTCTACAAATGAATAACACATGTCATGGATTGCAGGCCATTTCTTATATTCTTCCACTCCATTTCATAAATTGTAATCCATCCCATTCCATCATTCACTTCATACATATTCCATTATACCATGTTTCATCATCTATCTTCACCCATTCCATAAAATATTCTATGTATATTCCAAACCACTCCATTCCATGATTAAAATTCTCTACAGGTACATTCTGCAGCTAAACAAACATTCTGCAGCTAATCAGACTTTCCGCAGCCAGACAGTCATTCCGCAGCTACAGATCCTAAAGGCACTGATCAACAGACATTTGAAGTGCAACAAGATGATCCAGTATATCCATGAACAAGCAAAATCAAGAAGGATTATGAAGACTCACAAAGTAATGGTTTCTAGAGGAGAACAAAGTATATGAAGACCACAAAAAGCAGATGAAAATCAAAGGTAACAAGTTTTGATTATAATGGCATATCATAAACTTTAGTATAGTTTTAGTTATGAATCATTCGAAAAGTTGTTTTGATTATTTTTATTGATCATGCCAAATATACCCTCCGCAAAACTTTGGATAAAAATCCTTCATTTCAAATTCTATACCCGATCATCATTTAAGCGGTTAAAAGGCTGAAGTGTTTGATTTTCTTACGTCACCCATCCAAATCATTTAATGATGATTTTTGAATCTGTTGTAAAAAAAATCTCCGCAGTCTTTTCACTCATTGATTTGTTTTCACCTCACTTCATTAACTCGTTCCATAACCACTCCCTATTACTCCATCCCATAGCCAACCCTTCATCATTTCATTCTGTAAAACAGAGGTATCTCTATCACTGTGAGCAGAGGTATATTAGCTTGAAAGTTGAAGCCACTGTCACCGTGAAGCAGAGGTATATTATCTTGAAATTTGAAGCCACTGTCACCGTGAAGCAAAGGTATATCAGTTTGAAAGTTGAAGCCACTGTCACCGTGAAGCAGAGATATATCAGTTTGAAATTTGAAGCCACTATCACCGTGAAGAAGAAATATATCAGTTTGAATATTGAAGCACTATCACCATGAAGCAGAGGAATATCAGTTTGAAGGTTGAAGTCATTGTCTCCGTGAGCAGAAAGAGTACTAATCTGAAGATTGAAGAAGAAATTATGGGCCTCATCGTGAGAACTGAACCAGTGCGCACAAAATACTTGGAAGGATACCCTCAAAGAAGAGAAATGTCGCAACAGGCAGGATGGCTACAATTCCTTGAGAAATTTAATGGCTTCCACAAAGAAGTTACTAAAACATTTGCAAGGTCATTCAAAGGAGCTGAGGTTGAAGTTGGAGATGTTAAATTCACTGTCACAGAGGTTTTTATTGCAGAAGCAACAGGATTGCTTAGACATGGGGAAAGATGGTTTAAAAACAGAGAATTTCATAATTAATCATGGAATCAGATCCTCGAATCACCAGGTATGGATGTCACTGTGTTTAAAAAGGGAATTCCAAGCTCTGCATTAAAGAATAAATGGAGAAACATATTGCTTATCTTACAAAAATTTATCACTTGTGAAGGTAGATATGGTACTTTCTATGTTTACCATATTAGGTTGATAATGCATCTCTTAGAGGAAGAGCTAAATTTTCCCTATTTCTTGCTTCAAAGTTTAAAAAATATGGCTTCAAGTGTTCAAAGGAGAGTCCAATTCCTAGAGACAACTCTATACCATCATGGCTTGGTTAAGATTTTAATTGAACACCATTTAGCTAAAACAAAAGATACTTGGGATAATTTCTTGGTAAGAAATCACTTTGAGGAACCAAAAGAGCCTTCACCTGAACATCAGCCTACAAAGAGAAGCAAAAAATGGAGAGCCTCTAAAATTGAAATTGACAAAACAGTACAGGAAAGTAGTGAAGAAATAATCTCTGAGAAGTTGACTCAGATTAAGAGACAACTTAAGGAAGAGAGGGTAATCAGAAAATTTGCCACAGAAAAAGGAGAGGGATCATCCCAGCCAAGAAGAAGCCATAGACTCAGGGGGAAACTAAGGAAAACAAATATCAAACAAATCGGGGTGATAAACATAGAAGATGAGGAAACCTCTATTGAAGAAGATGTTGAAGAAGATCTTGATGAAGAAACCCCTGAAATTGACCCTGCACAGCAAGAAGTTTATGACTATGTTGAAACATTGGAAAGGAAAGCTTCAGAGAGTAGAGATAGAACCCTTAGTCCTCCACTGTCCGAAATAGATGTGTTAAGAAGAGATGGGTATGAGCTGGAAGTACTTAATAGACATATCAAAACTGAGAATGATATTCTAAAGGAACAAGTCAAACTCAAAACCAGTATGAACTCAACCCTGTCTCTACAAATGGACAAAGTGGAAAAGGCTAATGAAAATTTGAAAAAGAAGAACAAGAAGCTAATCAGGGCACTTACCAATTTAAGGTTCAAGTTAGTCATCAGGAAACCCAGAAGACCTTTAACTTCCAGGCAAAGAAGAAGAAGAGGGTTGGATGTTCTTGCAGAAGTCTCTGAGTTTATGGAATAAGTTGCATGAGGACATGCAAGAAGTCAGCAGTGGGGGTATGTTGAGCCCCAAGATTGTTCTTTCTTTTATCTTACTTCACTCCATTTTCCTTTGTCCATTGTTATCCCAGGCCCAAATGATCAATGAAATTAGTTAAAATTACTTTTAGAATGAAATTCATGGCTAACTTGCTAAGTTTTGTGATTTTGTCATTGTAATGCATTTTTAATTGAAACTAGCTACAGAATGTAGACATTCCGTAGCTAACCACCAATTCTGCAGCTGTCTTCACGTTCAAGCATGTTCCAGGTGTCCTCTCAGGAAAAGCCACACATGGGTATATTCCACATCATGTCCTCAACGTTTGTTGCTCACCATGAAGAATGAACCGAATTCTGGACATGCTTTTGTACGTGGGAACTCATTCAAGGAGGCAGACTTCTAATATGACAAGGATAGTCCAGATGTCCTTTGTCCCTTTACGCTGCCATCTTTAGAGTCCTAGTACGATTTTTATATGAAAAGCCAATGATCCCCGTATTGTTGCAAGTTCTGTTATGAAGATTTGTTATAAATGTACTCGAGAAACCGAGAGACAAGCTCTAGATTTTGATTAGATTTCATGGATTGACTGCTATATTTCTGAAGACCGAGAATACTCTGTTTTAAGTTATTTTCCTTTAATGAAGAAGACAGCATTGCTTTGAACGCGTTGAGTTGATTTTGAGTTAGATTCCGTCTAGTGGTAGAGGGCCCCTGCCTCCTGAACGGCTTTAATTTCGTAACTTAGATAAGTATCTTAGTTCGTTTTCACGTTTTTGAAGTTTGAGTTCATAGTTAATTTCATTAGTCACTATAGCTATACTTGTTCTAAGAAACTCTTCCAAAAGAAGAAACTCTTCCAAAAGATCATGATAATGAATGGGAAATGGTTGTAGTGTTGTAGGATTTATTTGTAATTTCTTTTGTTCATTATCACAGTTGAACTTATTCTAGTAAACTCTTCCAAAAAATCCTTATGATGTCTAAGGCATGACTGTGATACTGAATGTTTCAGTTGTTTGTTTACACTAAGTAGCATAGCTGATCTTACTCTTAAAACACTCTTCCAAAATATCATAACAATGGGTAGGAAATAGCTGTGATGTCTTAGTTTTTAATTGTAATTGCTTTCAGTTTTCATGTTTGCATTTGCATTGAATTGTATAGCCAGGATTGTTCTAACAAGCTCTTCCAAAATACCATTCATGATGGAAAAAATAGGCTGTAGAATCCCATAGATTAATTGCATGATAACTTAGTTAGAGTACTCCGGAGTCAAATTGCATTCAATTCATGCTCTGTTATTTCGTTTTAAGTTTGATAATGGCTTGTTAGTTTAGCACTGTTTATTGTAAACTGGTAGCACTCTAGTTCAGTTCTAGCTTAGCCCACTATATTTACATTCCACATTTAGTTGTCATCCATTGCATATTAATTTACATTAGTTGTTAAACTTAAACACCACGGCCTTCATTATTTACAAAACTTCTTTTGTTCCAAACCTATATTAACTCATAATCATCCGGACAGAAGACAGTATCAACCCAAGGCCTAGAGTACTTTTGCAACCTCTTTACCATTTCACAAACAAGCCTTTCCTCAAGACTATTCTAAAAGGAAATCTCTAACTTTTGAGTAAGGTTTAGTGATGTTAAACTAAGTTGCAGAATAGAATTAGGAGCTAGTTTTAGATTAGATATCTTATGATGTTACCAATGTTCTCTTCCAAATATGCTTCAACAAACCTTTAATCATGGATAAGATGTTGTATCATTATAAGCTGATTGTTTAATTGTTTACTTAGGAGAATTTCTATACTTAGCTGCCCATTTCTCAAGCTCTTCCAAAATACCTTTAATGAAAGAATTGGACAAGTTAAGTTTATGTTGTGATTCATTTTCTTGAAGTCATTATCAAGCTTTGTATTCTGCTTAGTCATAGTTTAGGTTTGGTTCCGTGTCAGTATTTGCATTTGCATTTATCATTTGTCATCAACAAATTAGGCTTCACTCTGTTTTTAACCAGTAGCTTCTTTCCACCAACATTTAGTTCTTTTCCTTGTGAACATAAAACCATAAAAAGACCAAAAACATCATAAAACACTAGACACAACGCAGTAAGAAACAAACACCTAGGCACATACATTGCACCTCACTTCAGCAGTTTACAACCCTGGTTGACAATTAAATGAACTCAATTTAGGAGACTAGGTTGAGCCCAAACACCAAGTACACCATGTAAGACCAATTTTACCCTAAGTAAAATTGCTTTCACCATGTCAAATAACATTGGTCCATATTTCCTGGTCATATTTAACCCAAAACAAGGAAATTAATTAAATAAATCATTATTTATTTAATTACTTCCTAGGAACAAGTTATTTAAATCATTATTTAATAACATTCCTAGTTAAATTTGACTAAATCATTTTTAAAAAATTAAATAAATCATTATTTATTTAATTATATCCCCATCATCTCCCTAAAATAATAAATAAATCATTTATTTATTTATTGTTTATAAATAAAGGAATTGACCCACGTCAAAAGAGTTTTTCCCTCCAACAAATATAATAAAATATTCCTAAAGGGTGGTTCTAGAATTTGATTAATAATATTTTATTCATGCAACAAGTTCTAGATAACCCTAATATTTTGTTATAAATAGGAGGGTTTTCCCCATTCATTAGTCACCTTCATTGCATTAGATCACACTAGATCTATTCTTGGTCACCATTTTCCATTTTTGCTTTGTGAGCTCCCATTGAGTTCTATGTTTGTCACGGTTTTTCTACCACAATAAGAGAGAGGAATTTTATATCTGAAACGCTGAGGACTTTCAAGAACCCATCCCATTGAAGAGAACTGGAAAACACGTTTCTTGTTTTCCTCTTAGGTGCCCCATTCTTTAATATAATACAAATCATTCTTTTAAACACTTTCTTCTTGTCTTGTCTATTGGATGCATGGAGCCATATTATATTTTATCTGCTTAATGTCTTTTGTGCTTAGATCTAAATTTGTGCAGCAAACTTAAAGATATTTTGCAGCCATAATCGATGTTAGGGCTATTTTTTATGCATAGCTAAAGTAATCTTTTACGACGAAAGATTCATACTAACACTGGAAATGCGGGAAGGAAGGGCACTATAAAAGGGAGTGCATATCTAAAGCTCCTGAGAAAGGAAATGGATCTGATGATGCTCTTTCTGCGGAGGAAAAAACCACCTCGGATGAAGGTGGGGACGTGTATTTGGCCTCTTCTTCAAATAAACATGTAGATCATGAGTTATGGTTGATTGACTCAGGTGCATCCTTTCACTTCACTTCCCATTGAGAGTGGTTCTGCGAGTATGAGAAATATGATGGCGGTGATGTCTTCCTAAGGGATGATAGGAAAGCCAGAATCGTTGGACGTGGAAAGGTGAAGCTGAAGCTGCAAGGTGGAAGGATTAGAACGCTTCCTGGTGTTCTGCATATTCCTTCTTTGGCCAGAAATCTGATTTCTGTAAGCAAGATGGATGATGCAGGTGTAAAAACAGTGTTCGAGAAAGATGCCTGCAAGATGGTTCAGGGAGAACTGGTATTAATTCGGGGAGTTCAGATTGGAACTCTGTACAAGCTACAAGGTAGCACTATTATTGATGGGTGTAACAGTTCTGTGGTTCTTGAAAGTGGAGTGGAAAGCCTAGCTGTATCTGGAGAAAAGACCATGCTATGGCATCAAAGGCTTGGACATATTGGAGAGAAGGGCCTTTGGATGCTGCATAGAAATGGTATGGTAGAAAGTATTTCTAATTTCTCTTTGGATTTCGATTTCTATGAACATTGTGTATATGGGAAGCAGAATCAGGTGAATTTTCCTTCTGGTGCTAAGAGGGCGAACAAGATATTAGAACTTGTGCACAGTGATGTGTTTGGACCTGTGTCAGTTCCATCACTGGGAAAGTTTGTGTACTATGTTTCATTCATAGATGACTTCTCAAGGAATACATGGATATATTTCTTAAGGAAGAAATATGAAGTCTTTGACAGATTTAAAGAATTTAAGGCTCTGGTGGAAAACCAGACAGAGAAGAATATAAAGGCACTGAGGACAGATAATGGTGGGGAGTTCTGCAAGAAGGAATTTGAAGAGTTCTATAAGAAGTGTGGTATAGTACGGAAGAAGACTACTCCATACACACCTTAGCAAAATGGAGTTGCAGAAAGAATGAACAGAAAACTGATGGAAAAGGCAAGAAGCATGCTCAGTGGTACCAAGTTAGGACAAGAATTTTGGGCAGAGGCAGTGGAGACTGCATGCTATCTGGTTAACAGATCACCTTCATCAGTGTTGGAGGATAAGACTCCACATGAGGTATGGAGTGGTAAGAAAAGCTCTCTTTCACATCTAAGGGTATTTGTATGTGATGCATATGTACATGTTCCAAAGCAGAAAAGGGCCAAGTTGGATAATAAATCTGAAAGGTGCATCTTTATTGGGTATAAGGATGGTTTGAAAGGTTACAAGCTTTGGAACCCGGAAAAAAGGAAGGTTGTGTACATCCGAGATGTGGTGTTTAGAGAGGTGAAAGATGTTGTTAAACATGAAGTCATACCAAAGGAACCTGAGAAGATAGAGTTTGAGCTAAAGGAGGGTGAATCAGACTCTACAATAGAAGAAGACTCAGAAGGGGAAGAGCCACAAACTCCATCTGTGAGAAGATCAGCTCAGGAAAGAAGACAACCATAAAGGTATAGTCCATCTGCTTTCTATTCAAATTTTGCCTTAACTATAACTGATGATGATCCCAGAACTGTCAGAGGGGCAGTAGATTCAGAGGATGGAAAACTCTGGAAGGAGGCCATGGTTGATGAAATGGCATCCTTTCACAAAAATGAGGCATGGGATATGGTGGAGTTGCCAGCTGGAAGGAAGCCCATCGGGAGAAAATGGGTGTTTAAAAAGAAGATGAATGTAGAAGGCAAGGTGGAGAAATACAAAGCTCAATTGGTAGAAAAAGGTTATTCCCAGGTGCCAGGAATTGATTTTGGTGATATTTTTTCTCCTGTTGCCAAAGTTACTTCTATTAGATTACTTTTATCTGTTGCTGCTGCATTTGATTTTGAGATAGAGTAGATGGATGTGAAGACATAATTTCTTCACGGGGATCTAGAAGAGGAGATCTACATGAAGCAACCTGAAGTATTTATGGTGAAGGGTAAGAAAGAACTAGTATGCAGGTTGAAGAAGTCTCTGTATGGGTTAAAACAGTCACCAAGGATGTGGTGTCAGAAATTTGATACCTATATACGGGGACTTGGCTTCACCAGAAGCAAGGAGGATCACTGTGTTTATTTTAAATTAATTGGTGACCGTGTCATTTATTTGGTCTTGTATGTGGATGATATGTTGTTGATTGGAAATGACAAAGAAATTATCCAAGAATTGAAGACCCAACTGTTCTCCAAATTCGACATGAAGGATCTTGGTGCTGCAAACTATATTTTGGGCATGGAAATTAAGAGAGATCAGGCAAAGAGGAAGCTCTGGTTAAACCAAAGGAAGTATGTCGAGACTATATTGCAGAGGTTCAATATGTAGGATAGTAAACCGGTGAATGTTCCTATTCCTGTAGGTGTAAATCTATCTACTGAATAGTGTCCCAAGACACAAGAAGAAGAGGAGGATATGTCCCGTGGTCCATATGCAAGTGCAGTGGGTAGCCTGATGTATGCAATGGTCTGTACTAGACCAGACATTGCACATGTAGTGGGAGTATTGAGCAAGTTTATGTCAAACCCAGGGAAGGAGCATTGGACAATAGTGAAGCATGTTTTAAGATATTTACATGGCACTAGTGATTATGGCTTGTGCTACTAGGGAAGACTAGGATTGGAAAGAATGTTGGACATTCATGTTTTTGTTGATGCAGACTAGGCTGGAGATCTGGACCAAAGAAGATCTACAAGTCGGTATGTGTTTAGCCTATTTGGAGGCGCAGTCAGTTGGATGAGTAAAAGACAGTTTGTAGTGGGTCTTTCAACTACAGAGGCAGAATACATAGCAGCCACTCATGCAACCAAGGAAGCGGTTTGGTTGCAAAGATTGTGTTGAAGTATGGGGTTGGTACAACAAGCTATAAGGATAGATTGTTATAGCCAAAGTGCAATTTTCTTGGCTAAGAACCCTGCTTATCATTCAAAGACAAAGCACATTGATGTTCAATATCACTTTGTTAGAGATATGGTTGAGGCTAAAAGGGTGTTGTTGGTAAAGGTGGACACTTTGAAGAATGTTGTAGATGCATTGAAGAAGTCTGTGAGCACTCAGAATTTATCTTGGTGTAGAGAAACAATGGGTTTTGAATAATTGGGCCAATGACTAAGCTCTCCTATGGCCCCCTGCGGAAAGAAAACAACAAGTGGGATAATGTTGGGTATGTGTTATATTATTTCCATGACTAAGCACGCGCCCATGGCTATGAAAATTTTTTAGTCCTTAATTTCTGGTGGGTAGTCCACACCCATGGTTTTGTGCATGGTTTTGCACATGGTTTTGGGGTACGATGGTTTTCAGCCCCTGGTATTTTTGTAGATTCAGTCAAGGGAACTACAGTTATGTTCTAATCCAGGGTTAATGGATTAGGGTTCATGTATGCTTCGGCATGTATATATATGTGTTGTAACACTAAAAGGAATATAATGAAAAATCAAGCTGGTCATCCCGATTTGGGATCCAGGGGAAAAATATCTATGTTTATCTGTTTTATGTTTTATGCTCTCTCTATTGTTTATTTTCTGTTATAAGATTCGTGTGTAGATAATTTTTGTTCAGGGTTAAAACCTACAAGTGGTTTTGTAAAAAAAAACGCGATCGAGTCGGATATCGACACATCACAGTGGCAATACCGCCAATTTCGGGTGACTGTGGTTTGATAAGTCGCCAGGGCTATTTTTACGCAATAGCCTTCCGATCATAAGCGTTGGAGATCTAATGGTGTTTGTGTCGGAAGTTGCGCGGAGTTTAACAAAGGTATGGACCCGACAGTTTATTTAATAGAGCTTTATTAAAGTATTTGAAATCTGAAACCCCATTCCAAAAGTTTTAAACATTGTTTAAAAATGAATTATTATGTTTTCAAAGGATAAGGGGACTTTTGATTATGTAAGTCATTTTATTAAATTAATCAAGCAGATTTAATAAATTTTGATGACCGAGAGTGGAAATAAGGACCAGGAACAAATTCCTCCTGAATTAGAAAACATAGTAACAAAGTTTTAGCAGCTCTCCTTAACACCTGCACCGACACTGCCATCAGTCTCCATGCACTCTCTCCTTTCACACCCAAGGTGTCTTTATTCTGACTAGCTAAACTGATCCATATTTATATTGAGCTGTCTTTATTGATGATCCAATCCTCCCCATATTAGTACTATTGACTTGGTCAAACTTGACCTTGTCCACATGTATTAGCCCTAGTTCACACATGAGGGTGCTTGATCCAGTTATTAACATGATCCCTTTTCACACTAAGAGGGATTTTATGCATAATTAAGGGTTTTATGGGTCTCCTCACCCATTTATTCATCTAACTAGATGTCAAGAGAAAAATTAATATTCCAATTAGCTGCATGCTAATTTAGGAATATTACAGTCCTGCCCTCCCAAATGTTGCTTGTCCGCAAGCAACTTCAAGGTCAAAACTGAAGAGCCTCCTCTCTTCCTCCTGTAGCATCCTCATATGATAAACTCCGCCAAGGAATAAGATGTTGTCTCGTCAATAAATACCCAAGTTACCGCTCCCAGGTAAGTGAGTTAGATTTTGGTAACCCTCCCAAATAAATATCATAATGTAGAAGTAAAACACCCATGGAGGCTATGTCACAGGGTTCACCGAACCTGAAGCTTGAGGTTCGAAATTCGGCGAAACTAAAAAAAAAATTTGAATTCGATCAGGTTCGCCGAACCTGAATGCCAAACCTAATGCCGAACCTAATGCTGAACCTGATGTCAAACATAATGCCAAACCTAATCGAACCTAAAGGCGAATTTTATGATTTTTTTTCCATAAAGTTTGATTTTAATAAATGTTATGACTTTTTTAACATAAATTATCATTTCTATGTTTAAAAAAGTCCATTTTACTAATAAACAAATTTTATTCATAGTTTTTACTAATCAAAATTCATTATTAAGTTATTCATGTGTTTTTACTAATCAAAGTTTGTACTCATAGTTTAATAATTTATTAATTTATTTTGATTTATTTTATTTTATGCCATATATATATATATATATATATATATATATATATATATATAGAAAAATATATATAGTCGAACCTAATGTCGAACCTCATTATGAACCTCATCGGAAAATTCAAATTCGAATCGAACTTAATCGTTGCCGAACTCGAATTCGAACCCGAACCGTGTGACATAGCATGGAGGCAAAAATGTGTTGTCTAGGGGCCTTCTTGAGGCATGGAATCTTAAATATATTGGGAATCATCATTCCCATGTGAATCTCCCATTCCGAGGCTATCATCCATACAAAATGAGGCACCTTCCAAAATGGTAACTCATGAAAATTTTCCTCCACCCTTGGCTCTTGCAATGTAGGTGGCATGCATAACTAATATTGAGAGATGATTTTGTTCAGCTCACGATGTCTCTCTTTTAATTTATGATATACATAGAAATTTTGATCTTGGGTTGCAATGATATGGTCATTAAGGAGCCAAAATGCATTTGGAATCTTATGATCCCACCCTTTGGTTTCAAGAATCACTCTTGCCTAATCTTTCCCACATATAGTGAATAGAGTATAATTACCACATGGGACCAAAAATAAGAATGGAAAATATGTCATGTAGCATGTTGGACGGTGATAATTATCCTCAAAGTGAGTCCAACATTGTTCATATTCTTGCTGTCTCAAAACATGTTGTGATAAGTAGCCATCCAACCACTTGCTGCCATAAGCTTCTTAAAAGATTGAAAATAGTAGAGGATATTAGGTGTTGGCTGGATATGATCCAAGAAAAACATGTCTTGCCAAAAATTCTCCATAAAGTGGTCATCCCCATCACTGAAAGTAGTCCCAAAAGGACCATGAATTCCATAAAGAGGTTTTCCCTCTTATGAAGCAATGTGCTGCAAATGCATGGTAAAGGAGTGCATATATATTGTTAATTGGTAAATAAACATCAAAACAAAATCTTTACCATATTTTGTAGACAATTTGGTGAAGATATCCATCGATGGGCCTTCCCATCTCTCTATCAAAGGGGGAAGTGTTTGAGACAACCTTGCAAGGTGGTTGTTCTCCTCCTCATACGTCAAACAAGTTACATATCTCTTGATATGTGGGTGCACATCTTCTTTGAGATCCTCCCAATATAATTCTTTCATGATAGTGTGATAAGATTGAATGGAATCTACATTTCCTGAAAAGAGTGCTTCATATGCCGCATGTAGAATCCCTTTCTTGATCTCGGAGTCATTAGTCAAGTAAATATAATTATGGAAGTAGATGACTCCATCAACCACTTTATACCTCCTATCCGTCACTTTCTCATCAAGAACCTTACATGTGAAGAGGTTCTTGGAATATTCTACCAAAAGTTGGGACTCCCAATATGGATCTAGGCTTCCGAACAATGACAGCACTGTATAAATTTGAAATGAAGCTCCTGTCATATCATGGTTCTCCTTTTTGACATGCTTAATGCCAAAGTCAAATGTTGGAGTGTCGTTACTCCATATTTGCTGCTTCCCTTGCCGCTGATCTTGCTCAAGAAAATATTGAAGTACATGGAAGTCAACCTCCTCTTGAAAGGTCTCTCTCTTCCAAAAATTCCGTAGTTTAGCCCATGCATGCAAGAGTGGTGATACCCTCTTGTTCTATCTAGAAATATTCGTTATCTGTAGAAGTATCATTTGCTTCTCCAAGGCTATGGAGTGGCTATTTGACACCATACTCATATCATCATAGATTTCTGAGTTATTTTTTAGCACAAATAGTTGGGTTGGAGATGGTACTATCCATATCAGAAAATTATTTACCCCTCCTTTGAACCCATCAAAGGTTCTTAGCGTTGTGCTAGCTTCTCCCGAGGCTCCTTCCTTAGCCAAATATGTCAATGCTGCATTAAGTTGAGAGAACACTTTATCCATCTTCCAATCAGGGGGTCTCCCTGGTGGAATTCCTCCATGCAAAGAGACATCAAGGCATAGAGCTCGATGTATATGTGTGTAGAATGATTTGTCCTTGCCCTTACTACACAAATCTTCCTGCCTCTTTTGTGCATCAATATTCTGAAATAGAGAGGGGTGTGTGCTCCTCATCATATGGTGATGGTCCTCCCCTTTATTTCCTTTTATCTTCAAGATCTCACAATTTGTCAATGATGGCACATGTTGCACATGGACCGTACCATGATCTCCATATGTGAGATTCTTTGGAACTCCTTGTAAGAGTGCAAGAGTTTCTCTCTTTGGAGAAATTGCTCCATCTTCCTCTTCATGAGGTACTGGATATGCTCTTGATATGAAAACGTTGTTACCTCCAGCGTTCTCTTTCTCCTCATCAATATTTGAGAATGCCTCATCAACAATGAGAGACCCTAGGTAATTGTCTTCTCTTGAAGGATGAATCTCTTCATGCAATGGGGATCTCGCCCTTGGCAAAGTATCATACAATTTTTCATTGCCCTCAATAGTTTTTTGAAATGGAGTTGGGTTTATAGATCCTTCCAACTCATGCAAATGTTTTGTTTGTTTTGGTTTAACTAGCTCCACCAAAGGTGTTTCATAAACATTTTCAGTAAACCTTTCCACTGCTTTCCTAGTGAACTTTGCATAAGTAGATGTATTTGCATTATTTAATGAAAAGTATTCAAACAACCACCAAGCATAAGAATTACCCTCAAAATGTAGTGCTGCTACTTTAATGGCTTCATCTTCTAAAACTTGGTGTTGCTGCACATAGGTGTCGACCTCCTCCACCCAAACCCTAGCTGGACATTCAGGTGAACCATCAAAAGTAGATAGAAAGAATATACCTAAACCATGCTACTTGCCCCTTGTGCTCCTTTCCTCCTTGATCTTGCAAAACCCTTGGAAGTTTGAGTGATCTTTGAACCTCTTAGATTGAGATTCATATTCTTGCAAATAATCACCAAGAGTCTCCTTCTTTGGCACATCTCCTTTCTCCATATCACTTGCTATGAACATCTGGATGGTAGAGAGTTGTAAATATGATGGTGTGGCTGAATTCTCACACCCATAATATGAGGAACTAAATATTTCCTCATTTACAAATATTGTTGAGGGATCTCCATGTTTTTCCCTCCTCATTTATTTAATGTCTTTTTTGATACCATGCAGAGTTTGAAGAAGAAGTTTTGAGAACTCCTCCCCCCTAGAAAATAAGGGTTTTCATTTATCCCTTTTGCAGATCCTCTCCTTCCCGTGAGGAGACTCCATAATGGTTGAAGTACACAGGTTGAGCCAATATTAGAGCTTCGATACCACTGTAATATTCCCAGATGGGAAAATCAGCAATATAAGCACATAAAGCACATTTTTTCAGAAATATGTGTTATAACAGTTAAAACCAACCCATGGATCCTTTAGATTATACATTATGATAATCAAATCTAAAGGGAGATCATAAACAAATCACTTTTTCCTAGTTAAACAAGCCTCCCATGCCCAAAATAGCCCTAAAACACAACAACCCAAAGGTTATGCAACACATAAATACTGCAACAAGTGAAAGTGTAGTTTACTAAGGTTTATACTCAAAATTAGATATGCTATTATATTAATAAATAGAGCTTAAAAACTGAGATCTAGTCTCTTTTACAAGAATCCAAGATGACTCGGCAAGGGTTTCTTGACAAACATGAGATACAAAAAAGTAAATGCTATAGATATATGGCTGAATCACACAATATGGCTGAAGAAATACATATGTATAGCTGATAATACAAAGAAATGGCTGTAGCTCCTCCTACTAGCTTTCTGGGAAAAAGGTTGATCCTCCTCCCGGGAAACTAGCTCATAAAACAAGGGTTTAAACCCTCCCACTACAACACCATGTAAATAACGCATATTTTCCAAGGGAATGTGTTGTGGTTGTAGGTGACTAATTGGCCCAATTCCGGATAGTGGAAATGATTCCCAAAATGCTCCTCTCATATTTCTTCAACAAGTTCTCCAAGGAAGAGTGGGGAATTACTGCATGAGAAAACCCTTGTACTGAATAGTACAACAAACTTAGCTAAATAGCTGAAGCATGCATAATTCTAAACAGAACCAATCATAAAATCATATTCTCATTCATATCCCATATGGATACCATTCCCTCTATTATATAGTTTATGAGCTTCCTCACCATGGGTCCCACCCATTTATGAGGTTACTTCTATGCAAAGGCTCCTCCTGCAAAATTAGACTGTCTCCATTAGTTCCACTCTTCTATTTACATTTCTTTTTGATTTGGTCAACCTTGGTTTAGTCTCCATGCACTATCTCCTTTCACACCCAAGGTGTATTTATTCTGACTAGATAAACTGATCCAAGGTGTCTTTATTCTGACTAGATAAACTGATCCATATTCATATTGAGTTGTGTTTATTGATGATCCACTCCTCCCCATATTAGTGTTGTTGACTTGGTTGAACTTGAACTTGTCCACATGTATTAGTCCTTGTTAACACATGAGGGTGCTTGATCCAATTATGTACATGATCCATTTTCACACTAAGAGGGATTTTATGCCTACTAAAGAGTTTTATGGGTCTCCTTACCCATTTATTCATCTAACTAGATGTCAAGAGAAAAATTAATATTCCAATTAGCTGCATGGTAATTTAGGAATATTACAATCTTGGAGGCATTGATAGGTCAAGAGTCTAAGTCAGGGTCATGATACTTGTCATTTGAAGATCTATAATAAGAATTTATTGTGGGTTTTCCTCTCCAAGAGGGAGAGCTTTTTCCCTAGATTTAGGAGCGTAATTTATGTGTCTCGTGCATTTTGATAATTGACTTGATGAAAGATTAAATAAGTTAAATAAGAGAAGAAATAATTAACCCAGGTAAGCTCACAAGTAATTATCAAGAAAATAATTTGAATTAATCACTAGCCCTCCAAATTCTCAACTTCCAGAATCAGTGATGACGTCATTTTCAACCTCCTACGCAGTCACCAGGTATTTATACCTCCCCTTTCCACTTGTGATTCGAGTTACAACACTATTAAAATGAAAAATACTACCCCAGAAACACACAAAACCCACAATTTTAAGTCCACTCTCGGCCCTGAACCCTTCATGGACACCGAATCCCAAATATGCGACCCCATTTACCCATGCCACGTCGTTGACCTGCATCATGACTTGATGGGTTATCATTGGAGGGGTGAAGACATTTTCCAAGTAGTCGAATCCTTCCTATATTACCAGATAGCCACAACTATACATTACTTCCCTGAGTTCTTCTCATGGCATGAAAAATCTTACATTGAGAAAAAAAGGTACTGTGTCTCCTTGAGAGGAAACAAGATACTCGAAATTATCCCTAAACTCATCTAGAGCACCCTGGTTTACCCTATGTCTTCTGAGCTAAAGGAGTTCACTGATGTTACTCTCATGTACCCATTTTAAGGCCTCCTGACTGAAATACAACAATCCTTACTGTGGATAATCTTAGTCTGAGGCTCACAAAATATCCCACCAACTAAAA
The DNA here is from genome assembly GCA_034641835.2 of Pinus albicaulis. Classification (NCBI taxonomy): domain Eukaryota; kingdom Viridiplantae; phylum Streptophyta; class Pinopsida; order Pinales; family Pinaceae; genus Pinus; species Pinus albicaulis. The sequence goes on along the minus strand of MU968480.1, from coordinate 1,077,181 downwards.
CATTTCTGCTCTCCTTTTTTTTTGAACTTATTCAACCCATTATGTCTATAATCTTAGGTATGATAGGGGAAGATGATGCCAATTTGGTCAAAAAAGCCCTTATAGGTTTTCTGGACATGATGATGAAGTCAGACTAGCTCTTCGATATCCCATCCTACTTATCCACAACCATCAGATTCCAATTCCAACATCTTACGACTTCATCCAACTTACGACACTACTCTCTGTTATTTTATTTGTTTATGTACGCACATGCCGAGGAATTTGAGCATGTAGGCCTGAGTAAAATTACTCGTAGAAAGGAGGTCAATTCTACGTTGGACTGGATTGCTGTAGTAAAAAAAAGGCTCGACACAGACATATATTCTAAGTTCATATCAAATTTTATGTCCATCGCACACCATATTATTCATGGTGCACCTCCACCCCACATCTTCCCACAAAAAAAAGATCTACTCCAACTCAATGAGGATGTTTGCGTAGGATATTGGTTCTTATTTGAGGACCACACAAAACTCAGGATCTATGGTTGTGAGCTACCCCCTTATCATTTTCCAATATTCATGCCCATGAGGATATCTGCACTAGAATTCATGAGACAGAGAAAAATGGCAGACGAGATCCACTTGGTTCTACCAAAGCTAGGATACATGTTTAAAATGGGAAATGATATAGTCCCCTTTATTATAAATTCAAGAAATGCCTTCAAAACTATTGAGGATCTTCTTAGAAATATGGAATTTAAATAGGAAGATGTCTGGCACTATGATCTTAATGGTGTCATTGCCCGAAGGAGAGAAAAAATAAAAGATTCAAACTATATACATGAACCCATACCTGAAATTGAATGGAAATATATTTTTTAATCATGGAATTTCTACACAAATATGGAGACCGAGAGCCCCACTGGAAGGGACAAGCAAACCAAAAGGATCGTTGACCAAGCTAAAGATATCAAGGAGGAAGAGGAGGTACATATAAGTAAGCATGATAGGACTCAGGAACCTGAAGAGGAAGAGGAAGAGGAAGAGGAAGATGAAGAGATTATTAGTAATATGATAACAACAAGATCAAAGCATCCAAGTTTCAAAGTTGTCCTGGCAGAACCTCCATCAGCTGCAACATCAACTTACACCGAGGTAACTATTTTGGGTGACAGGGAAAGTACATCTACTGAAAATAAATGTTGGTAGGATATAAATGAAAGAAACATGAATGTGAGGGATGATATGAGAAATAACATAGCCCTTCATTATTCAAAATATCACACCAAGCTCATGGCCACTATGGATCTTGAGCCGGATCAGATGAAATTATCATTGTAACATTCCTCAACTCAATCCCTACCCTCAGTATCACAGTTCAACACTCGATCTATCTCTAGATCCAGCTAGTTTCCCACTGATGGATAAGATAAATATTCACAAGAAGGTAGGAGAGATGTTGTATAATGAACTACTTAAAAACACAATGACCAGTGATAAAGCATAAAATTTGTGGGAGAAAGCTGCTACCAGATTGAAGCAGGAGAAAGAAAATTCCAGGGCCCTCACCATGCAAAAGGATACTTACAAAGAAATGATTGTAAATATGGGTGGAAACCCATAAGATAATTCAGTTTGGGAAACCATATTGAAAAAATCCCAACAGGAGAACTAGGAATTGAGGCCCTTCTCCCAAAGTGCTTTACCAGCATACTGTTGCATGTTTCGATTCCTTTTTCTGATGCTGTTAATTCTTGTAGTCGGTTTCAACCACCTAGCCATAAATTTCCGTGCTTCCTCTACCAAGAAAATAATTCCCATTAGATTCAAAATAAATTGAAATAAACTAAAATTATACCTCATTGGTAGCTCATCAATAAGAGACACCTGCAATTCTGTTCACTTCCTGTCACAACAAGTCAAACGAGTTGTTTGATCAAATCATCATTGTAGAAATTATACAAAAAACATGTATATCATGTATTCAATCTGATCTAACATTGTGCTAAAGATAGATACTGAATCACTTCTACAAATCAATTGCAGAATGAAAAACACAATCGCTAATCACATGAAGCAAAGAAGAATCAATCAAACCACAACACAGATAATTTCACGGGGAAAGATTGCTTCTCAAAACCCCAATATCTTCTATTGTATATTCAGCATGGATACATGAAACAACTACATACAACTCTTCGCACAAGAGCCCTCCTGTACTCAGCTAATTGTCTCACATTGTCATGGACAAAACTGACCAACACTTAGCCAATTATCAGCCTCTAAACAACCTGCCTTTCTTGGAAAATTCATGTGGAATGCAATCCCTATTCTTTATAAATTTTGGCCTTCCTTGAATGTGTAAGGATCATGGGAAATCATCTGGGTTTTTGGTTGCATGGGTGAAACCCAATAATCCTACAACTGATAGTCAGCATCGCTTTCACCTAGATCTCAAATGGGTTTCCATTGGAACTGACATGCATGTAGCTAATAATGGTAAATCCTCAGTTGCATGTGATATCACTGATTGTGAATTAAATAATATTTAATTCACTTGATCTCTCACTAGTTTATCAAATAGTTACAACTAGCAAAATTGAGTTTAACTCACTTAACTGAGTTAAACTGATTACAACTTGCATTAACTAATGCACCATTGCACTTCAAACTCTGTTACAACTAGAATTACTCTGCATGCCTCACCAACTACCCTCAACTCGAAATTAATGAGTTAACTGAGTTTATCACACTCGTTTAACTATTACAAGTTATTTTGATATTAGATTACATTTTATTGTCCATATTAATTAAGGGATAACTAAAATAGACATGCACAAAATTTAGCGCACACCAGTGTAGGTGCTTCTAAGACCTGTGGTCCCACACTAGTGTAGGTGCTGAAATTTATTGTTGAACTTCAACACTCCCTCTCAAAAAGAAAGGGATTATACTTCACCCCTATCCTGCCTCTATGGGATTCGAATTTTCTCCTGGTGAGCACCTTCGTCAGAATATCTGCATCTTGATATTCGGTGAAAATGTACTGAAGTAACATTATGCGCCTATGCACACAATATCTGAGATGGTGGTACCCGATATCTATGTTCTTGGATCTATCATGAAACACATGATTAATTGAGAGTTTAATACAACTATGATTATCATAATGTATCATTGTCAAATCCATATGAGAACCAAAAAAACCAACCAGGATATTTCTCATCGAGATAGCCTCACATGCAGCTTGACTTGCTGCCATGTACTCTGCTTCCGTTGAACTGAGTGCCACAGATCACCGCTTCCTGTTGTACCAAGAAACTGTTGTCGATCCTATGTTGAATATCCCTCCTGATGTGCTCTTTCTTTCTATTGCACTGCCTACCCAATCTGCATCTGTGAAGCCTTGAAGCTTCCCTCCCTCTATCTGTTTGTACCACAATCCATACTCTGATGTGCCCCTCATGTATCTCAAGAAATTCTTCCCCACCTTCCAAAATATCTTTGTAGGATTGACCATAGCTTGACTCAACTGGTTAACTACGTAGAAAATGTTTGGTCTAGTGTTTGGTCTAGTGTTCACTAAATACATGAGTGAACCAAATAACTGCTTATAGACAGTAGAATCCACTACCTCTCCTGAAGTAGCATCCTCTTTCCTCCAATTTCTTGTAAGAGGAGTGTCCATGGGTTTGCAACTCTCCATGTGAAACTTACCCAATATCTCTTTGGCATAGTTTCCTTGAGAAACAAAAATTTTACCATCTTGCTGCCATATTTCCAAACTAAGGAAATAATGAAGGAGTCCCTTGTCCTTCATTTCAAACTCCCTTGCAAGATCCTCCTTGCATGAGTGTATCAGCTACTCATCACTAGTCAAAATTAGATCATCAACATAAAGAACAACTTCACTTTTGGTGAAGCCCAGTCCAGTGAAATGGTTTTCAATCTGAGTGTAACAAGCACGAGGTGCTTGCTTCAACTCATACATTTCTCTCTTGAATCGACACACATGTGACTCACTGTCGAAGATCTCAAAATATTTTGGCTGCTATATGTACACTTCTTTGTCAATAAATCCATTGAGAAACATAATTTTCACATCCATCTAATGAATGCGCCACCCCATCTGTGCTGAGAGTGCAAGGATGGATCTAATGGAAGAGTACCTTGAAACTGGTGCAAAAGTCTCATAATAATCGATCCTCTCAATCTGTGAGAATCCCCAGGCCACAAATCTAGCCTTTTACTTCTCCACACTCCAATCAACAACTTTCTTTACCTTGTAGATCAATCTAGATTCAACCACATATTTGCCAACCGTTATTGGGAAAATATCCCATGAATTGTTCTTGACAATGGAGTCATACTCCTCCACCATTGCATCAACCCAAATTGGTTTCTACACTTCCTCCTGAAAGGAAAATGGTTCAGTCACAATACATTTTCTCATAAGAGCCATGTATCCAGTAAACATGTCTGGAGACTGTCTTTGTCTGCGCTGTGAATTAGGGGCTCCTACATTATCTGCAACATCAAGTCTCAATCTATCAAATTCTGTGGTGTGCCTTCTACCATTTATGATGGGTGGCTCTGCATGAGTGTTTTCTGCCACTCCATGATCCTCCGCATGTGGCTGCTCCACATCCTGAGGCTCATCCTTGGGAACTAAGAGTTCCTCCTCTACATGCAAATCCAACTCCCTCTCAAGGGACAATCACATGGCTTTCTCCTCATCAAATTTTATATCTCATCGCACAATAATCATTTTTTTGTTTGGAAAATACACCCAAAATTTGTGGGGAGTTTCAGTGTACCAAAAAAAAATCCCAATCTTAGCTCTTAGTTCCAGCTTCTTCCTGGCGTCTTTGGTCACATGTACATTACAAGATGAGCCCAAAAATCTTAAAATGTGAAGCATTAGGTTTCTTACCAGTGAAAGCCTCTTCTGGTGTACTCATGACAATTATCCTATGAGGAAAATGGTTCTGCACAAACACCGTTGTGTTGCATGTCTCCACCCACAGATGCATCGGTATGCCCTGATCATGCAACATCGCTCTTGCTACACCCACAATCGTTTCATTCTTTCTTTCAATGACCCCATTATGCTATGGGTTATGAGGAACTATGAGTTCTCTATGAATTCCTTCTTTTTTGCAGAAGTTCTTGAATTCGTTAGAGATGCACTCACCACCATTATCGCTCCTAAGAGCCTTCACATGCTTCCCCATGTATTTCTCCACCAGTGCTTTAAACTCAAAAAAATTTGAGAATGTCTAATCTTTCTTCTGCATGAAGTAGATCTAGCACTTACGAGAAAATTCATCAACAAATATCACATAGTACTTATGCTTTGTTGTTGAAGCAACAAATAATGGTCCACACACTTATGTGTGAACTCTCTCAAGGATCCCCAAGGCTTGGTTCTCCTTCTCATGAAAGGTGGCCTTTACATATTTTCCCATAGTACATCCCTTACATGTGTCTGACTGTGCAAGTGCACCCTTGGGAAGACCAGTAGAAATCTGTTGCATGAATTTTAAGGCTTCGACATGGTGAAAATGGGCCAATATCCTATGCCATAACTCACCCTCATCCCAACTCACCACTTTTTCAGCCTTACCCATCAATTTTGCACAGCCATCTAAATCCATCTTATAGAGATTCTTAACTCGAATTCCTATCTTCTTATCTTGTACTGTTATTTTATGTCGCAAGAAATATTTTCCTTCATTGAAAACAACATCATAGCCTCTATCCTCTAACATTGCAATTGAGACCAAATTTTTCCTCAAGCCTGGTACATGCAATACATCTTTTAATTGAAAGGGTTTACTTGACTATCTTTGGAAGGTAATGGTACCAATCCTGGTAGCACTATACCACCCTTCATCACCCATTTCGATATGCATATGGAGGTCCTTCTCCTCCAAGCTACTGAAAAGTTCCTTGTCTCCCGTCATGTGAAAGGATGCACCACTATCCAAATACCACACCGATCCCATTGCACTTAACACCATGGATGAAATGAGCAAGAATTCAAGCTCAAATTGTGAGGCCAAAGCCTCACCAGCTATAGATCCCGAAGCCTTCTTGTTCTTATTCTTTTTTGGATAGTTAGTAGCATAATGACCATGCTTGTGACAGTGAAAACACTTCACTCTGGACATGTCGCGCTTCTTGCCTTATTTGAACTTCTTTTATTTCCACTTCTTCACTTTGGTGACCAAAGCACAATATTCTTCATATTCATTCCTAAATGAAGATCCATCTCTAGTATTGCTTATGAATTCCTCCTCCACTAAATCTGACCACAGTCGTTCCCAATATGGCAACTTTTCCCTTCTGTTGACAGAGTACTGATAACTATGCCAACTCTTGGGAAGTCCTAGGATAACTAGACTCACCAAATCATCATAAAAAAAAGTAATGCCAACGCTCCCCAGCTCATCCCAATTGTTAAATATTTTGGCATGGAGTCACATTTCTCCATCTTGATCTTCCTGAGTTTATATTTTAGTGAAAATTTCCTATGGTCACTACTGCTTTGAAATAAACCCATTAAAGCCTTCCACATTTCATATGGTGTGGCTTTACCATGGAGACTTGATACAATGTGGTCTCATATTCCCTCCAGTAAGATCCTCCTTTCCTTTGCCACTTTCTTTTGCCATGCATCAAGATTTGTAGCATCTGTCATAGCGGGTTTAGGAACATCATTTTCAATGAATTCCTTCCAGCCATTGTCTTCGAGTACCACCTCCATCTTGTATTTCCAAGAAATAAAGTTAGAGCTTCCCTCGAGTGCATATTCCAATCTCAATCCATTGAAAGCCATTTCGGTCCTGAATCAGCTGTAGCACCAATAAAGTCTTCTGCAAATTCGAATTCTATTCAATCACAAACTCAACTCCTCCTCCACTATTGTGATTTCCTATGCTCTGATACCATGTAGAAATTATACAACAAGCACGTATATCATGGATTCAATCCGATATAACAATGTGCTAAATCTAGATACTGAATCACTTCTATAAATCAATTACGGAATTAAAAACATAATCGCGAATCACATGAAGAAAAGAAGAATCAATCAAACCACAACACAAATAATTTCCCGGGGAAAGCTTGCTCAAAACCCCACTATCTTCTATTGTATATTAAACATGGATACATGAAACAATTACATACAACTCTTTCACAAGAGCCCTCCTGTACTCAACTAATTGTCTCACACTATCCTGGACAAAAATGACCAACAATTAGCCAATTATCAACCTCTAAACAACCTGCCTTGCTTGTGAAATTCATGTGGAATGCAATCCCTATTATTTAGGAATTCTGGCCTTCCTTAACTGTGCAAGGATCATGGGCAATCCAAGGGGTGTTTTGTTACATGGGTGGAACCCAATAATCCTACAACTGATAATCAACATCCCTTTCACCTAGATCTCAACTGGGTCTCCAATGGAACTGACATGCATGCAAATAATAATAGTAAATCTTTAGTTGCATGTGATATCATTGATTGTGTTATAAGTAATATTTAATTTACTTGATCTCTCACTAGTGTATCAAACAGTTACAACTAGCACAACTGAGTTTAACTCACTTAACTGAGTTAAAATAATTACAACCTGCATTAACTAATGCACCACTGCACTTAGAACTCTGTTACAACTAGAATTACTCTGCATGCTTCACCAACTACCTTCAACTCGAAATTCATGAGCTAACTGAGTTTATCACACTCAGTTAACTATTACAAGTTATTTTGAGATTAGATTACTTTTTATTGTCCATCTTAATTAAGGGATAACTAAAATATACATGCACCAAATTTAGCCCACGCTAGTGTAGGTGCTGCTAAGACCTGTAATCCCACACTAGTGTAGGTGTTGCTTGGACCTCCTGGTCCCACACTAGTGTAGGTGCTAAAGTTTCTTGTTGAAATTCAACAATCATGTATAAACATATCACATATGGTTAGCTCAAAACACAACCATCATAAGTTAAAATCATGAATAAGATGAAATCACCATAAACCATAATCATAAATCATATGTAACCATCATAAGTTAGAATCATAGATCACATGCATAATCAAACTGAAAAAAAATATTGATACTTATCTTTCATTAGTCCTTACTTCTGCCTTTGTTCTTTTGTACACACACTAGATCATTTGCGACACTCAAAAAACACCCAGTGCCTTTGCTTCTCTTCAATCACATACACATACACACAGTGCACATCACTGCATAATACATACACCCACATCGACATACCGCACACACACCTACATGTGGTGTACAATACAACACAATACATACGCCTACACCGAAATACAACACATACACCTACACCCAGTATACGATACACCACAAAACATACGCCCACATCTGGTGTACAAAAAAACACAATACATATACATATACATACTACAACACAACGAATACACATGTCATAATACCACGACTACTCCATGCACCTACATAGTACCACATGACCGCAACAAAGCATGTATGACATGCACATAATACCAAATGTATACCAGTACCATATGCACAACATGTACACAGTACCACCTATACACAACACTACATGCACAACGTGTGCACAACGTGTGCACAACATCACATGTACATAACACCACTTGCACAACGTGTATAAAACGCCAAATGTACACTGCACCACCTATAAAATGTGTACAAAATACCACATGTACACAACACCACATGCATGACATGTACATGAAACCACATGTACACAACGCCACATGCACAACATGTACATGACACCACCTGCATACAACACCACATGTAAAACATGTACACAACACCACCTGCACACAACACCACACGTATAATCATGCACACAACACCATATTTACATCATAACATATGTGCAACACACACATGTTACCATGATTAATCCCTCTTGCGGACACAAGCTATCTCCCTAGTATTCCAACGAGTAACTAGAAACAAAGATCCATTGAATACCTCTTTCTCTAGATTATTTGTATTTTAAATTATTACAACCATGAAATTAGGACATTCTCCTACCTTTCAATCCATATGTATGATGTAGTCCTTTGTCTTTCACTCCAAATTAGTTCTTCAATGATGAGTAGAACATATAATCACAGAAAAGACAAAAGATCAAATCACTTGCAATATATAATAATTGTAAATACTAATCCAACTTAGTGATCAAGGAATCTAAGTATTGAAATCATTCCCATGAATTTAGAAAAAAGACAATGAGAAAAGGAGATCCATATGTATTATCATAAATTAGAAAGAGAAATCTTACAACCAAATTCCTTGATGTTGTACAAATTTCTCTCATGTGTCTGAGAAATCATTTTCCTTCAGTCTGATAAGCCTTCTTCTCTAGAATGACCAACATGAAGTCACTGGCACAAACATGTGATCTTCAATGTGTCAAAAACAACTAACTAGCATGGAAAATATGAACTCTATGAACTCTTTCCAGCTTAGAGACTATAAAAATAAGTCTCTATTCACATTGATATCTACCCTTCAACCTGAAAGTTGAGCTCAATTTATAGAGAGACTGAGGTAGTTTCATATCCATTAAGAGAGGTATAGATTCCTCCCATGAAGGGATTTTACTTCCTCGGACCAAGGGATAAGCTCCATGAGTGGAGGGATAAAGCTTGAATTGGCACGACTCTAGAGGCTTCTAGTTTGAAGAATATTCAACCAACTAGGCTTCTAGAAGTCACCTTTTATTTTTACTTGATTTTCACGAGGGTGCGCAGGTTTTAGTGGCGAACAGAGTGGCGATCACCACGGATAATGGAAGAAGCATCAGGGCATGCATAGGAAAATTCTATACAAACTATGCAGATAATATTTTAAGGGTTTTACAAAGCTTTTCTCCAATTTCCAAGACTTGATTCAGGAACATGAGTGTTTTTGACCTCTAAGGGAACATGATATGGATGGTGATAGACCCAGATGAACAATTACATGTTCATAATAGAGTGATAGACCTCACTCTGTTCTCTGCAATTCAATATTTGAAATCAACTTTATTTTCCCTGATTCCTATTTCTATCCAGCATCTCAATTACCAAAAAAATTACTCGTTTCTAGGTTATATATATATCTAGCCTAAAATCCTATGGTACTCAACCATTCATTGATTATTTAAAACTGACATAGAGAGAGCCCTCTCTGGTCTATGTAGGGATAGTTGCCTAGCCAAAATATTGGTTTGTGGCTACCTTTCTCCACTCCTTTCTCAACCTTGGAAAGTTGGGGAGAGTGATAAAAGTCTGCATAAAGAACGAGTGGGTAAGTCATCCAGGTAAGGCTGTACAATATGTTTGATATCATGAAATGCATAAGACATATCTCTTTGAAAAGTTTCACCAACATTTTTCAGTCAAAAAGATAATTTACAATATGAAAGCGTGCCCCAAGGACATATAAATGCTATTTTAGGTTGATCAACACGGAGTATGTTGATTTGATTGTAACCAGAAAAGCCATCCATAAATGAGAATATTTCATTTCCAGCACAATCATCAACAATTTGATCAATATGGGGGTAGGATGATTGTCTTTGGGACAAGCCTTGTTAATATCCTGATAATCGACACATACTCTGATAGTCCCATGTTTTTTCGTTATGAGAACTATATTAGATACCCAATCCGTCAAAGGAATAGGATAAATAAATCATGCTCGTAGTAATTTTTCAATTTCATCTTTGATTGCAACAAATTTTCGTGGATGTATTGGATGTAATCTCTGTCTAATAGGCTTAGAATCTGGGTATGTCTTAATCTCATGAATAAAAATCTTAGGATCAATACCTGGCATTTCTTCATAAGACCAGCAAAAAATGTCTCAGAATTCTTGAAATAGGGCTTTGTAAGTTTTAATCTCTTCAATCGAACAAGAAGCACCTATATGAATGTTCTCAATTATTCTAGGTTTAATAGATATGTCAATGGGAATTGTTGTAGAAATATTTCCCTAAATTTTCTCAGAATCCGAATGAATAATCGATATGGGATTTTGAGGTTCCTTGACACAATCAATCGTAAAGATAGATGAAAAATAATTTTCAAGTTTATCAAGGTCAGGAAAAAAATAATATCGATGATGTATATCATCCCATGTAAATTCATCCGATGACAAGATTTATCAAATATTTTCATCAATTTCAAATACATGTTGAAAAGGATTCGGAAACGATGTCAAAGTTGAGCTTGATAGAGAAGATGATTCTTCACTGACCACATTTATTTGATCAGTAGAAGTTGATGTAGTCTTAGAATATGATTGTACTACTACATATGCTGATTCAAAAAGACTTAAAAGCATCTCACCATCATAAGAGTCCAATTTTGATTCTAAAAGTACATTCCATGTGTCATCAAATGACATTGTTCTTGAGGTGATCATATTGATATTGGCAATAGTTCGCGGTGTATTGGGAGAAGGCATAGCAAAATTTCCCATAAGAGTAGAATCCTTAACTATCCCTATGCCAACATCTTCATAAGGGATAACCATTTTTCCGACATGTGGGAAACTATCTGTAGAAGTAGGGTCTGAAGCGAAGTAAGAAAACTGATCGATTTTAACAATATTTCCTTTATGAGGAAACATTATCATCTGAAAGACTAATGAAACAGCAACAGTCATAGAATAATACCAAATGCAACCCAAAAGAAGGTTGTAATCAAGAGGGGCATCAAAAAATTCCACCTCTAGCATTACGATTTTTCATTCCACTTTTATAGGCAGATCCTGGAGTATTCCAAATGGGCGAAAACCTCTTCCATCAAAGGCTTTAAGGATGGTAATTGATTGGTTGACTGTCAGATAACCAAGTTTTTTCCAACAAGCTAATGACATTATAAACATAGATGCTCCCTCATCAATTATAGTGCGAAAAACTCACCTTGATTTGACTAATACTGGAATTTGAAAAGCCATTTAATGTGGGAGTCTAGGTACAAAATTTTCGAGATCAAAGACCATTAGATTTGAGTCTTGAGGATCAATAGCTCCTATTGCTGATAATAGTGATTTCCTTTGAGCTAGAAAATATTACAACACCTCGAGGGCCAACATTGCTGAAGGGGATATGGCCAAATATTCAACAATGTTGTAATTCTGAGCAACTCTCGCATGTGGATTGAAAGCCGATTTTCGAAGTACACCTTTGGTAGATGATTTAATGAATAAATCAGGTTTAGGTTTCTCGATTTGTAATGGTTTAGAAACTGAAGGAGTCGTTGCTAGTGTTTGATTCCATGCTTGAGTCTCTTTACCAATTACAAGACTCTTACATCCATAGTCTTGAGATCGTGTCGCAACCATGACCTGAGACATCATCAAAATATATGTTGATGAATTGGAAGAAGATCCGATCATTTTGCTATCTTGAGATGGAAAAGGATCTTTAAAGAGAACAGGTGTGGGTGAACCTTTGACAAATTTGGATACCTCGACCCAATGTGGACACTTTTTGGTGTAGTGATCCTCATCACAGATAATACAAGGATAACGAAGTTTCCATTTTTCGTCTGATGGTTCGGCTTTGTCAACTTTATCTTTGGGATAAGTGTTTTGTTTATTTTTACCCTTCCCTTTCTTCTTATTACTGGATTTAGCTTTAGTTGTGGATGATTCTACAACGTGAATTTTGGCTAAATTTTCAAGGGAAGAGTCTCCTTTAGGTGAATATGGTAGAGTTATAATTGGAGAAGTATATTTAAAGGAATTATTCTTACTCTTTGTAGTATTAACTGTACCAATTACACCATCTGCAGAATGAGAAGAAAAAGGAGTTGCAGTAAGTTGACCTGGTCGTGGTAAATCATGAATTTTTTCGTATAGAGTACCAAACTGTGTGTATACAAGGTCTAAGTACTATGCTTGGGATGACCTGTTCTTCTGTGACAATGCCTCCCTTAACTACATCTTTAGTGATATTTGGAAGTAATGATTTAATAAACCACTCTGCCAAAATTTGGTTCAGAATAAAAACTTTCACTAAACGTCGTCTACGTCGCCATTTGTGTATGTGATCTTAAATGTATGTAGATGTACTTTTTTTTAATGAAGTTAAAAGTTCTGTTCCATTGTCATAACGGAATGGAAACTGGAAGTGAGTTAGGAAGGTTGTTGCTAAAGAATTGAAATTATTGAAAGAGCTGCATCGTAACTCGATGTACCACTTTGCAGCTAAACTGATCAATGTTCTCTGAAAAAGTCTCAGTCGAATGGAATCATCGATTAAGGAGTTTGATAGACACCAAAGATGATAAGTCATTATATGATTTGAGGGGTCTTCTCTTGATTTTCCTTCAAACTTTGGTATATCACTGGTCAACTTATTTAGTATTGCTGACCAAAATGGAAGATAATAAATTGGATCATTCGTCAGGTGAGACAAATCTGGTAAGTCTAAAGTTTCAATGAATGGTAACCGACGGTTAGGTTCTTGTTGTGCAAACTGATAACCTTGAGGAACAATACCAGTACCCGGAGAAGGATATCCAGGATAACCTAGAATAGCCTGAGCAAATGGGATTGGAAAACCTCCAAGGTATCTAGGGTTAGCCATACCAAACTGAGGTTGAGGTGGTATTTGATATGTATAACGAGGGTATGGTTGATTCTGGTAGAATGTATTTTATGCAATTTGTCCATATTGAAATTTCCCTTGAAATGGTTGACTCTATACAGTTTGACTTGTAAAAGGTTGGCTTGTTTGAATTGTGGTTGCACCAGGTTGTACTATAGAGGTTTGAATAGTAGACAAAACTGTAGGTCCAGTTTGATGAGAAGTAACCTGAGGGATTTCTTGTGTAACAGTTGATGCAATTGTTTGAAGGATTATAGCAACAGGGGTTCGAGAAACTCGAGGGATGGGTGTATTGGGTTGTTGAAAATAATTTTGCACAACAGATTGGATAGGAGTACTTGGAGTACTCGAACCAGCTTGCTGACCACTAGGTACATATACCTAAGGAGTAATTTGAAGTGTAGTCTGAATAGGCTATTGGACTTAGGCATAACCAAATTTTCCAACTGGCTGAGCAGGTTGATTATAACGTACTTGTAAATTAGGTTACAAATATTGTTGATTCAACAATGAATTCCACACAGTATTAATGCCTGGGCAAGGAACCCCCATCAAAGGTTGTGATGCATAAGGTTGAAAATAACCAGTTTGAGGTATTGGAACATAAGTTTGGTAATTACCCAAATAAATTCCAGTAAAAGGTTGACCTCCTTGAAAGGATAGTTTCTCTTGATGAAAATGTTTCCCTTGAGGAGGTATTTGCCCTTGAAGAGGTTGTTTTCCATGAAGGGGCTGGTGCCCTTGAATGGGTTGGTTCCCTTGAATAGGGTGTTGTCCTTGGAGAAATTGTTGTCCTTGAGGAGTTGGCTGCCCCCCAGGCAATATATAGCTAGCTTGAGGAATATTTCTGGAAAACATATAGAAATGTTTCATTCTCAAAGATTTGGTGGTAGATTCATAAAGACCAGTTGATTGTGTAAATTTTTTGGAAGATGGAGATTCTCCTGAAAAATTACCAGAGAGTGACTGGTACCCAGCAGGAACTGATGGACTGCCATACAAAAATGTTTCTGGTGATGAATAAAACATGGATGACTCAATAAACATGCTTGATGAAGCCATGTAACTACCTCTAGGTATAGATTAAAAAGGAATGTGGCGTGGAAAATAATTGAAACCAGAGTTATGCAGAAAGTCAGTAATTTGTTGATACCAACGATTTGGTCTAAAAGAAATGTAAGGGTAAATCGATTCACTATACCTTATATCTAAATACTATTGTTGCGAAGGAATTGTGATCTCTTCTTCCATGTCAGTAGTCTCTTCAATAATAATTAGACGAGGAGGAAGATTCTTAGTAATAAGAAGTTTCACTCGAGGTGAACGAGGACGACCAGGAGTTCGAGCTATGAAATCTGAAGGTGACTCAGACGAAGTAGATTCAGATTCAGGTTCGGATATTTTAGGCTCAGTGAATTGAGTATCTGACAATTCACTAGTAACAGATTCAACTGTGATTACTTCTGAAATTTCTGGTTATTCTTGATTTATTTATATTGTATGAGGTTGAATAAATTTGAAATCCGGATGTATTACAATAGATGTTTCTCCTTGTTCAGTAGACCCGGTTCCTTATTGTTGAAATCTTTCAGATTTAATTTTTTCCAATTGACTATGTGTATATTCAGGGGGTTTCCCCTGAATTCTATGTGAGTGTCTCAGTAATTTAGCCAAGGTTAATTTTTAACACACGAAAGAAAAAAATATTTCAACATAATACACCTAAGGTCGCTAAGAAATCAATAAATTTGAACATGCGCCTACAAAATCTAAGAAGAAAACCACACAAAAATAATATATTTCCACAATAAAAACACTAGTTGGTGATGAAATCCAAAATCTCAAAAGTTAATGTGAAAAAATGGCTGTTGGAAGAATTACCCTAAGAACCTACTTAATGAAACAGTCCAATGCAAGCACCTCTACTATGCCATCTCGAAGTGAAGAGTACCCTCCGAAAATTCCAAGTGAGTCTAACCAACATTTGTTCCAGGTACAATGGGACCTTCCCTCCATCGTCACCTTGGGAAAAATCTTAAATATTATGGCCAATAAGGTCACCAACTGAGAAAAATTCACCCAGGGGAACAATATATGATCCGATATACACGTAAGGGAAAATTATCAAGCTCAATCCCCTTGAAAGATCCTAGACATGATAAATCCGAGGTTTGCTAACAAGTGACCCATGCTCCTCGAAAATGGCTAATCTGAGGTTTACCATTTGTATTACGTGCATGTCTCCTATCTTCACCAATGAGGTAGGTACGATTACCTCACTAGGTCCGACACGACCTCATGCTTGACTCTTTTAAGAAGAGCTTCCCAGAGTACAAATGCAACAATTGGATTTCCCTACCGCAAGATACTACTTGTTTGTTTTGACTGCTTTGGAATGTTTATTACAACCTATTCCAAAACACTAGCATAAGCTAAATTGGTGGAATGAGCCCTAGAAAATGTATAAATTTCTAGATTGATTTTATTAAGCCCTGTATTGATTTGGCTATTATTTAACACAAAGGGTATGGAGTTGAAACTTGATGATTGTAATATTCCATAATGGGAAAAACATGAATATTGAACATAAAATTGGAAAATGAAGTAAAAATCATTAGATCAAAAAAATGAGCAAATCATTGAGCCATTTTATTATATATGATAGCAGAAATGAATACAAGTTCTTGAGGAAAAGACACTCAAGATAGGAAAAACAAGCCTAAAATGATCCTATACATCAATTCATGAGAAACTGCTGCCACATAAACTGATGGAAGGCTATGACTGTGAAATCCTGCTCGAAATAACTAATAATGGAATGTAGGAATGCGTATATCTGTTGATATGGTGCTCAGAAAATTCCGGGATCAGTGATCTGGGATTTCTTGCACAATTCCAAGATAACCCAGAAAGGGTTTCCGGAAATACCCAAGATGAAAAATGCAGCCCTAGGGATGAATTATGCTCTGCAGCTGGGTAACTACTGGGAGGTGGCTAATATAATGAGAAAATAGCTTATACTCCTCCCCACTAACTTTCCGGATGAAGGGCTACTCCGCTCACTGGAAAATAAGCTAAAAAACATGGGTTATCAACCCTCCACTGAAACTTCCCTCATGGATTGTGCAATTCCTAAAGGAGATTGCACTGCTAAAGGTGGCTAAAGATTGACTTGATGTCGATGATGGAATGTATCTGAATTAAACTCTCCTGAGTGGGCACTCAAAGTCCCCCAAGGATGAGGGTGGTATTTCCACTCGGAAACACCCTTGTTCTAAACAACACAATAGATGCTAAACAGCTGAAGCGTGCAGAAAGTCATAAAATACCATACATAAACAATATTCATAATGCTTTCTATGGCTTCCACCGCCTTCCTTAAATGTTTTGTGAGCCTCCTCCCCCTTGGCCCCACTCAATAATGATGCTACTCACATGGAGACTCCTCCCATTATGACTACGATGTCCTCCACTATCTCCACTACCTCCATGATTGTGCTGTTGATTTGGTCAACCTTGACCCTATCCACATGCATTGACCCCCATTCACACCAAGGAGTGATTTATTCAACTAGATACACTGATCCACATTCACATTAGAAGTGGTTTTATTCCTACAAAAGAGACTTATGGGTCCCTCTACCCTCTTATTCATCTATCTTATTGAAAAAAAACAAAATTTATAAATATCTAAAAGCTACTTAGGAATATTACAGTCCTCCCCTCCCAAATGTTGTTTTTCCTCAAGAAACTGCAAGGATGGATGCAAAATATTCTCTCCTTCCGAAGTAGCATCCTCATCCGGTAGATTCCTCCATCGAATCAGATATTCCTTAATCACCATGTTCCTTTGCTGCCTCTCCCAAGTATCCAAGGTAAATTCTGGTTATAAAACTAGATGGCCCTCATCATCAATAGGTGGGAGGTCCATAATAGCAACTACATGCTATCCAATGGCCTTCTTGACACATGAGACATGAAAAATGTTTTGGATCTTACACCCAATGGGGAGCTCCAACTCATATGCTACTTCTCCAACACAACAATTCACCTTGTATGGCGCATAGAAATAGGGCTTAAGCTTCTCATCTCCCTTCTCCTTCAGCATATATTTCTTGGAAGCCTGAAGATGGAGATAGACCAAATCATCCACCTCAAACTATCTCTCCACCTGACCATGATCTGCATACAAATTATGTTGATTTTGGGCTGTAGCAATGTTGTCCTTAAGAGTACAGAGTATATCCTGACTCTATTGGATTCACTCTTTGGCTCTATGAGCCTTTCTTGCTGCAAACATCACATTAGAAAATGATAAAGAATCATACCCATATAGAGCTCAAAATGGAGACATACCAATCAACATATGAAATGTCATATTGTAGCAATACTCTCTCAAATGGAGCCAACACAACCATGCTCTTTGCTGCCCCGAAACATAGATTCACAAGTAGCCTTCCAACCATTTTTTTACTATCTCTATTTTCCCATGTGTCTGGGGGTGATAAATGGTACTCAGTGTCAACTCGGTACCCACCAAATAGAAAAGCTCCTGCAAAAATCCACCCATGAAGCGACTATCTCTATCACTAACTATGGTGTTAGGAAGACCACAAAGTGTGAAAACATCTCTAAAGAAGAGCTCATCCATTTGTGAAGCAGTGTACCGTGAAGATATGGCAAAGAAATGTGAATACTTTGTTAGTCGATCAATGACCACAAAGATACAATCCTTGCCATGTACTGTTGGAAAACCGGTAATGAAATCCATAGAAATGCTCTCCCATTTCCCTTCTGATATAGGAAGTGGTTGTAGCAACCCTGCAAGATGGTTGTTCTCTCCTTTATTCTGCTAGAAAACTACACAGTCCTTGATGTGTTGGAGCACATCCTCCTTTATACCCTTCCATGATAATCTCTCCCTAATGGCCCGATATGTCTTTATGAAACCTTGGTGGCTTGAGAGTGGTGAATCATGTGCTACATGAAAAATATTCTCCTTGAGCTTAGAATCTATTCAAGAATATCCGGTCCCTGTAATATATTATCTCATCCATCACTCTATACCTCTCATCGGTCACTTGCCCATCTAGTATCTCACATGTGAAGCGATTTTTGGAATTCCACCAGCAGCTAGGCCTTCCAATCTATATCTACACTCATCAATGACATTGCTAATGGTCTCTGTGATAAGGCATCCGCTACCACATTGCTCTTCCCTTTGACATATTCAATGTCAAATTCATATGCCTGGATTTTGCTAACCCATTTTTGTTTCCTTTTTTTCAGTTGCTTTTGCTCAAGAAAATACCGAAGAATGTTGTGATCAGTCTTCACTCGGAATTTTTTGCCCAACAAATACTACCTAAATTTGGCCAATGCATGCATGATAGCCAACATTTCCTTATCATATATTGGATACAGCCTCTCATGAGGCAACAAATTCCAGCTCTTAAAAGCTATGGGGTGGCCCTCCTGCATCAAAACTACTCCAATGCCCTCCCCTGAAGCATCACATTCCAGCACAAAGGGCTGGGTATAATACGGTAATACCAACACCAGGAAACTTTTCATCAGCTCCTTGAGCATATCAAAGGCCCTTTGTGAAGTATTTTTCCAACCAAAGGTTCCCTTATTGGTTAGATATGTGAGTGGTGCTGCTAGTTGGGAGAACCCTTTGTCAAACTTCTGGTAGTAGGTGAAGATACCTACAAACCCCCAAAGTTCTGTTACATTCTTTGGTTTTGGCCAATCCCGAATAGCATGAATCTTCTCCTCATGGACCCTTAATCCATCCACTCTAATGATGTGGCCCAAACAAAGAATCTCTATGAGCCCAAACTCACATTTGGAGAGCTTAGCATAGAATTGTTGCTCCTCCAGAATGCGTAATATTGTCTCAATATGCTACAGATTCTCTTCCAATGTGCAACTGTAGATAATAATGTCATCAATGAAAACCAACACAAATTTCCTCAACTGACCATGAAAGATGTGGTTCATACAAGAATAAAAAGTAGCCGGAGCATTGGTTAACCTAAAGGGCATCACCAAGAAGTCAAAGTGGCCATAATGACATCTAAATGCAGTCTTGGGGATATCCTGATCCCGTACCTTAATCTGATGGTACCCCGACCTCAAATGAATCTTCGAAAAGAACTTTGATCCCCTTAGCTCGTCCATCAGCTCATCGATCCTGGGAATCGGGTACATATTCTTCATTGTCTTCTTATTTAAGGCTCTATATTCAATGCAAATCTTTAATTTACCATCCTTATTCTTCACCAATACTACAAAAGAAGCAAAAGGACTAGTGCTGGGTCAGATGCGTCCTAAAGGCAAGAACTGTTGAATAGATTTTTCAATATCATCCATGTAGGCTTTTGGATGTCTATAGGGTGTGGTGATCACTGCTTGGATCCCCTGCTCCAACTCAATAGTATGTTGAAACCCCTGGTTCGGTGGCCTTCCTAGTGGTATGTCCCCAAATACTGTAGAATAACGGTCTAGAATAGATTGCACATCCAGGTGTACTAGTGCACCCTTGCCTCCTACCTCTGACATATGTAGTTATACTATCCATTCTATGTCTCCTCTGTGCAAATCAGCCTCCATCCTATGTCCTAATACTATCTGAGGTGGATAGGTGTGCATGCCTCTGATCATTTTGCGCTTACCGCTCTTCTTATCTGTCCATTCCATCTCCAAGGTCTCCTAATCCATGGTTACCTTCCCTAGTGTGATCAACCATTGTACAACCAATATCACAATGGTGACGGGAATATCAACCAAAAATAAGTGATCTGTCAATGTGTAAGTCCCCAAAGTGATAGTCAATGCCGGAACATACTTCACACACTGCATGGTTCTAGCTCCTGGAACCAAAACTGAGAATCCCTCAAAATCATTTGTGAGAATGCCTCTCCTTTGCAGTAATTGGGTATCAATAAAATTTTTGGTAGCCCCACTGTCTATCAATACCAACACCCGCTACCCATGAATACTGCCTTAGACTCTCAGTGTTAGATACTTGGGAACTCCCCACAAAGCTACAAGGGCTCCTCCGTTTGGATCAAATTCTCCATTTCCACCTCTTGGTGGTGGTGGATCTCCTGCTGGTGCTATAGCACTGGTAACTCCTTCCAACTCTTCATATCCCTCCTCTTCAATATAGAATAATACCTCAATATAATGTGCCTTTCCGGCAGCACACCGATGCCCTAGTGCCCATGGTTCTTGGCAAGTGAAGCAAAGCTAGGATCCTCCTCAATTCTTTCTAGACATCATCACTAAGAGATCCTTTGTCTTGGTTCCCCTTTGTAGGAGGAACCTTCATATCCTTCCCATTTGACTAAAAGGAGGGATTTGGATAGAATAGAGCTCTTAACCTTGGAAAATCATCTTGTAAGTCTCTAGCCCTATCAATGGCATCTTGGAGCATAGTTGGTCTAGTGGATTTCACCAACCCATGCAAAGTTTCTGCTAGCTCATCAATAAACATATATACTCTTCTAGCTGTAGACATATCTAGAACCATGACTAAAATTTTCAGAAATTCTGAGATATAAGTCTCCATATTTCTTGACTTCTTGAGCTTAGCTAGCTAAACAAAGTGTGCCTCTGGATCTCTTCGTTCAAATATTTCTACCAACCTCAAAGTGAATTCTGCATATGTAATCACACTTGCATGTCCCAAAGTAGATATACTATGAAACCACCATTCATGTGCTTCACCTTTAGGGTGCAGTGCTGCTATCTTAATAGCTTCAATCTCTGAAACTTGATTCAACTGCAAATAGACTTCTAATTTCTCTACTGAAGCCTTGGATGTGCACTTGGGTGACCCATCAAAAGCACGTAGAAAGAATCTACCCATAGTATGCTGTAGATCATTGTTCTACATGTACCCTCCACTTCTATTGTTATTACGAGGTCTTCTATTATCCTTGATATGACGGAACTCTTGGAAGTTTAGATGCTCTTTGAACCTTCGAGATTGGTATTCATATTCCAAGAATTAATCACCAATAGCCTCCTAATCTTGGGGTCCTCCAACCCCATTTCCCACTGCTAGGAATGTAGGCATGGTGGAGTGTTGTGAAACTTGCTGCAATGTTGGTTGCTCACACCAATGATGTGAGGTGGCGGAACTTTCTCCATGTTGAAACCCTCTTGGGGTTTTCTTTCTGTCTTTCCACCCTCATCTCCTTAATTTCTTTAGCAATATTTTGCATATTTTGGAGAAGAAGTTTTGGAAACTATTTTTCGTCCATTTCTCCAGATGTTATAGATGTAGTGCCACATAGGCTGAGCCAAGATTGTGATCTGATACCACTGTAATATTCCAAAATAGGAAAATCAAGAATATTGAACATAAAACTAGAAAATGCAGTAAACATCAATACATTAAAAACATGAGCAGATCATGGAGCCATTTTATTATATATGATAGCATAAATTAAGTACAAGATCTTGAGGAAAAGACACTCAAGCTAGGAAAAACAAGCCTGAAATGACCCTATACATCAAATCATCAGAAAATGATGCCACATAAACTGCTAGGAGGCTATGAATGCATAATCCTACTAGAAATAACTGTTGCTGGAAACTAGGAATGCATATATCTGCTGATAGGTTGCTCAAAAAATGTCAGGATCAGAGATCTGGGCTTTCTAGCACAATTCCAAGATAACCTAGAAAGGGTTTCCGAAAATACCCAAGATGAAAAATGCATCCCTAGGGCTGAATTATGCTCTGTAGCTAGGAAAATGCTGGGAGGTGGCTTATCTAATGAGAAAATGGCTTATACTCCTCCCCACTAAATTTCCGGATGAAAGGTTGCTCCCCTCACTGGAAAATAAGCTCAAAAACTTGGGTTATCAACCCTCCATTGAAACTGCCCTCTTGGATTTCCCAATTCCTGAAGGAGACTGCGCTACTGAAGGTGGCTAAAGATTGGCCCAATGCCGGATGATGGAATGTAGCTCAAACAACCTCTCCTGAGTGGGCACTCAAAGTCCCCCGAGGATGAGGGAAGGATTTCCGATCGGAAACACCCTTGTGCTAAACAACACATCAAACTATGCTAAATAGCTGAAGCGTGCAGAAAGTCATAAAAGACCATACATAAACAATATTCATAATTATTTCTATGGCTACCATCCCCTTCCTTATATGCTTTGTGAGCCTCCTCCCCCTTGGCCCCAGTCAATAATTATGCTACTCTCATGGATACTTCCTCCCATTATGACTACACTATCCTTTACTATCTCCACTACCTCCATGATTGTGTTGTTGATTTGGTCAAAATTGACCCAATACACATGCATTGACCCCCATTCATACAAAGGAGTTATTTATTCAACTAGATACATTGATACACATTCACATTAGAAGTGGTTTTATTCCTACTAAAGAGATTTATGGGTGCCTCTATCCTCTTATTCATCTATCTTATTGAAAAAAACAAAATTTAATATTCTAACTATTGGGAAACTAGCTCCAAAAATAAAAGAAAAGAGATATCAATGCCATGGAAATAAGCCAATTCGAGGGGGAAACCTCCAATACATTACATGAATGAACAATTCGTGGATGATAAAAATTACAAAACCTCCTTTCTATATATAGGAGTCCATGGGGCAACAATGTAATCCTAGTGGGGCCACAATGTAATCCTAGCCGACCTAACAATAATAATTTAAGGGCACAATAATAACAATAAGGGGATTATAATAACAAAAATAAGGGATTATAATAGTAATAAAGGGCCCTAACATGCCCCTCTCCTTCAAAAAAGTGTTTTCCTAAATGCTTGAGTAGCTCTGGGTGCTTTTGTATAAAATTATGATCCTCCCATGTAGAATCTTTAGTGGTTAAGTTCTTCCACTTGATGAGATACTCTGAAATTGATCGATTTCGTAGCTATCGAGTTCTTGTTTCTGTGACCGCTTCAGGTTCCAATATGATTTTTCCTTCCTCATCAAGTTCTGGCAATATTGTTTGAACTGGAATATTTTCACCTATAAGCTTCTTTAAGCATGAAACATGGAAAACTGGATGCACTCGTGAAGAAGCAAGAAGCTCCAATTTGTATGCCATAGTACCAATCTTTTGCAACACCTTGTAAGGAACATAGTACTTTGGTGAAAATTTATTATCCTTCTTAGCTTGCTTGAGGGACATTTGTTTGTATGGTTGTAGCAGTAAAAATACCCAGTCTCCTACATCAAAAATTATCTCGCTGTGATGCTGATCTGCCTATTGTTTCATTCGATTTTGTGCCAAATTCAGGTTATCCTTTAAGAGTTGGAGAACTTCTTGTTGATGCTCGATGTGATCTTCCACTGCTTGAACCTTCGAATTTTCTCTTAAAGATGATGTGATGGATTGTGGATGATATCCATAAACTGCCATAAATGGGGTCATTTTTGCTGCAGTATGGAAGGAAGTGTTATACCACCATTCAACGAGAGGTAACCACTTGACCCATTGTGTTTGTTTATCAGATACAAAACAATGAATATATGCTTCCAAACATTTATTTACTATCTCAGTTGACCATCGGATTGAGGATGATAAGATGAGATATGAGCTAATTGAGTACCCAAACAAGAAAATAACTCCGTCCAAAAATTTCCAGTAAAAATGGGATCTTTGTCGCTCAAAAACATTCTTTCTTCACCCTGTGGTAAGTTTTTAAAAATATTGAGTGTCCTCCTAAAGGAGAAGTGTGAAATTCCAAAAGAATATTTTGTTTTAGTTGAGAATTCTTACAAAGATATAAGAGATCTTTATACCATAAGGAATCATTTTTCCAACTAAATGTATCACATTTACTAGGATCTTGCTGCAACTTTTGAATGAGTGTCCACACTTCTTCATCCTTCTTCCATTCATCTCTTGCTTCGGTTATCCAATCTGGTTGGATAATATAAATGGCACAAAGCAATGCTTCCACCTCTTCATTATTTCTTGAGAGTGCATCTGCAACAACATTTAACTTCCCTTTTTTGTAGATTATTTCAAAGTCATAACCCAACATCTTTGTGACCCATTTTTTTTTCTCTTCTAAAGATAGTCTTTGTTCCAAAAAGTGTTTAAGACTATCATGATCAGTTTTTTCCTTGAAGTGTCTTCCCATTAGGTAAGTTCGCCATTTCTTTAGTGCATGTAGTATTGTGAACATTTCCTTCTCATAAATAGGTTTCTATAAATACTTTCCTTTTATTGGACAACTTTCAAAAGCAATGGGTCTTCCTTCTTGCATTAAAACAACACCAGTTCCATTTCCCAAGGCATCACATTCCACAATAAAGATTTTTTTTGAAGTCTGGCGTAGCTAAGACTGGAGCTAGGCACATTGCCCCTTTAAGATGTTCAAAGGCCTTAGTTACTTCAGGAGTCCATGAAAATGCATCTTTCTTCAATAATATTGTTAGAGGTGCTGCTATTCTCCCATAATTCTTAACAAAATTGCGATAATACCCTGTTAACCCAAGAAATCCTCACAACTTCTTAATGGTTGTGGGGACTTTCCATTTCTTAATGGCTTTAATTTTGTTGGGGTCTACCTTAACACCCTCGTGAGATACAATATGACCCAGATATTCCACCTCTTGTACTCCAAAGAAATATTTGGATGTTTTTGCATATAATTGTTTCTCCTGTAATAGTTTGAGAACCCTCTCAACATGTTGAACATGATCTTTCCAAGACTTGCTGTAGATTAGTATATCATCAAAAAATACTAGCACAAATTTTCTAAGGAAGGGTTTGAAAATGGAATTCATCAACCCTTGAAACGTAGAAGGTGCATTGGTAAGGCCAAAATGCATGACCAAAAATTCATAATGACCCTCATGAGTTCGAAATGTTGCTTTCGGAATATCTTTAGTCTTCATTCTAATTTGATGATATCCTAAACGAAGATCCAACTTGGTAAAATAAATTGCTCCATGTAATTCATCCAATAATTCATCAATCACAAGAATGGAAAATTTATCTTTAATGGTGAGCTTATTGAGCTCCCTATAATCCAAACACATTCACCATGATCCATCCTTCTTGTGTACCAATACTACAGGAGCAGAGAAAGAACTTTGACTAGGTTGAATTATACCCGCCTCTAACATTTATGTAATCATACGTTCAATTTCGCTCTTTTGGACATAAGGATATATATAAGGCCTGATGTTTGGAGGAACACTCCCTGGAATCAAATGAATAGAATGATCATGATCACGAATAGGTGGGAGCTGTTTGGGAGTTTCAAACACCTTGGAATGGTTGTCCAAGACTTTTTGGAGATCTGCATAAATAGATGATTTTGATGTTGGAACTTCTAGTGAGCATAATTGTGGAATTACACCTCGTTGTTATTTATTTAGAAGCTTTGTCATGACATTAGAGCTTATTATCTTTCCCATCTTCCCTACAATACCTCGTAATTTGAATTCCTTTCCTTCTGAATTTTTTTTGAGAAAAGTTAGTGAAAATTAAAAGCTACCATCCCCAAAGATTGTAACCATTGTACTCCTAGTACAACATCAGCAACTCCCATAGGAATGGAAAGCATTGGACTATTCAATACATATTCCCCCATGTTTAGCTTGACATTATGGAATTTTCTAAAGAAATTTATAGTTCCTCCATTTGCAACCATCACTTGACATTCCGGTGCTGGGTATAGGAAACAATTCAATTCCTTGGCTACCTTACAATGAATAAAATTATGGGTGCTACCTGAATCAATCAGCACTATTACCTTTTTATTCTTGATATGTCCTTATATCTTGAGAGTTTTAGGAGTGGTAATTCTTGCCAATGCATTACACGATATGGTCAGACTCATTTCTTCCTCTTCTAGGGCTGGTTCTTGGTGTATATCCTCTTCTTGTTAATTTTCTTCTTCCTCTTCACAATCTATGTAAAATAATTTCTTCTCAACACACTTATGACCTTTAGTGTGTTTGCTATCACAATTGTAGAAAAGCCCTTTTGCTCTTTTTTCTTCCAATTGTTGTGGTGTCAACCTTGTAGGTTGTGGAAATCTAGGAGTAGCAACACTTCCATCTTTATAGAAGTAAGTGGTAGGCTTCCTTGTCGCCATAATTTTACATTCAATTTTTCTTGCCAACCTGAATGCCTTCTCCAATGAATCAGGTTCCAAAACGTGAACTTAATGTTGGATGTTATCCTTTAAAGTACCTATGAAGATATCAATTTTGTGTTACTATGAAATATCAGTTACCCTTATATTCAATTTTTGGAAGTCCTCAATGTACTCTACCACTAAACCCTTTGTTTGAGATTTTTCAATTGTCTAAAGAAGGTGTTTCTTTTTCTATCCTCATAATGTGCTATCATTTCCTTCGTAAAAATTGACCAAGTGACAATTTTTTTACGGGAGCAAAGCCATCGATACCATACAACTGTATTTTTTTCTAAATGTAAAGTTGCAATGCGTACCTTTTGTGTGTTTTGCACATTATTGAGATCAAAATATTGCTCCATCTGTAGTATCCATGTTACGGGATCCTTGCTATCAAACTTCCTCATATCCATATTTGGAATATGGTGGTTCTTTAATCCAACATTAGAGTTTATGAAATCACGATTAACATTTATTTTGTTCTCATCATGATTTTCATCTACTATATTTTCACCATTAGGAATCATTTCTTGTATCAACTTTGACAAACCTTCCTTCAAACCTTCCATTTTTTCTTCCATACCATCCATTTTATCTTCCATACCATTCTTTAGACCATCCATCGTAGATTCCATGCCTTTCTTCAAACCATCCACCTTAGCTTCCATGCTTTTCTTCAAAACATCCATTTCATTTTTTGTTGCTCTTTGTGAGAGCGAATTTTGGTGCACTTGCTCTTGTAATTTTGATAGATCATGTTGCAATTCCTCATCTTCATGATTCATAGTAGAGCACTCTGAGGGATTAATTGGTGTTGAATTCTTTTAGGAGGCATTTTAGAACCCAATATTGATATCTATGCTCAATAGTCCTTTGGAATCACTTAAAATTGATTTTCCAAACAAGACTTATGCAATTTGAAAAAAAATACACACCTTTTTCTTGATTTTGAGGAGCTAGATATTGAAACTGAATTATCTTTGTGATTTCGGATCTTGAATATCTAGAATTCAGCCTTCACGTAGCCCCCTGAATCTTCTTTCAATTTCCATATGTCTAACTTGATTTGGATTCTTCAAGGAAAAGTTATTTCCAATCTCCCACAATGACCTAATTATGGATTGGTTCATTTGATCGAACTTGTACGGCTTTCCACTTGTCACTGTTTTATCCTTTGGCTCTGAAATTTACAGAAAGGAAACTATAATCAGTTTACTTCCAGTCACTTTTTACAGAATTCCAATCCGATTCTCATAGAGAGAGAGATTTATGAATATTTTTCCACGATCACCTCTTTGAGATGAAATTTAGGAGCCTGAAAATGACCTAACTTCCACAGATCATATCTCCAAAAATATTGTGAACCAAGCTCTGTAATTTTGCGACGATGTTCCTTAGGATTTTTGTTTCGCGCTCTAACAATTTCAGCGTCTTAAACTTCGTAGAAACAAATTTATAGTGAAAATTCCATGATGACCTGTTTGGAGTAGCGAAACCCTAGAATCCAAAGCTCTGATACAAAATGTTGGGAAACCAGTTCCAAAAATAGAAGAAAAGAGATATCAACGCCTTAGAAATAAGCCACTTCGAGGGGGCAACCTCCAATACATTACATGAATGAAAAATTCTTGGATGATACAAATTACAAAACCTCATTTCTATATATAGGAGTCCATGGGGCCACAATGTAATCCTAGCCGACCTAACAATAATAATTTAAGGGCACAATAATAACAATAAGGGGTTTACAATAACAACAATAAGGGACTATAATAGTAATATACAGGCCTAACACTAACTAGCTAAAATATAATTAGGAATATTATAATGATGTTGTGACCTGGCACAAAATAATCTAAATGCATCAATATGAAAAACAAAACTCTTTCTTATGAAGTCTATTTAGGAGAAAGTTGAGAGATTTTTTGAATTTAAAAACACAAACTTCCTCACTCTTTAAACAAAATTCCTTTCTGACGAGAAAACAATTTCATTAAGAACAACATTTCCAAACATGATCAATTTCTCTTTGTGAATAAAATCCCATCAATTACAAATTCAGAAACTACAATTTCGACAAAGAAACAAATCTCAAAAGAAATCAATTTCTTAAAACCCTAAAAGTATAAAATTCAAGTCAAATCAAAGTTATAATTATGAATCCTAACCAGGATACCTATGAATGTTTTTTAAATGATTTATTGTAGTTGTAATCAGACTAATAATGTTTCCACTTATCCAAGCATAAATGAAATCATGAAAGAGTACTCCGTGAAAAATTAGCCTTTAGTTATCGAGAATATTTTCTATTTTTCTAATGAATAAGAAACAAATATTCACAAAAATTAAGGTTGGCTATAATCCTGATGGCTCAAGGAGACAAAATCATAAAACCAATGATCTGAGGTAGATGAATGTATCTACCATAAAGATCAATAGTAAACCAAGGCAAACCTTAACTTGTACAATGAAAAAAGGATGATTAATCACACAAGACTCAAAATTTTTGAAGAGGAGTTCTCACACAGGTTCTGACAACTGGAGTAAATCAGGTTAAAATTCAAGAATTTAGTTATCTGGCTCTGAAAGAGAGAATTTCATTTTTTTTTCAAATTTCCCAGGGGATGCACAACCTCTCAGTTAACAACAGTGCGCATGCACATTGGACTGAACTAACAAGTCGCGCAGGTTGGCACTATGTTTTCCATAGAAAACCGCACAGGTAGAGAAAAAGATGGAAAAATTATATTTTAGGTTTTCTTTCTCAAAGATTCTATAAATTCATCTACCTAACCACACTCAGAGAAGTCAAAATCAGAAAGCTAGAATTTCAAACTGAACACAAACAAATAAAACTAAACTTGTCTTCCCCAATATGGTTGCCATTTTGTTACCAGGATTAATGCCTCTTGTGGACAAGAGCGATCTACCTAGTACTCCAACGAGTAACTAGACACAAAGATCCATTGAATATCTCTTTCTCTAGATTATTTGTCTTTTAAATTATTACAACCATGAAATAAAGAGGACATGCTCCTACCTTTCAATCCATATGTCTGATGTAGTCCTTTATCTTTTGCTCCAAAGTAGTTTTTCAATGATGAGTAGAACCTTTAATCACAGACAAGATAAACGATCAAAGCACCTGTAGTATATAATAATTCACTTGTAGAAAAATGATGAAATTAGTAACTAGGTGACTAATAAATTTAGTTAACACAATTATTTCAAGTGAATTGCTACTAAATTTGAGCAATTTTAAGCAACTGAATTAAAAGTGATTAACTTAAACGACTAATTTAGTCTAAGGATACAATATACGGCTATATAATAAGTTTCTAAACTAAAAGTGGCTAACTTAAATGACCAATTTAGTCTAGGCGTAAAAAATATGACTAGATAATAAATGACAAAATTACTAATGAGTAGCCTAAATGACTATTATAGTCCAATAATAAAAATATGACCAAATAAAAATTACAAAAAGTATATGAATTAGTCATTTATGTTAGTAATTTTTAATTGTGTCACTTCGGAAATGGAAAATTGCAATTTTGATACCGAAGTGTTACATTTCACCACAGGGGTCTCTGAATCCGTCTGCAGTGTTAAAATTTAGAGACAAAGCGGTCTCTGAATACATATAGGTATAATCTTCATTAAAGTCCAATGATGAGGCTCCAAGACCCAATCGTGGTGTGAAAAAACTCTGAATGGAAGACACATCCCTCATAGAGGCCAAAAAATATCCTTTGGAGAATATAGTTAATGTAGTGATTTGAAGCCTTTTTATAATGGCCACTAATTATTTAGGTCTTAAGTCCCTCTTTGTTTATTTCCTTCCTTGGCCACAGTAAAGGCCATGATACCTATTCTTATTACGAAAAAAATACTAAATGATCATATTCTCAACTATAAGTTTTGGTCATGACAATTTAACATTACCTATTTACTTCCAACACTCACTTAAAAATAAAACAATTACAATCTATTTACTAATATTAAAAATAAAAATAATTTAATTAATTTATCTTTGATTTTTACTAAGTGCAATGCTCGTGTTTTAAAATTATACCACTCGTAAAAAAAAAAATCGAAACATAATCACCCACAACATGTCATCCCTTATATTTACACTCACCTACTCCAACACTTTTTATAACTAAGAGAAAAGGAAAAAAAAAAACTAAGAGAAGGACCACAACACAAATCTAGGAAACTATCACCATCATGCTAGACCACAATCAAATAAAACCAATAGAATATCTCCAATTTTTTGAAAAACCTTCCCGCGCTATTGCCGAAATACAATAAATTATTAAAATTTAAATTAAGATATTTTTGTGCCCTAATGTTGATGCTAGCAGAAGCGTCAAAGGGTGGGGAAGAAACTGGAAGAAGCATTTTTTAATAGCACAAAAGAAAAATATGGGTATATGTTTTTTATGAAACTTTTAATTTCATTGAAGATTTTAATGTTTGGAAGGAGCTTTTAGAAATAACGCCCAAGGCCCGTTGTTTACCCGATGTATTTAACACCCACTTGGTTATTGTGAAAGCCCAAGTGGATTTCCCTTAAATTTAATGGGATACGATAGATAGGTATTTTACTGGTCCACGAACTTCGCAGGGGTTTATGGTCTTGATGGTGTATTACATGGGGGGAGAGATATGGGCTCGAAGTCTCTAGATGAAGGAATTCATTTTTTGTTGAATATCATTTACAGGATATGGGGGAGAAGGAAATGAAGCATTCGATACGGAAAAAATTGGGCGACGATGGATGTTGCGACATCAACATAAAATATAGGTTTAGGTGGAGATGGGATTCTATGGCTCATACATGCATGTTATCACTTACCTTTATTTTTTTTCTTGTGTAATTTATAATTTTTGGGGCTTTGGGGATGTTCTTTCTTGGCTTACATTCTCTCCTTTCGAGAGACCTTCCATGATCCCTTTTGGTTTTCTAGAGGATAATAAAGAATATGTTGTATCAGAGTTTATCATGGAAGAAATCCATTAGCATTGCATCCTACTGAGGAGGTAAATGATCTTTTACATGCATGCTAATTAAAGTCCTCTTAATTGAATTTTCCTCGTAGGGAGATGACTTTGGATATTTATGAAAAACATTACTAATTAATTCAAATATCAAATGGATAATTTTTTATCTTATCAATCTCAACAAGAAGGAATTTCAAACGACAGAAGCTCACCCTGGGCTAGTGCTAATCCTATATTTACATGTGCATTAGCTTCTGATAGTAGTTACCTAAGCAATTTTGTGGTAGATCCTTTTCTCTATATTTAGGTTTGTATTCTTAATTTCAATAGAGCCATCATAGTTTCTGTTAGAGTTAACACAGCAGAAAATTAAATAAAATAAGACACACACAGCATTCAACCATGAAAAACGCAGATTTTAACGTGGTTCACCCAACCAATTTGGGCTACGTCCACCTAATAGGGCATCGGCAATCTCATTAATCAACTGGAGAAATACAATAGCAGAGTTTCTCATCTGCTCAGCTCTTCCTCACTACACATTCCTCATCATGCTCACTTGCCTCTACGGGCTTACATTTTATAGCTGTGAATGAAAAAAAACTCATAAATTCTGTCACAACAAATATAGCATGCATCAACTCCTCATCAGAAATTGATGGAGCCAATGTAGCAACAAATCCTATTGTTTTCAACTACATGAGATTTTTCTCCAAAAATAATAAAAAAGAAATCTCAACAATCTCCACCTTGACAACAATTAGCCTGATACCTTGTTCCATTATTATTATTATCTTTTCTGCAAGCCAAGAGAAGCCAGACACCATCGTAGCTTCTCTAACAAAACTAGTTTCGTGAACATGTCTCCACAGTTTTCCTTTGTATGCACCTTTTCAAGAGAGACTCCCCTTTCAGTGATAACCTGTCTTACAAAATGATATTTGATAGGTATGTGCTTTGATTTACTATGATAGGCCAGATTTTTAGCCAAGTGAATTGCACTTTGACTATCACAAAATAACTCGATGTTGTCTTGCAACCTACCAAATTCACCAAACAAACCTTTCAACCAAACTGCTTCTTTGCAAGCATGTGAAGCAACTATGTATTCTGCTTCTGTAGTGGATAAAGCAACAATGTTTTGTAGCTTTGACATCCAGCTAATAGCTCCACCTGCAAGAGTAAAGACATACCCTGAAGTTGACCTTCTCTTATCCAAATCACCTGCAAAATCAGAATCAACATATCACAAACATATTCACTGCTTCTGTTATAAGTGATACAATCATCACTTGTGCCTCTCAGATACCAAAGCACCCATTTCATTGCTGACCAGTGTTCTTTTCCTGGATTTTCCATATACCTACTGAAAACCCCAACTGCATGTGAAATATCTGGTCGAGTACAAACCATCGCATACATAAAACAACCTACTACATTGGCATATGTAATTTGAGACATATATTCCTTTTCTTCTTTAGTGTTAGGACTTAAACTTGAAGAAAGCTTAAAATGGGAAGCAAAAGGGACTGAAACAGGATTCACTTTGTTCATACCAAACCTCAAGAGTATTCTCTCAATATACTTTTGTTGTGATAGCCACAACTTACCATTGCTCCTGTCTCTAAAAATCTCCATGCCCAAAATCTGTCTTGCTGCTCCTACATCTTTCATATCAAACGTCCTAGCCATCTTAGCCTTTAACCTGTTGATCTTTGTTATTCTTTTGCTTGCTAAAAGCATATCGTCAACATACAAAACTAAGATAATGAAAATTCTATTACTTAATTTCTTAAAGTAAAAACAATGATCATATTCACTTCTTATATAATTTTGACTCATCATGAAAGAATCAAATTTCTTGTACCATTGTCGAGGCGACTGCTTCAGACCATACAATGATTTATTGAGCCTGCAGACAAATTTCTTGTTGCGATTTTGAACAAACCCTTCCAGTTGTTCCATGTAAATTTCCTCATCTAAATCTGCATGTAAAAATTCAGTTTTAACATCTAGTTTCTATAATTCTAAATCAAGTAAAGAAACTAATGCTAACACAATCCGAATTGAAACAATTTTTACAACTGGTGAAAATATCTCATGAAAGTCAATGCTGGATTTCTGAGAAAAACCTTTCGCGACCAGCCTCGCTTTTTACATGTCTTCTGTATCATCAACACCCTTATTCAATTTGTAAACCCACTTACATCCCACAGTTTTCCTGTCTTTAGGAAGTTCTACCAGATCCCATGTGGCATTCTTGTCTAATGCCTTCATCTTGTCCTTCATAGCCTCTTTCCACTTACCACTATTTGAACCTTCTATAGCTTCCTGATAGCACAAAGGTTCATCATCGTTAGCAGTTAAAGCAACTGAAGTAACATAATAATCATAACTTTTAGGAAAACATATGATTCTCGTAGACCTCCTTAAAGATGTTTCTGGTACTTCCCCAATTTGCTGATTATTATCTGTAGGAACTTCTTCATGATCATTATCTGAAACACGTTCATGATCTGCATCTGAAACTTGTTCATGATCTGAATCTGAAACTTGTTCATCTGGACTATTATCAGTATTTGACCTGGTTTCAAATTTAATGTGTTGAAGCTTAGGTACATTATCCTGTTTCAATTCATCATCTACATCTGGATTTTCAAGTGAAGATTCATCAAATTTAACATCTCTGTCAATGATGATATTGTGTGTAGTAGGATCCCACAACCTGTATCCCTTAGTCCCATCACCATATCCAACAAAGATATATCTTTTGGATTTAGGATCTAACTTAGAACGTTGATGTTTCGGAACTAGAGCATATGCATCACAAGAAAAAAATTTCAGTTTAGAATAATCACATGGAAAACCTTTCCATACCTCTTGAAGAATTTTGCATCCTATCGCAGTTGATGGTGATCGATTTACCAAGTAACAAGCTGTAGAAACCGCTTCTATCCACAATTCCTTCTGCAAATTGGCGTTACTAAGCATACTTCTTGCTCTCTCTAAAAGAGTCATGTTCATGCATTCAGCAACTCTGTTTTGCTAAGGAGTATATACAGTGGTTTTATGTCTTTCGATCCCACCGTCGTTGCAATAATTATCAAATTCCTTTGAAGTAAAATCCCCACCATTGTCAGTTCTTAAACATTTAATGGTTCTTCCAGTGATGTTTTCAACTAATGCTCTAAACTATTTGAAAACCATGAATACATCAGAATTCTTCTTTAACATGTAGACCCACAATTTTCTAGGGAAATCATCAATAAAAGATACAAAATATGACAATCCTTCATATGAGGTTGTAGGAGATGGACCCCAAACATCAGAATGGATATAATCAAGGATTCCCTTACTAGTATGTTTTCCAGTTTTAAACTTTTGGTTTCTTTGTTTCCCAAACAGACAATGTTTGCAGAAATCTAACTTTGAAGATTTTAAACTAGGAAGTAACTTACGATCAGATAAAATTTTTAATCCTCTTTCACTCATATGGCCCAACCTTTGATGCCATAAATGAATAGAATTACTGTCATTTTCAGATACTGTAGAAACATGATCTGACTCTGTTCTTCTTTCTAACTGAAAAAGATTTCCAACCTTCTTTGCTTTCATTACTAGTAAAATTCCTTTATAAACTTTCATTACTCCACCTTGAATAAAGGCTTTATATCCATTAGTGTCTAGTAATCCTAGTGAAATGAGGTCTTTTCTTAGTTCAGGTACGTGTCTTACATCAGTTAGAATTTTATTTGTCCCATCAAACATTTTAAGCTGGATGCTTCGAATTCCCACAATATTACACGAGACATCATTTCCCATGTAAACAACTCCATCATTGATTGATTTATAAGTTTTAAACCACTCTCTACGAATGCACATGTGATTTGACACACCGGAATCTAACAACCAATGTTGATCATGATTAGACGAACTAACTGATAACACTTCATCACTCATACCTGAAATGGATGCCGACCCTGTATATGTCGTGTTTGCTTCTTTCTTTTCTGTCGAAGAGTCTCCTTTGGATGTTTGTTGTTTCTTCCAATAGTCCTTCTTCAAGTGTCCTGATTTTCCACAAAACCAACACTTTACCTTACTCTTCTTCCCTTTCGATTTTGAACGCGAGTTGTTGTGCTTACTGAAGCGTCTTTCTTTAGAACGACCTCTGACCATCATTGCTTCTGATGTAGAGGTTTCTGAATTTAACCTCTTCCTCGTTTCCTCGGACAACAAAGCTCCAACAACATCATCAAATTCAAGGGTTTCTGATGAACTAAGACTTATAGAAGTAACAAAATGATCCCATGACTCGAGCAACGAGCATAATAAATTTACAACTTTATCTTCTTATTCAAATTTTACTTCTATACTTTCTAACTACACCAAGAGAGTATTAACGGTATTGAGATGATCAGTTATTGTCGTACCTTCCTTCATGCGAAAGCTATACAACTGTCGTTTCAGAATAATCCTATTGGTTAAGGATTTTGTCATGTACAGATTTTCAAGCTTTGTCCACAAACCAGCAGCATTTTTCTCTAACAAGATGTTAAACAAAACATCATCTGCCAAACAGAGTCTAATGCCGCTCAGTGCTCTTTCATCCAACTCACTCCATTCATCTTCGGTCATGGTGTAAGGCTGTTTGGATTTTCCCAACAATATCTTCGCCACACCTTGTTACACAAGTAAATCATACATCTTCACTTTCCAGATCTCGAAGTTGTTTTTGCCATTGAACTTCTTGATCTCAAACCGGGCACTTTGAGTTTTTGCCATGTTGTGTCACAAAAACAATCTCCAATTGCAACTTTTAATAAATGAAGTTTTTATTTAAAAAAAAAATTCCCTTCACCTATAAAAAATCCTTTCCCTTGTTACATATGCAAATAGCATTTAATAATTACCAATGTATTTAAAAACACGACACTCCAAATCGATTTTACTTTAAAACACCACATAAATCGATATACACAAATCAATTTATAAAACTTCAAATAGATCCTTAAAATAAAACTTCAAAAAACCTTTGAATAAATCGATATGAGTTAATTGATCACCTTTTAAAATAAATCGAATTTTGAATAAACTTAAATAGCAGCATTTCACTAATCCATATGGCATCATTTCAACATTTAAATAAATCGATTTTAATTTTCTTGCACTTATTTAATGGCATTCGACTCACCATTTATGAACCTGTGGATGCCTTTCAAATGAAATATCCATTTATCAACTCTCAACTTCTCGGTCAACGGCCCTGAATGCTACAATTCATTGACTTAACGTTGTCCATCAACAGCCTCCACGCAAGAGCATCTTACTGCGGCACCCTTCTCCATTCAACTCACGATGCTAATGGTTTCACGCGGTTTTGGTCTATCGCTACGCAGATCAATTTAATTGTGACACTTAGGCTAGGACTGAACAACAACTTAACAGTAACTTTTCAATGCCGCCAACTAAGATCTGACAGACATGCCATTATGTAAAGAAACATGCCATTATTTTAACGTGTGGCCAAGCCAGAAAGTAATCATGGAACATGCCAGTATGTTCAAGCAGCGGAAATTAAATAAAACTGCACTGAGATCCTGCCCAAGAACTTAGTTAACGCAGACACACGTAGCGTCTCATGTGATCTGTTCTTCAAAACACAACACCCTTTTGTAAAGCAGTTAACGCAGATGCAAAAAAAAGAAAAATCACAGATCTTACACCGTGAATCAATCACAGCTAACCCAGCCTCACGAGCTTTGTAGTGGCTCCTCCACACAGCCTTTGGTTAACGTAGGGCAGCGTCCTTAGCAACAACGACTACTTCAACACTTGTTCTCTGCACAACAGTAGCTCTTGCACGCAGCCAGTCTCTACAAAATCACAGGATCAGAAAACTCTGCTCTGATACCAAGTGTTAGAGTTAACACAGTGGAAAATTAAATCAAATAAGACACACACACCATTCAACCATGAAAAACATAGATTTTAACGTGTTTCACCCAACCAATCTGGGCTACATCCACCTAACAGGGCATCGACAATCTCATTAATCAACTGGAGAAATACAATAGCAGAGTTTCTCATCTACTCAGCTCTTCCTCACTACACATTCCTCATCATGCTCACTTGCCTCTACGGGCTTACATTTTATAGCTGTGAATGAAAACAAACTCATAAATTCTCTCACAACAAATATAGGATGCATTAACTCCTCATCAGAAATTGATGGAGCCAATGTAGCAACAAATCCTATTGTTGTCACCTACATGAGAATTTTCTCCAAAAATAATAAAAAATAAATCTCAACAATTTCCTCTTTTGGGTAATGGCGGATGAACCCTTCAAGGTCTTCATAGTTTCAATTTTTGGAGAATTCAATATTTTTAATTATTTGAAATGGATGGTGCCTTTGATCTCTTCGGAAAATATTTTTCACCATTTTTAGAACTAAAATTCTGCATTCTTGCTATCAACCTAATTTTATTTTTTTCCATAATATTCAATACATGGTATTTATTAGTAATTTTATCTTTTATACTAAGGAAATAGGATTTTGATTTCAATGTGATCACCTGTAAAGGTGATTTCACATACAAAATATAAAATATGGATTTTTATCTATCCCTGATAAATTCTAGAATTTTTTAAACCTAAACGTGAGAGACCATTAGTATGTTGATTATCAATCCCTAGTAAATCATATTTCTCATGGTTTGATCCATGGGTCAACATAATTAATAAAACATTCCCCGTAACTATTCATTACTAACAAACAAACTTAAACTAAAAGATAAATACAAAGACAACAAAAATTTTCTTTCTTATGATAGTGCATATCTGGTACCTGTAGATCTTATTTATTACTGAATTCTTGATTTTTGATGAGTAGCCAAGCAGACTCTACAGTTTCTTGTAGTTGGGACAACGAGAGGCATCATTGAGCTTAGCTTGCAAGAGGTGCACCATCCTTGCTAGAGGATATCGATTATACCCCCTTGAATATGATGGATGTGTAATCCATCTATCCCTTGGTCCACCAGAATTATTTTCAGCCTGCTACAGATGTTCAGGTTATGGGTATTCATACTTGCTTTTAGCTATACAATATTCTTATTTGAGGTGTCAACATAAACTTGTATCATCTTTCCAATATTTTCCGACTTCAATTCTGGATTTTGGAGGACCACAAAGGTCTCCCACAGTTCAACTTCATACCATGATCAATGACATGATTTCATTCTTCAACTACTTATCCATAGCTTCTAAGAAAGTCCCTGCATTTCTGTAATATACACATAATATGTTTTAATCCTTTAACAAATCCAACATTATGGTAGGTTGTTTCTATTATCTACCACTGTGAATGTGCTGAGAGGAAGTTTTCATCGTTCTCTTGGAGTTCATACTTAGACAGAAGAATGAGGGTAGATCAAAGTTCTCCATGAGGTGACACCTATTTCTTATCAAAGTTATCCATGAGGTGGCACCTATTTCTTATAGGATTTGGTAATAAATTATGGATCATGAGAGTACATAAGGTGCTATGGAATTTTTTCCTTGCATTTCCCCTTGATTCTTTGATCTCAAGTGACATTCACTCGATTTCAAATAACATAATTTTAATAATTACAAGTAGCTTCATCCTCTCCTAAATTTTGAGCAGTGGGGTTGCTAATTCATGGCTTTAGATGAATTGGAGAGGATTACTAGTTGGATCTCGCACCAATGTTTCTTGAATGATTTTTATCAACTTTAATAATTTTAAGGTTCTCCCTCTCAATGGATGTGAGGATGAAAGTATTTTCCATGTCCCTTGAAGATGATTCCTATGACTGGTTTGTGACCTAGGGGTTAAATAATGACCTTTTGTGCTCCTAGGAGGTTAATCATTCTTCATTCTATTACGTTAACTTGAACACTAAACACAATCAATAATATCCTTCAAATACATGAAAATTAAAAAATATTTACAATATACTCCATCTACGAGCCACTTTAATTTTCTTGATAAATATTAAAAATACTCTTTATTTGAAAACATAAACTAAAATTATTTTTAATTGATTAAATATTTTTATTTTTTTAATATAAAAATGGATTAATTATTAAAAATCCAAATATTCTTTAAACAAAAATTTAAATTTAAATTCCCGACAAGCAACTTTTAACTAAACCCAACCCAAAACAACTTTAAAAAAAGAAGTGTTTGCGCAACGATATTTTGGCGGTACTTAACAAATATTTAAGCCTGCAAGCGGGGTTTATAAAAAACCATTTTTTTAATGGTAAAATTTCCGACGTTTGGTCAAACCATCTTTAATCTCGAACCCACCTAGCTAGTTTTGGTGATATCTAGAAAATCATTTGAGCTTCCATTTCCCATACCTTCTTCTCGATTCAATTTTTCTTGAAATCCATTACACGGCTCACTCCATTCTCATTTGGGTTTGAGCCCATATCTAGTTTTCTTTAATATGATTCTAAGCTCTGAATCGAAAATGTGTGAGATTCTGCATATTCAAGGAGGACAATGTGGGAACCAAATTGGTGTGAAATTATGAGAGGTTGTATGCGAAGAGCACGAGATTGATCCCAATAGAACATCGAATCTTCAACTCGATAGAGTCAACATGTACCACAATGAGGCAAGTTGTGGTATATTCGTGCTGAGAGTCATTTTAATGGATCTAGAACTCGAGACCATGGATAGTGTGAGGGCCAGTCCTTATGGAAAAATATTCAGGCCAGATAACTTTTTTTTTGGTCAATCTGGGGTGGGGAATAACTGGGCTAAGGGTCATTATACTAAAGGAGCTGAGCTCATTGATTCAATGCTAGATGTTGTCAGGAAGGAGGTTGAGAACTGTGATTACTTGAAAGGATTCCAAGTATGCCACTCATTGGGAGGAGGCACAAGATATGGTATGCGATCTCTTCTGATTTCCAAGATCAGAGAATAATACCCAGATACAATAATTCTCACATTCTCGATTTTCTTATCTCCCAAGGTATCTGATACATTTTTTGAGGCTTACAATGCTACCTTGTGAGCCCATCAATTGGTGGAGAATGTCGATGAGTGTATGGTTTGGACAATGAATCCATTTATGACATATGTTTTAGAAATTTGAAGTTGACTACTCCATTCTTTGGTGATTTAAATCATCTGATATCTAAAAATATGAGTGGAGTGACGAGAAAACCTGAACTGTAGAAGAGCTCCCACCACCATTACCAGATTTTTATAGTTGTCCATTGGATCTATTCTTCTTAGATCCAAACAAATTATGATCCAGAGCCTGGGGGTCTCAACCATGGAATGGGTATTTCAAGCCCATATAATTCCTAACTGCAACTCTTACAACAACGATAGTAGATCCAATATGTCATGCAGCCATAATGAAAAACATTAAAGGAAGATGTAAAGCCCAGCTGAGCTAGTTGCATAGCTTGAGAGGAAAAATCTATGGAATTGTCTCCAAGCCAACAATAGAACCTCAGAGTGACCACTCACATCTACAAAACAAAACTCCCACCCATGTAGGGGAGAGATGTCTAATGTTGTGCAGGGACCAGTAATTGTTATAGTACTGGTCCCACCAACCCACCAAAAGTTGACATATATGCAACCAATAATTAAACAAATAAAAAACTTGAAGTCCAAATATATATTAAATTATGTCCAAAATTTCCCAAGTCATTGACTGGGCCCACAAATGTTCATAAATATTTTAATAAGTATTAAGAGTACAACTCCTATTTTCTCAACTAGAAAACTCATACAACCATTTATCCTTAAAAAATGGTCAATTCCATAAAACTCATAAAACCATTTATCCTTCCAAAATGATCAATTCCAGAAGTACAATAGGACAATCACTTCATCCCCTCTGATCATAACTGATGTTGTATTTTCCAACTAAATATCCATACATGCACATAATAA
The DNA here is from genome assembly GCA_034641835.2 of Pinus albicaulis. Taxonomy (NCBI): domain Eukaryota; kingdom Viridiplantae; phylum Streptophyta; class Pinopsida; order Pinales; family Pinaceae; genus Pinus; species Pinus albicaulis. The sequence continues at coordinate 1,035,441 of MU968480.1, read as the reverse complement.
AATTTAATGTATGTCAACCATAACTGCTTTGTTATTCAACATTTAAACCCATTGTGCTCAATAAATGACACCCACCCAATAACAACATTTAAACCCATTGTGTACAATAAATGACACCCAACCAATAAATTGAATAAATGACATTCAACCTATTCTATTTCCCATTAAAGTAGATCAAAGCACATGGATCAACAAAAACGAATTCCCAGGGATTGGATCACATCAAATTCAATCCTGATCACACATGAAAAATGAGGCCATTACAATCCATGTCCATCATTGTCACCAATTAAATTCAACTGCAAAAAAATATAAAATAAGTTTAACCATTGCTGAAGTTACATGTTTCACATTCAAACTATTCACCAGCCCTAGAGACAAACCATCATAGAACACACCACGTAACATTTCACAGTATATTCAGGTTAGTTTTTCCAATTATGACATAATTTTATTAAAATTTTGTTCTAATTTATGAGTCTTTATTTCATTTTTCTTACACTTTTATTTTCATTTCTGAGTCTTTATTTCAATTTTCTTATTTTCATTTCTAAGTCTTTATTTCAGTTTTCTTACAGTTCTATCCTTTGATTTGAGTTGAGGAGATGAATGTTATCAATAGTTCTAGGAATTTCACTTTACAAATAGGTCTGAGAACAGAGCTAAGGCTACCCTCAACAACCAAACAACTTGCAAATTTAAGGCTACCCTCAACAACCAAACAACTTGCAAAATTACTGTGTCTTCCCAAATATTTTTGGCTACCATATATCATGGAGCATGTATAATTTATTGTACAATAATTTTGTCATTGTGATGCTATTCAAAAACATCAGCAACTCAATTATCTGTAAGTTTGAACGTATACAACAACAAAATTAAAAAAATGTATAACAAAATTTACATATACAACAAAAAAATTAACAAAATGTATAACAAAATTAACTAGATTACAGCAAAAAATTCTAATGTCTAGGCAATGCACGTTATAACTAGGTCTGAGAATAGAGCTAAGGATACCCTCAACTGCCAAAAAATGTGAAAAATTACCATGTCTTCCGAATCCAAACTTAGGATTTCTGTGAGTGTCTCCAACATTGTAAGACTTTACAATCATTGTATAGATTTATTTCATCTAGAAAAAATAGTAATTGAATGCAGAGATAAATACAACAAAGAGTCAGAATATATCAGAAGATATCAAGTTATATAATATATTAGAAATTAAAGAGGCATCTGTGGGTGCAATGGAAAATAGTAGATTGACTGCATGTGAAAAGGATTCAAGAGAACAATGTCATATATTAGAAATTAAAGAGGCATCTGTGGGTGAAATGGAAAATAGGAGATAATAGATTGACTGCATGTGAAAAGGATTCAAGAGAACGATGCCATAGATTAGAAATTAAAGAGGCATCTGTGGGTGCAACGGAAAATAGTAGATTGACTGCATGTGAAAATGATTCAAGGAAATAACAAATTTAATATGACTATCATTATCAGGTCATACATCCTTCACATTACAGTGATTGCAGATTCACATTACAGTGATTGCAGTAGCTTGAAAACTGAGGCGTTGCTTTCAAACTTTTTTTTTTGCATCTCATTCTAGTCCCTAGGCTTAAACATTATAATACTAGCATATGGGTACAAATCTTCATTCTTTTGAAGATTAAGGAAGATATTCACCTTGATGAAAAATGATAGATTTATTTCATCCAAAAAGATTGTAGTTGAATGAATAGCTAAAGATAATAAAGACCCAGAAGATATCAGAAGATAGAAGATATCAAAAGATATAAAAAGACAACTAGAAGGGGAATCAATCTTAGAATTATTTAAGTGAAAACATTACCTAGTGCTGTTGCAATGCCCATTGTTGGGATTTCTTCCCAACAATTGCATCCTTATAAGCAGAAAAATAAGTGATCCTCCAGAGTCTAGTTATGGTGAATGGAACTGTAAAGTAGAAATATGCAAAGGGGTTTGGACACATCTAAGAGAAAATTAGATTTCTAAATTTTTGTCTGCATGTGAGCCATATTCTTTACACTTCAATCTTACAAAGTTGCAAAGAAAGAATTATAAATCAAAGAAACTACTCAAATAATCAAAAGGTGTCGAGAGGCTCGCTTAAATTTCACTATATACCCCATATTTATATATTTATATCTATTCCCAAAGTGTTTGATGAAATCCCATGAAGGTTTAAATGAATGCTGAGCATAGAAGCTGGAAAAAAATAACAAAAAACAAAACATAATAAAACCATTCACCATATTTAAGGAACTGCATCATTAGTGTAAAACAATGTATCATTAAGTCAGCCTGCGGAAAATATCTCAGTAGTTGAGCATAGAAGTTGTAGCATTTGAAGTTAACTTATCTATCTGTAATAGCTGAGCATAGAGGCTATATCATTTGAACTTGAAGTCAACATATCTTTCTGCAATAGCTGAGCATAGGAATAAAATATGACAAGACAAAAAATAAGAAAAGGGTAACAAAAGGAAAGGCATTCAGAAACCCTGGGCATGAGCACAATAATCTAAGCTTAAAATTCTTCTACAGAGTTATGCTCGTCTGGACTTTTCTAATGCTGGGTGGGATCCTCATAATTTTCTACACAGATTGTTTTATCTTAATTAAAAAAAAAACATTTTTATACTCAATTTTTTTTATCTTAATCAAAATAATGCTATTTCTTCCTTATAAAGGAGCTCTATATCATATTTTTATTAACCATACTGATTCTGGATGCTTTTTTATCCACATAAACTAAAAATTAATAGCAAATTATTCTTAACTAAATGCATTCAATAATTTTGCAAGTAGTTGCAACCATGGAAAGAGTTAGTTATATAGCTCGTACAAGGAGAAGTGGCAGAAGAGTGACTAGGGGTGCTCAACTACGATGCACTTCATCATACGAGGAAAGGACAGGTGATGCAGATGTCAATAATGCTCCAAGAAATTTTGTTGAGGATGACCATGTGGCTGCAGCTGATGTTGTCACACCACCAATCACAGAGCCACCATCAACCACAATCTAAGGGGAAAGTTCAACTAAACATATCAATGCTATAAGTGGTTGGAAAAAAGAATAAATTTTAGCTGCAATTGGAAACATAGAGTTTAATGGATATTCAATTCGAGCATCTGTAAAGAAACATGGTATTCCTCCCTCATCAATACATTTTTGGATAAATGGGCTCACTCATACCAAACATAGAGGGCATCTTACAATTATGACTAAAGAGGAGGAGTCTGAGGTGGTTGAGTGGTGTAAAGAAATGGCCCAATTGGGACATGGGCTAGAGTTAATACAACTCAAATCCACAATTGCTCAAATCTGCCAAGGGAGGCCAAACCCATTCAAATATGGTTTTCCTGGTAAATCATGGTGGTTTGGGTTAAAAAAAAGGCATTCAGACCTTGTATTGCATACAGATGAGGGCCTTGACAGAGACATAACATTAAATTTTCACCCTACAGTTGTATGTAAGTTATATTACACTCTTTCTAGTGCATACGATAAACATTCTTATGGTGCAGACCATATATGGAACTGTGATGAAACATATTTATAGGCGAGAATGAATTGTGGCATGCAGGTAATTTCCAAGAGAGGGAGTTGAAATGTGCCAAAGATTTTTCTTAAGAGCAGGGAGTGAATAACCATTTTATGATGTGTCAATGAAATAGGTGCTTTGATCCCAGGATTTTATCTATTCAAAGGTAAAAATCAGTTGAAAAAATATATACAAGACTGTGAACCAAGTGCATGCATGGCTGCACATCCCCATGCATGGATGACTAAAGAATTTTTTTAAACTTGGCTTTGCCACTTTTCTACATTTGTGCGAGGTGGTGTCTCACCTAATAACATACACCTATTTATATTAGATGGCCATAGAAGCCACATGGATGTACAAAGAATCGAGGAAGAAAACAATTTTGGAATTGACCTTTTAACATTGCCCGGTCATACCACTCATAGATTGAAACCCCTTGATTTTTGTGTGTTGGCCCTTTCAAGAAATATTTTAGGTCAGAACGTGTTGCATGGATGTCAAAGAATCCATGGGTTGAGGTGAAAAGGTTTGAGCTAGCAGCGCTTGCAAGTAAGGCTTTTAAAAGGGCTCTGACACCATCAAATATCATAAGGCTGGCTTTAGAAGGACATGAATATGGTCACTGAATTATTATTCTCTTATGCATGATACTGGTTGTAGCCAGGTATTTCATGTGGATGGCCAGGAAGAAGAGCATGTCCAAACAAATGTTGAAGTGCAAGAAGAAGTACATGAACATGCTAATGTGGTTACAACTAGTAATATAATTTCCCTCTCTCAAGGACAGTTATATGCTGCTGATGATTAGCAGGTATGTGAAACATAATATATTCATGAAAAAATTGATAGCAATATGGAGGTTGTTCTACGAACTCAAGCACATGGAAATTTTAATGGTGATATTTATAATGACATTGTTGAACATGCAGTTGACAATGCAGATGTAGTTGAAAATGAAATTGTTGATATTGTTAATGCAGATGTAGTTGAAAATGAAATTGTTGATATTGTTAATGACATTGAAAATGACTAATTAAAATTTCCAAGCCAACTAAACCCACCATCATGGCTAGAATAAGCCATGATTAATTTGAATGAATACACTATCTCAAGAACCAATGAACAAAGCATGAACATGCCTTCACAACCGACTGAATTGAACAATGAAATTGTTAATTTTTTGTGGACAATAGATCAATGGAAGAATATGAATCTCATAATGAGGCACCATATGAATATAACAATATATTTCAATCAATTTCCACACATACGGAAAGGAAAGTGCCAAGAAATGACATGCAGGTGTGGGGGGGGGGGGGAGTGGAGAAGTTACTTGGGCGGTTCCTAAAGCTACTAGTAGAAAGAGTGGCAATGAAAAAGAAGAAAGGAGCACCCAGTAAGCTTCGTTTGGGACAAAGTTCATAGTTACTCACCTCAGAAGACTATATAAAACTCTTAGTTGAGTTTGAAAATAAAAAAGTTGAAATTCAGGAATTAAAACAGAAAAAAAAGGATCAAGCTAAGGAGAAGAAGGCAACAAGGGATGTTGCAGCACAACATCGAGCAGATGAAAGGCTTGAAAGAGAGGGAGAAAGGAAAGATAAGGAGAAACAAAAACAAATGGGAAGAAAGGAAAAGGAAGCATGAAAGGCTAAACAAATGCTTGAAAAGGAACAAGGGATGACTAATATGGTTGACATAAATGCAAGCACAGTTAATGAAAATGAAACCAGGGACATGTCCAACACATTGGAAAATATTGAAAATAATACACCATTATTCCAAGACCTCATAAACATTCAAGTGCCTCACTAACAAAATGGGGGTTTACCCATTTTCCTTATTCCTACCACAGGAAGTGTGAATTCAATGTATGCTCATCACACACCTCCACTTAGTGCAAGTATGAGGTATGGGTACTCAATTCCTCCATGGTTGGAAGGGACAAATTCGTCTTAATTATATGGCAGAAATCAACCACAACCTAATCAACCATTCTTAGGGAGGCCAACCTACCTGGCTCAATCAGGCAACATAGGGTTTGGCATTGAATATTCTCAAGGGCATAAAGAATAGGGGTGTTCTATGTTTTTGGTTGTAATCACATTATGATGTGGATTTTGGATGGAATGTCTATTTTTCTTGCCACATGAAGGTTGATTTATTCCATACTGTATGCGGCATTGTAAGGAAGGAACATCTATACTCTATTATAATGGAACATTCTGACAAAATGAGATGACAATGTTGTTAGATATGTTATTTTTTTGATACTGTATACTGTTAGTTCTATTAGTTTATGAATATTTTCTAAATTTCTCTATGTTTGGACTTTTTATATTAATAGCTCCAAGATTTCCTCTGCTACACTAAGTATAATTCAAATTTTTTCAACATACTTTGAAAACCATATCTCACATATCTATCCACACACAACATGCAACAAAGGATACTTCTTTATATAACCACTGTGATAGCACAATGAGATGTGCAATATAAAACCACAATATAGAGTTCTCATAAATAATTAATACATAGCTATGTTATGGAGTTCTCATAAACCATGTTATGAATTTTTAGTGCCATATAAAAGGCTATTTCCATTCACAAGGGTACTCCCAAATATAGAGTTAATTCCAAGTATGCCATACTAAGATCATTAACATTCATATCAAGGTCAATTCCATAACAAGTTTTACTGTTGTTTTGACTACATCATTGTCAATAGAATATACATTAACTATACATAGTGATATAAACACAAAAGACACCTTGTTACAATCATACATCAATTATTTATGGTTACAGTCTCACCATTGAACACAAATTACTATAACACATTGAAAAATCATATATTATAGGTCATAGTCTTGTTGATTTCACAGATAAATAGTATGAAGCTCATTGCTATATCACTTCCATATAAAAGGTTATTTCCATTCAAAAGGTTACTCCCAAATATAGAGTTAATTCCAAGTATGCCAGACTAAGATCATGAGCAGTCAGCTCAGAGCATCCAAATACTCTTTGCGAGATACAGATAGAGAGAGTTACTTCATATTGTGGCTTGACTTCCATTACAAAGGGAAATTAGACCCACTCATTTACCCACTCCTAGATTTATAGCACCTCCTACTATCAGTGGTGGTAGACAGCCTGTTGATTGGCCATAGGCAAAGAGGATACTTCACTAGAATTAGACCCACTTGGCCACAGGGAGACAGTTTCACTAGTAAGAAAAAGGGTAATTATAGTAATAAAATAGAGTCCATATCGATAGTATAGAGCTAACAACACCTGTATTATACTGATATCAAACCTAATAGGGAAAGTAACTTGAAATATTAAGTACAAATATGAGGTTACATCATAATAGATGAAACAGTAGTAGATCAACTTATATGGAGATAACAGTAATGAGGCTCGATTACAATATGTTAGTCTGAATACGATGAACACTTGTATAAATGAGATTACTAGTGTGATTAATCTATACATAACCTTGCTTAATTCGAGTAATACTAGTAGTATGAAGAGTGTAATATGATCAAAGGTATAAGCATGTCCATACATTAGTAATAGTTATTATATGAACACATGAACGGTAATAGTAATTTTAGTAATAGTAATTGAATCATGACATATAGTGTCCGAGACGATATATCAAACAATGCACCTAACTTTTATTCTTGCATTTCAAAAAATACATTTCAATAATGAAAAGAATTCTATGATTTTGTGAAGACTGGGCCAAATGACAAGACTCCTTTCTCAAAATTTGTGTTTTAACATGATGACAAAATGGGGATGGAGATACCCACTGTATTGTAAATTCATTTCCTCTTTGAAAAGTGGGAATTTGTGTTTTAACATGATGACAAAATGGGGATGGAGATGCCCATTGCATTGTAAATCCATTTCCTCCTTGAAAAGTGAAATGATTAAGGGGTTTTTTGTTTGAAAGTGGACTGAAAATAGGTCCACATAACAAAATTTAAATATTATGAGGTTCAGAAATAGTAAAATATAAAATATTTATGCTTAAGGGTGTGCCTATCACCTCCTTTGGTAGATATGAGAATACAAAAATTATGACTGTGTATCCATTGGTTTGATGCAATATTTTTTATTAGTGAATATGGATATTTGATGCAATATTCCCTTCTGTACAAATAAATTAATTTTTATTTTTGTAAGAAAACAGTATGTTTCAATTATAGAATAATTGCATTGCATTGAATAGTACTTAAAGTATGTGGCAGGACTGAGTCATGAGCTCTGCAACTTTTCTTGGGGTGAAAGAGTGATTGAGATATTATCAAATAAATTTATAAAAAAATAAAACTGATCTAAACCAAAACTGATCTAACACACATAACTATATTGCCTCACAATGGCAAGAAAATTCACAATGATAAGAGGTTTGTTGTGGACACAAAACAACAATAAATCTTTTCAACCTCAAAATAGGATTATAAATATAGCTATGTCCACCCCATTCACACAAGAGAGAAGAGGCAATCCATCAAAAAGACAGAAAAACATATCTTAAACTTAAGAGGGGCATAAATCATCAAAAATTAATTGAATCCTCAAAAAGGAACTAAATATGGCTCAACTTCAAGATGGATATAAAGCATGCCTTTCCATCCTTGCAAACAAATTGGAGTCTGATATCTTAACCAAAAATGATCTGATATCTTAACCAAAACTGATCTAACACACATAACTATATTGCGTCACAATAAAAAGCAAATTCACAATAATAAGAGGGTTATTGTGGACACAAAACAAAAATAAATATTTTCAACCTCAAAATAGGATTATACATATAGCTATGTCCACCCCATCCACACAAGAGAGAAGAGGAAATCCATCAAAAGGCAGACAAACATATCTTAAAGTTAAGAGGAGCATAAATCATCAAAATGTAATTGAATCCTCAAAAAGGAACTAAAGATGGCACAAGTTCAATATGGATATAAAGCATGCCTTGCCATCCTTGCAAACAAATCAGAGTTTGATATCTTAACCAAAACTGATCTGAAAATGATCTAACATGCATAACTATATTGCCTCACAATAACAAGAAAATTCACAATGATAAGAGGGTTGTTGTGGACACAAAAAAACAACAAATATTTGCAACCTCAAAATAGGATTATACATATAGCTATGTCCACCCCATCCACGCAAGAGAGAAGGGTAAATCCATCAAAAGACCGATAAACATATCTTTGAGTTAAGAGGACTTGCATAAATCATCAAAAAGTAACATATTGCAAATAATGTTACAGGGAAAATATACAGTGCAATTATACAGTGCAAATTTACAGTGTAAATAAATAATCAAATAAATTCTATAGTGTAAATATACATTGCAATTATACATATGAAATATGAGAATAGTGCAAATATACAATGCAATTATACATATAGCTACAGTACTAGATGCAAATATACAGTGCAGACCTAAAAGTCCGACAACATATTCCTGTTTGTCTGATAGATGAAAAAGACAATCCAAACCTAAAAGTTCAAGAACATATTCCTGTTTGTCTGACCATTTCCCTTCATCTCCTTAGTACTTGACAGATAAATAAATTCTACAGTGAAAATATAAAGTGAAATTATACATTCAATGCAATTATACATATGCAATCTGAGAAGATTGTTCAACAGTCACTTTCCTCCTTAAAGGGGAAGGGAGGTTACGAATTCAGGAAACCATCTGTGTCGATGCGAATCAATAATGAAATATTCCTAGTGGCACTCTATCATCATCACTCAACTCCTACTATAAACCTAATCAACCAAAAAATTCAATCTCAAATATCATATTAACCACTAACATCTATAAAAACTCACTAATCTATAGACCAATTCCATCTAAGGATAAATCATTCAGTTATCCGTAAAGGGGACAAAAACCTATAACCAATCAACAACAATGAAATTATACATATAGCTATAGTACTGGATACAAATATACAGTGCATAACTAAATGTAATTATCGCAGTAAACCCTATTCTAGAAACCCAAAACAATAATTCTAAAAACCCTATTCTAAAACCCATAAAACATGTATATATCAGAAGCAACAAGTCGTAAACCATAAATTAATAAAACCATATATCCAAAGCGGTGACCTTACAGCATAATTATACATATAGACCCTATTCTAAAACCCATAAAACATGTATATATTAGAAGCAACAAGTCGTAAATCGCAAATGACTAAAACCATATATCCAAAGTGGTGGCCTTACTGCAGAATTATACATATAGACCCTATTCTAATACCCATAAAACATGTATATATCAGAAGCAAAAAGTTGTAAATCACAAATTAATAAAACCATATATCCAAAGCGGTGGCCTCACTACAAAATTATACATATAGACCCTATTCTAAAACTCATAAAACATGTATATATCAGAAGTAGCAAGTCATAAATCCCAAATTACTAAAACCATATATCCAAAGCGACGACATTACTACAAAATTATACATATATAACCTATTATAAAACCCATAAAACATGTATATATCAGAAGAAGCAAGTTGTAAATCACAAATTACTAAAACCCATTCTAAAACCCAGAGAGAAAAATATTCCAAAAATAATTAAAGTGTTAAAAAGCACATGATTTTAAGTGTTAAAAATCACAGTAGATGGCTAGTAGGAATATAATTCTTACCGGGGAGGTGCAAAAGCCAAATGGAGAGCCACAAATGCCAGACCTTGCCAGACTTCGGGATTACCTGCAAGAAAACAAAATTTAACACAAATTAGCAAAAATCCATAACAAAAAATAGGGAAAACAAGAAAAATGCAGGAAAAATGCAGAGCAATTCCAAAAAATGCATACAAAAACCAAAATTTACTTGAATGTACCTCAAGAAACCCTAGAGTGTCCATGAACTTTTGCAAACGAGCATAGCGGACGAACAGGTCGACAAATCCGTGCAGCCAAGAATAGTTGAGGAGAAAAGAAGAACAATCGAGGAGAAAATAAGAACAATCGAGGAGAAAATAAGAAAGGTTCAAGGAAACAAAAAAGTCCACAATTGGGCGCAGGGACAATAAGATTGAAACAATAAGCAGCCAATCACCCATCCGGAGTGAAAAATCAATCCATAAGAACATCGCGAAAATGGCTGACCAGGTGCATAAGCACTGGCACCTCACCCAATAGCGACTGGTGGAGCTGAGGGCCCAACCTCCGGGCCCGAACAAGAATGTGAAGGGTAAACAAGGCATGTCAGTAAATAAGCTCAAAAAAACCCTATGTGTATGGAAATCGATCGAATTTATGGTGGTTACCAACTGCAACACCTGGCACTGTTGACTACGCATGTGTCGTACATGTACCCATGTGCTGACATGGCCTGTTTTCACCATGGAATGGAGGGCGCCCAACAATTGGCATCCCTCCCCTAGAATCCTCAATAAAACCTTCCCAACCTTCTAACCACCCACCATAGATTCATGGATAAGTATAATATCAGGGGAAACAACTTCAAAAAGTATACTGAGAGCCATAATTTTTTGGTTTCCCCCTACCCCTCTAATATTGAAAGAAGTAATCCTCGGATGCGGGTGTTATATAGTCTCGATGGGCTACAGGGGGCGGCCATGTGGCTCACCACATGGTGCGCCCATGTGCCTTGGCCTGGGATACCCTAAGCCTTTATTTCTCACGTGGGCTGGGCTTTAAATTTCCATGCACCACCCTTCCCTCGACGTACTCAAAGTCTTGTTGATTTACTCCTTCCTGTGCTATGAGGTTCGCCATTCCCACTCCTCCCTCGGCTCTTCAGCCTGCTCTGCTTGCCTTCCCTGTGCTTGTGTGGCTTCGACCCCCCTCGGCTCTGGATAGAAGCCTCTGGGCTCCATCTTCTGTCTCGACTCTGCAATAATTCTATGCCTTACCCAAGATCGCTAAGATGCCACGACGCCATTAGTAGCATTGCAGACGAGCGGGGGGAAGGGGCTTCCTTGCGCGGCCTCCTCTGCCACATGCTCTCCACACGGACTTGAATCTTCCTGTCGACTGGGATATGGCAGACTTTTCTCCCTCCATACTTGCTTCGGCCTCACCTCCCGCTGTGTTTTACGACCCTTTGGCTCCTCCCGCGCAGCTCTCTGATTCGTATGCTCCGCCCTCCTCCTCCCGTTGCAATAAGAGGGCTCGTAAATCCACCATTGCTGATGAGCTTGCCATCCTCCCTTGCAAACTTAAAGCCCTGCCCGTGTAGCCTACTTCCAGATCTAATTCAGATGATAGTGATTTTGAACCAATTGTGGAGAAGTGACTCTCGGGGTTGAGCCATTCGGGCACCCCCTCGAAGAAAGATGACCACAATGTGGTGGCCTCTCTAGACAATCCAGCCTTCTTGCAGGATATCACCTCTGCGGACTCACTGGAGGAGCGCCTCGATCTTGCTCCTTCTCCACATGAACCGCTTGAGGATGTGAACCAAGGCTTGGACACTCTGGATTATGGATATATCTGCAGCATTCTCGAAGAATCACCTCCCCCCAGCGACTCGCATGATGGTTCTCCATAGAGTTCACTCTTCGAATTTCTCTATTTACTGGTTTATATGCTATCTTTGTTTAGCTCTGTTTATCTCCTTTTTTACTGCTACTAAGGCTAGTTTCCTGCTATGGGCAACATGTTATGGTTGGATTTTCAAGGTTGGTTTCCCCTCTAGGGGTAGTCTAGTTTTGGACAGTAGCATTTTTCCTATTCCCTCCGTCATGGATTCATCCATTTCCAAGGATGAGAATTGTAACTCTAGTTTGACTGCTTAATAGATATAGTTTTACTTAGGAAAAAAAAATATTGAAAGAAGGAATGATCATTTGGGTAGGGAACTAGAGGGCCACGATCCTCTAAGGGCCTTATCCATCTCATGGGGAAAAGTAAAAATAGAATAAAGCTCCTCACTTGCTAGAAGAGAACCTAGGGGAGCCAAACCTCCAAAAATGTGACCTTCTTTATGAGCTCAACCTTGACCTAGTTTTATTTTTTGAATGGTGAGATTCTAATGGGAATATTCCAACTGGTTGCTCTAAGCATAAAGGGGAGTAGAAACATCCATAGTCTCTATAGTAGATTGCAAAATCACATTCACAGGGACCTTCTTGAGTGCCTTTTTAAATGAAAAGAGAAAAGTCTCAGCCACTAACAAATATCATCGTCTTTGTAAGGGGAATCCTATTCAAGTTCGATCCCAGATCCAAGGGAGAGAAATTATCAGAAGAAAGGTGTAACTCCAACTTTCCTGGGTTAGTGGTCCCACCCTTAGCACTAAGTGTGTTGATCTCATGAGAACCGAAACATAAAGGATTATATTGACTAACCACCGTAAGAACCTAAACTCCCAACCCATTTTTAGCTTCAACATTCTAGATAAATTGGAACTTTTCTTCCGAAAGAGTGTTGAAAAATGGGGAAAAGGAATTTCAACTCATCGATAAAGGAGTTTCATTGTGATTGTTATGAAGATGCAGATTTATCAGAGTCATTCCTATGTGCTCCATCCAACACCTCCACCATGACAGCATCAAAAATCTCCTCCTGGGCATTAGAAGAGATATTTCCAAAGGTTTCTCAAGAGAAGAAACTCCCTACCTACCTCCTCAAAATTTCTAGACAATCAACTTTCAAGTGCCTCGGCTCACGACAAATGAAACAACAAAAAGGAATTTTCAGGTAGTCTAGATGTTTGACAAAATGTCTATTCCTACCATACTAAGGTGGAGATCACCTTTCCACACAATTAGTTTATAATTTGTTTAAAACTAAATCAATTTTAAATTTTCACAACTGATACATATTATTATTTTTTATTAAACATATTAATTTTTTTTTACTAAACAAATTTAAATTTATTTATTTTTTATTGTAAAAATATGAAATATTTTGATAAAATATAGCAAAATTTTTGGAAATTTAGTTTACCTTAGACAAAGGTCAAATTTTGAGTGTTCTTGAGTTTTTGATGGTGCTAAATATATTTCGACCCTCCAAACACTCCTACCGCCAAATGTTTTGAAAAAAAACTTTGCAGAATTCCAAGCATTTTTTAATATTCAGGCAACGATGCTTTTTCCTGTATTTTTTGAGGTATGTAAAAGGCGGGAACTTTTTAATTCAAATGTAAGATCCGTTAATAGGTCCTGTTGAGTGTAGATAGAAAGTGGAATCCTTTTTCGCGGCAATCTCAACACAGTCTTTAAGGTTTTAATTATTCAACAAGAATGTGAAAGCAAGCCGTTGGATTGTCTATGATCTTAAACCCACATGGCTCTATATTGGTGATATCTAGAAAAACGTTTGAGATTCCATAGGGTGAAGAATTTTCATAGATTTATGTAGCAAATTCGAGTTCCTGCAGCCAAAATTACAGATCTGAGCTGCAACAATCAGATCCTGAACAGTGTAGGGAACAACCAGAATAGAGTTCAACATTATTACATTTCATGAGTTGTTCATAAGTTGCAACTTTGAATTTACTATTATTTGGATAATGGACTCTAGTGACACGGTAGGAAAATAGCAGACAGTGGAGAGAGCAGCACAAAGGACAAAGAAAGTGGGCAGAGAAGCAAGGACAAAACAACTAGTTTTCAGTGGTCATACCAATAGATATTCAAGGGTTAAGCATAAAACAAAGGGTTAGTTTTGGGAAAAGACTTTGATTTCCCTTAATATCATCATGATAATGGGACAAGAAACTTTAGAAACCGTGGAAATAAATGATATAGGGCAACTGAAAATTGCCTCATAAGCCAAAACTGGGATGTGGGTTTGGGTTAATGCCAAACAGTATCAGGGCATTTTAAAACAGAGACTAGCTGGTCTAAAATGGGAGTAGACAAGGAAAAAAAATTCTCAAAGGGAAAGTACTCAGGTCCTTCGCAAGAAGAAACATTCAAACAAGTCCTCTTTGCAGGCACATGGCAACAAGTCCAAAGGAAAAGGAAAATTCATTGATGATTATGCCTTATATAGTCCCACATTCACACCTCTCACTTGGTCATCTGATATTTATGTGAAAGAACTGTTAAATGCAAAAGAGAGTTTGGAAGTAGTAGAAGCTAAAGAGCTAGAAATAAATTGTACAATCCATATAATAATAGTTGAAAACCAGGCTTTAGCAGAAAGAAACAAAGTTCTGAAGGAGAAAGTGTCATTGCTACATGAAGCTCTTTGAATAGGGAAAACATAATGGCAACACATGCAAGCAAAGGTGAAAAACACGAAGAGATTATAGTGGACAATACAGAGGTGAAGAATGTGAAACCATTCGAGGATAAGGGGAAAGTAGTTGCCCAAATAGACAACAATGAAGAGACATCAATAGAAGAGAGGAAAGGAGATTCCGCAAAATTCTCCAAATCTTGGGATCAAGTTATTAGCAATTATGCTAAGAGGGAAGGACAAACAAACATTCAGGTTGACAACAAGCGAGATAGAGAAAGCAAGGAAATATAGGATAGAGAAAAAAACATAATTATTAAAGGGGTGAAAGATTATGGGAAAAATCAATGTACTCTTGACCTTGCAAGAGACTTCTTGAAAGACAAGCTCCAATGGCAAGGAAAAATATGTCAAGCATGGAGAGTAGGTAAGCTTAATGATGAGAGAGCCAGGCCCATAGAAGTCATCATGCCAAGCTTGCGTGATAAATATATCATTCTAAGCAAGAAGCAGCTCTTGAGGGGTTCTCAGTTTTTTCTAGAAGAATATTTAAATGTAAGACAACAAGAGGAAAGGAGGGATGAAATGAAAAAAGTTAGGGCAGCAAGAGATGAGGAAAAAAGATGTGATAGCACAATTTGGACCTCCTTCCCAAAAAAGGTAGCAAAACGACAACAAAGAAGAGGCAACAAAATCTTTAGCAAGAAATGAGGAAGCAAGGTCAGTATGGGCAAGCAAGGACAAAGACTCAACTGTGAGTCTTTCATGTCAAAACAAATAGCAATTAAGTCGTACCCAGGTTTCCTTAAGATTAGTTTGTTGGAACTGCAGGGGTTTCCCATGGAGACGAGGACCTGGGTTAGGGCCTATTGCGGAAGGCAGAGACATAATTTGCCTCATAGAAACACAAAAGCATGAAGGGTGCAAGACACCTTTGTTTGAAGGGTATTGGAAGATAGTAGTGTGGAACAAGGCATAAGGGAATGACAAAGGGAACGAGGGTATCATGGTATTAGTAAGAGAAAAAGAAGGTAGTTTCATTCAGCTAGAAAAATAAGACCCAAATAAGCAATTTGTCTGGCTTAAAGTATCAAAATATGGAAATCACATTAGAATTTCAACATGCTATTTTGCGCTGCAAGTTTCAAAAAACTACAAAAATAGAGGGCTTGACCACAAGTATCCCTTTGCAGCCCTAAAAACATATATTTCAATATATTCTCAGCTAGGTGAAGTCCTTATAGTCTTGGATTTCAATGTTAGAACTACAGGTGAACAAGCTAGCATTCTTTGTTGTAAATAAGATTGTGACTCTATCTGGCTTACAGAAGAGAGTAATCATGAGTGGGAATGAATTTTAGAGGATAAAGGTTGAAATATATTTGGAGAGAAATTACTTATGGTATGTGGGGGTTTTTATTTAGTCATTTGTAATGGTTTGAATAGATGGGAAAGTCCGCTAATTTCACTTGCAATACTTACAATGGAGAAAGTGTAGTAGATTATGTAATTTTCTCGCATAGTTTGTGTGAGAAAATGGAGGAAACGCTGATTGGAGATCAAATTTGGGACTTAAAATCAGATCATAAGCCAATTTATTTAAGTTCTCTTGGACTAGAAATAAACAATTAGGGTCAAAAACTCAGTGTGTTCAACAAAATCCCCTAAAGGGAAAAATTATTTTGACTCCAGAGAATTGTAATACCTTCAAAATAATTCTAGAGAGGCTCTTTGAGAAGGAGGAACTCTTATTTCATGGCATTCATAGTCATGGATTAAAAAAATTAATTCAAAGTGCAGTTGCTGAGTGAAAAAAGAGCAAAAATTAAGAAGTATGAAACAAATTTATTTCCGGTTAATGCTTGGTTTGACGAGGAATGCAAAAAGGCAAGGAGAAGGTGGAAGGAATCAGAAAAGGATAACATAAAGCTTAATGCTTACAAGTAGATAGTAAGAAAGAAAAAGGTTGATTTCATGGTTTCGAGGAGAGAAGAACTAATATTCCTTGGGAAAAATAACCCCAAATTATTCTCGAAGGAGCTCCAACCAAAAAAGGTGCAAACTGAAAACAACATTATAACTTCTAAATGCAGGTTCGACTATGCAAGAAAATTATGAGCAGGATCCCAAGGTTGACCCCCCCTTTTTCAACACAGACACAAAACTCTTCACGGTGCAAGAGGTAGAGATGGGTATCAAGAAGTTGGGTGCTGGAAAAGAAAAAGACTTAGAAGAACTCCAAGCAAAGTATCTAAATTGGGGCTTAAAAATTCTTTCGCCGCACATCGCCAAAATTTTCAACAACATCATACAACAGGGGTTCCTCGCAGATTGGACAACTAGTATGGAAATATATCTTTTCAAGAGTGGCGACGTCAATAATCCCTCCAATTATAGAACCATAATGATAAACCCCTTGTTTCTAAAGTTATTTGTAAGCATGTTAGAAAAGAAAATTAGCAAGTGGGCAGAAGAAAGAGATAAATGTGCTAAAGGGCAAGCAGGTTTTAGACCTAAACATTGCACATTTGATCATTGTATAACTTGAAGGCACATCATTGAAAAAGTTTGGGGAAAAAAGGAAGAAGTTTTTTGTTGCTTTGTTGATTTCAGAAAAGCCTTTGACACGGTTCCTAGGGATAAGCTTTGGGGCAGAATGGAGGAACTCGAGGTTCCCAGGCATTTGAGAGCAGTTGTTCATAGGCTGTATGAAGAGGTAAAAGTCAAAATCAGAACTTCAGCAGACATTTTTGAAAGTTTTAGAAGCGATATCAGGGTCAAGAAAGGTTTCCCATTGTCTCCTACCCTTTTTGGGTTATATATTGACAAGCTTGAAGAGTGGCTAAATTTGCAAGGGGGTGAAGGTATCCATTTGGGCAAGTTCATTATAAGTATTAATTTGTACGCAAATGACCTTATATTGATTGCTAAATTGACCCTTGGTTTGCAAGAGCACTTACTCTCCCTTGAGAATATTTGTAGAAGGGTGGGGATGCACGTCAATATTAGCAAACCGAAAGTAGTGGTTTTCTCTAACAAAAGAAATCATAACTAGCATAAGTTCTACTTTGAAGGAAACATTCTGGAAGAAGTTGCATACTACAAATACCTCGGAGTTGACTTCAACATAAATTTAAGTTGGGATGGTTGTATAAAGAAAATAACTTTAGGGGGTTGGAAATCATTTTATGCTCTTTAAAGCAGGTGTAGAGAGGTAGAGCTGTGGGATTGGAAAATCACTCTAACTCTTTTTGGGCTTCTAGTGATAATGGTGATTCTCTATGGTTGTGAACTGTGGGCCAGCAACACAAATGAGATGCAGTGGAAACAAATTGATAAAATTGAGAAGCGTTTGATTATAAACAAATTCAAAATTAAAAGTGAAGTTCCTTATGCTATCCTGTTAAGTGAAATAGGGGCTGCTCCTATTGAATAAATTGCTATGGTGCGAGTCATAAGGTATTTGAAAAAAATTGAGCAAATGGAATAGGGTAGATGGCCTAAGGTTGTGTTTAGTGATAGATTGTGCAAAAGAAAGAATACTTGGATGCGGAAAAATAACAAATGATTTAGTAAATGGGGTATTTTCTTGAGCACGTGTCCTACAAATAGTAAAGAGATAATTTTTTTTGTTATGGATAAGTTCCACAAATGCACTTGGGATAAAGAGCTAGGGAGAAAGAAGAAGTACTACATTGAAGAGTTTAACCCCACTCATAACCATCAACAATAGGCGTACATAGGGGCCAATATTTCTTAGAGATATAAAATTCTTATTGCTCAATTAAGGAATAATTATCATCAATTTCGTTGTGAAACATGGCATTGGAAAAGGCCAAAAGAAATGTGGGAGGAAAGAGTATGTATTTTTTTCTCTTCCGGAAAAGTGGAAACTGAAAAACATTTCATTTTATAATGTGAGGCCTTCAAAGGCAGCAGGGAAAATTATGCAGGTATTCTGGCACCTAGTTCTTGGGATAATCTATTCAGCGAAGATTTTGTCGAGAAACTGGGAGCGGTTATTGTAAAAATTCATAGGAAAAGGACCAAATACAAGAGCCAAATGGAAAAGCAATCTGTCCCATAGGCTATTTTTAGCCTCGTGGACATTAAAAATACTTTCTTTCTTTCTTTCTTTATTTTTCCCATACCTTCTGCTCTATTTGATTCTTCTTGAAATCCATTACATAGCTCACTCCATTCTCATTTGGTTTCGAGCCCATATTCATTTTTATTTATTGTGATTTTGAGCTCCAAATCAAAGATGTGTGAGATTCTGCATATTCAAGGGGGACAATGTGGGAACCAGATTGGTGAAAAATTCTGGGAGGTTGTATGCGAAGAGCACGGGATCGATCCCACTGGAATATACAAGGGTACATCGAATCTTCAGCTAGAGGGAGTCAAAGTGTACTACAATTATGCCAACTGTGGTAGATTTGTGTCATGAGCCATTTTAATGGATCTGGAACCTAGGACCATGGATAGTGTGAGAGTGGGCCCTTGTGGAAAAATATTCAAGGAAAATAACTTTTTTTTCGATCAATCTGGGGCAGGGAATAACTGGGCTAAGGGTCGTTATACTGAAGGAGCCAAGCTTATTGATTCAGTACTTTTTGTTGTCATGAAGGAGGTTGAGAACTGTGATTACTTGCAAGGATTCCACGTATTCCATCCATTGGGAGGAGGCACACAATATGGTATGATATCTCTTCTGATTTCCAAGATCAGAGAATAATACCCAGATAGGATTATCTGGATAATTTTCACATTCTTGGTTTTCCTGTCTGCTAAGGTATCTAATACAGTTTTTGAGCCTTACAATGCTATCTGGTCAGCCCATCAGTTGGTGGATAATGCAGATGAGTATATGGTTTTGGAAAATGAATCCCTTTATGAAATTTGTTTTAGAACTTTGAAGTTGACTACTCCATTCTTTGTTGATTTAAATCATATGATATCTGAAACCATGAGTGGAGTGATGAGAAAATCTGAACAATAGAAGAGATCCCACCACCATTACCAGATTCTGATAGCCGTCCACTCAATCTATTCTTCTCAGATCCAAAAAATTCCAATCCCGAGCCTACAGGTCTCAGCCATGGAATGGGTATTTCAAGCCCATATAATTCCTAACTTGAATTCTTAAAACAACGATAATACTTCTAATCCGTCATGTCGTTGTAGTGAAAAGAATTAAAGGCAAATGCAAAGCCCAGCTGAGCTAGTTACATAGCTTGAGAGGAAAAAGCTATGGAATCGTTTAATTGAGCCGAGCATTTAAGGTTTATTATTGGGTTATTGTAATTATAATTAACTCAGAAACAGATTTAAAGCACACATAATACCGCACACACAAAAGAAAGGCGGAAAAGGAAGAAGCCTCATGACTTCTTCATGTATTCTCTCTTATTAAGAGAATTTAATTTACAATTTAACTAGATGAGAGAAGATAGTCTGTGCTATCTTAGAATCTTTTGGTTGAGATAATTTCTCACCAAAAACCCACCAAGATAGTAGTTCCTAAACAAACTCCAATATTTGAGGAACAACCCAAGAGTTAGGCACATATTCCTAACTTGGAATATTTAATTAATTTAATTATTATTTTGGATTTATTATTGCTATTTGAGAGAGGCTAACATTCCCCCTTTCAATGACAAATCCAAAATAAGAACTAGGAACCATCTTCCAAGTTCTCATGTTGATCCTCAAAAAAACATTGCCTGAAAAACCGCCAAAGCTGGGTGCTGAAAAACTGCAATCTGAAGAGAACATGAGTTAGCTGTATGTCTGATTCATCTCTGAATTGTTCTTGAAAACTCCATCAAGTGCCAAGTTCCAAAAGGATCCATCTGTCCTTTGCATGAAAGCAGCATCCTTTTTCCATTGACAAAATTTGTTCAAAGCCCACTAGTTGATGATGTCAAAAACAACTCACTGTTGCTTTTGCTGTGCTGAAAACTGTTCACTGCTTTTTTGTTGTCGACTGCCCACTAGAAAATTTGTTGATGCCCACTGGAAAATTGGTTGATTCCCATTGGAAAATTTGTTGATGATGCCCACTGGCTTCTTTTGTTGGTTTTGTCGAGACTTTCAGTCTGACAACCACTGTCAATCTCATTGACATTTCCCCCCTTTGTCAACTGAAAGGAGAGACACTTATCTTGGAAAGTATTCCTGAATTCCCCCCCTTCAGGTGTAGGAGTTTTACACTGTTGTACTCCCCCATTCAACTGCATGAGAGTACCATCATCTTTTCATTGTTGGCTGCACTATGTGTGATCATATGCGGTTGTAGAAATGAAGCAATATTTTAACTGTGGATGACCATTCCCAAGGGTCGATCCATTCATAACGTATCTTCAATCTGGCTGATTTGTGTTGATTGCGACATTTTTATGAGGAATGATTAGACTTGCCACAATGGTGACAGGGATGGAGATCAAAACACTGATCTTCCATATGACCGGTTCTCTGAGATTGAGAACATTTCGGTTTGACTTCAACTTCAGGTTGTGTGGAATTCTATTTTTCAGCCACTTTGGGTTGCGTTTATTGCTGGTTGTCTACAACTGTCTCTGAATGTGTTGAGGGGAGTTGTTCAAGAAATCTTGCGCTAATGAACTGAATGGGCTTGGAATAATCGGGAATATGTAAGTTGGCGTCATCTTGGACA
This sequence comes from Pinus albicaulis, assembly GCA_034641835.2. Classification (NCBI taxonomy): domain Eukaryota; kingdom Viridiplantae; phylum Streptophyta; class Pinopsida; order Pinales; family Pinaceae; genus Pinus; species Pinus albicaulis. The sequence continues at coordinate 1,013,969 of MU968480.1, read as the reverse complement.
TATCCTAAGCCACGTCGATTCTTGTTATTATGAATTTCTTCCCAGGGCTTGATGATGGGCTTGCAAGAAATTTGAACTAGAACAACTTTGACACTTGAAGCTGTTGGGATGAATGACTTATCATATGGATGGTTCAAAGACTTGAAAGTATCACTCTTTTCTTGCAATTCAATCCTTTGAAGTTGCGACTCTAGTTGAAGAAACTCAATGGTTTCTTTTGTTTGCTGTAGATGACATGAAAGATCAACAAGAGTGTCTTTGCTGACCTGCACCATGTCTTCATCACTAAAGATGATCAAACTGTGAAGAATGTTTAACAACTGAAGATGTTGCGCCATTTGAACTTTCTCACTTGAAATCAAGATCTCTTCTTGTAGATGTCGTACTTTGAGCTGTTTCACTTGAATGATAGGCTCGCTTGAATGTAGCTTGAATGACACGCTCTCTTGATTTGTTGTTGATTGCACTTTCTTGGAACACTTGCTAGAATTGTAGAATTTTCTCGCTTAAACTCTGGAATTCACGCTTGCTTGATGACGATCACGTTTGTTTAAGCGCTCACTTACTTGATGACTTCACACTCAATTGAATGAATAGCCACGCTCGCTTGATGTCGATCTCAACTTGCTTGATTTATGTTAGAGTTGAACTTGTTGGGTTGCTTTGATGGTTGCTGTAATGAAATTTCACTCTGGCTCGCTTGAAGGATTGAACTTTGTATTGTCTTGACGCAAATTGCTTGAATGAATAATCATGCTCGCTTGCAGGAGATGTGAACTTGTTGCTTGCCTTAGAGTTAAAATTTTTTCTTTAAAGGAAGGGTGTCGAACACTATCGACAATGCACCCAAGAAAGCTTACAATGATTGTAATGATTCACTTAAAAACAATGACTTCACTTGTCCTCTTAAAAATTCATTAACAATGAATTTTTAATTATTCACTTAAAACAATGAATTTGATTACAAGTTCTTAAATGTATTACAAGAACATTGATGAAGACTGTGCTTGAGTAAGTGAATTTGATTGTTGATGTAGAAGGCTGATGTAGACAATATTTTATTATATGTTGTCGTGGCACAAATGCATGTGTTGATTTTGCATCTATTTCATTACATGTGTTGTGCTTTCTTTATGTATGTGATATTAAATGAAATTATTGATGTGTCACAACTAGACACAAATCAAAAAGCAACAACATGAAGCCATAAAAAACATGTTCCATCACAAACACACATAGTGTACCTAAGATCCCCTTATTCAATTTCGAGCGGATCTAGGACACAATCACCAAAAATAACATGTCTTTATTAATCATTGGAGTACATCATCTGAAGCAATGATAATGCCAAGCTGGGAACCCTTTGAAACAACGCACCTTCAAAATCTGAATGGATAGTGACACGATCTCTCTCAAAGTAAAACAATACTTTGAATTACAATAAAGGCTTTCCCTTATCACTCCAAATACAAAATGGAAACACACCTTATTTCTTCAATTACAAAGAGAGTAACTTTTTATTTCTCCCATTCACTCATTAAAAAAACACCCTTTCTCCATTACATAAAGAATAGTCCTCATTACAAAACTTTAAAAGTTTTATGAAATCTCTTCAAGGCATAAAAAATATTAAAATTACTCCACTTAAACTTTCCACTCCACCTTCAACGTTTCACCTTTAAAAACAGAAATTTATGCATACCATTAATTTTATGCATAAGTACCATGCCATATGATGTCTTTGCAAAAGATTCTCCACGATATATTTTGTATGCATGCCTCACATCATTAGGTACCACGCACACTAGCACGAATCTCCACGTACAAGCCTCACGAGTCGCATTTACCTAGTCCCCATTTTCACTGCTACACCCCAGAAATGGACTTCTTTGTATGCAGATCCAACATCTTTTGGAGCCACCTTTGGCTGCTTCAATATTCTTAGCGAATAGATCTTTCCAAAAAATAACTTCGATCTCTGTGGTTCTTCAAAAACAATCAACAATGCAACGACCAAGGACTCAAAATCCTCAACTTCTTGATGTTTTATAAACAAATATAAAAAATTTGGCAGGATCAGAACACTCTGGTTATTGCAATCTTCAAACCTTTCCAATTTGATTCAATACAAGAAAGAAATAAATAGTACACAAGTGCTGGTGATCAAACCCTTTAATTTGTTGAAAGTTAAACAGATCGAATCTTGATAACCCAAGTGCTGTGGTGATAAAGATGATATTTTCCTAGACCAGAATGACCAATAATGAGGGATGAAGGAACTCATATGATCAAAAATTGAACAAACTTCAAAGCTACCGAAACGTCGTTTGACCGTTTTGAATACAACAACAAATATCAATACCCCGTGTGCTCTAAAATACCAGAATTCCCTTTTGAGTGATTTCCTTGGTAGGACTAAATCTTGAGATGCTAGGGTTCTATAGCACCAAAAAAATCCTTTCAATTTTAGGATGACACTAAAGTCTAAAAACCCCAAATGCTCTAGAAAACCTAGATCCCTATGAATTTTCAGCACAAATGCCAAATTGCATGAGCCAGTTTCCCTGAGCAATCAAAAGGTTATGTGTTTCAGGGCAATAAGACCAAATAACGATAACCCAATGTCTTTGAACTGCTAGACAATCTATAACACTCGAATGAAACAAAAAATTGTAGGACGCCAGACTCAGACCAATCGACCATTGCATTAGCGAACTTTGACCAATAGACCACTGCACGTTTCACTGGAGAAGGGGAGTGGTGCATTTGAAAATTTAGAAGTTTCAAAAGTTTACCTCTATCAATGCAACTTACACTGTGAGTAGACTAGCGTTGTTGATCTAAAATAAGTCAACGACAGGCTTAGAGGGCACACACAACCACGACTTTGCTTCCATGATCAGCTCAGATCTGATTTGCTTCTAGGGACGCCTCCTCACGTTGGATGAGTAAATTTTCTGAGAGAAGATCCTCACAACCTCTGACTCTGGCACAAACAACTCCATCTGCTTCTTGGCATGCTTCATCCAATACGAAAAACTCCCTCTGATCTGAAAAATATCATTAGGAGATCCACGCTATGACTTCCATGCTCCACGATTTGAGCTCATTTCAGGCACGCCTCCTCACGCTGCCATGCACAACTGGTTAAACACGCTTGCACTTGCTCTGTTGCAAGCCTGCTTCAAGATTAAATCCCCTTCACACAGCACACTTCACACACATATAAACACTGAATTTGCGTCGTAAGGGAAAAAATGCTGATCTATAGCAACGTTGATCCAGGCAATACTGATCAAACTTATGTCTGCTTCCTTTTATAGTGATTGCATCGGATATTTGAGCGTGCTGCCTCTCGTTGAACTGTCCCTCACCAATCCACGAATTTTGATGATCACGTGGTATTTTCAGACCACAAACAGAGTGTTGCATCACTGGATGAGGTACACTAGAATCTGTCTGGGTTTCAAATGAAATCTGGAACACCCACTACCTTCGAGAGATCATCCCACAAAAAAAAATAGCGGCTTCCAGATTTTCCTGTAATCAAAAATTCATAAATCATAGAAAATAAAAATCTGCAGAGAAATTAATTTCTGGAAATACTTCTCTGATAGAATGCTTAGGCGCAGATTCAGAATGAAATCAACTCTTGCTTTTGCAGTCCAGCTCTCGCCATGCCAAAGTATGGTCGTATTATGTTCTAATACACCTTCGCCAAACGAATACCAAATTAAAAACACAATATACTCTCGCCCATATGGCTTCGATACCACATGATAGAAAAAATAATTAACTCAGAAATATATTTAAAGCACACATAACACATCACACACAAAATAAAGGCAGAAAAGGTAGAAGCCTCATGGCTTCTTCATGTATTCTCTCTTATTAAAAGAATTTAATTTAGAATTTAAATAGATGAGAGAAGATAGTCCGTGCTATCTTAGACTCTTTTGGTTGAGATCATTTCTCACGAAAAACCCACCAAGATAGGAGTTTCTAAACAAAATCCAATATTTGAGGAACAACCCAAGAGTTAGGCACATATTCCTAACTTGGAATATTTAATTAATTAATTATTATTTTGGATTTATTATTGCTATTTGAGAGAGGCTAACATTCTTCAACGGAGATATGTATTTTATTTCAATGGTTGAATTTTTCAAAGTTCTATCTTCACTATTCATGAAAATTTCTGGTTAAAACACGACAACTATTGACAATAGATTTTTCCCCTGCAATTTACAATTCCAGAGGTATTTTCTTTGTTCATTACCTGCAAATTTATTTTGGTATATTAACCATGGTTTAAATTTTTCTCATATTTTTTCTTTCCATGTCATAATTCTATATATTTAGCGAGATTACACATTAAATCCTTGGGAAAATTTAAGGGTATCTTTTATGTAAATTTATATCAACTGAAAGGCTAGGGTTTGGAGTTGGTGGAATTTAAAGGATTGCTAGTTTTGGAGGTACCTGATTTGTTTCTTGATTGCAGAATTTATTATCGACATATATTTACCAAAGTTTAACTTTTGAGTGTAAGATTCTTTATTTTCTCTCTTTTTTAAAAAATGTTCCCCTAGATTCCATAGAATTAAGGCCATTAACAACAATGTGAAAATATTTTCATTTCCTGTTGAAAGTTCAAGAGAGACGATTCCTCTGCACTGCTTAAAATAATTTTTATAAAAAAAATTTTAGAATTATTTAAATTTATTACAACTCAAGTGTTTGATGCATATGGAGCATTTAACTAACTTCTCATTATCTAAATGGCAAGTTTTTGAGTGGCTGAAATAAAAATAAAAATAAAAATTGTTGCTAGGTTCGTGCCAGACAATCCAATGTTGTTATATTGATGTATTCTGCTTTATTTTTGCTGCTAGATTCCATGTCTTGTCTGAGTTTGATGAGGGAAAACGGATCTGCAGAAGAAAACCTCAGCCAAATGTAGTTGATACAGTCTTGAATACTGAATCATATTTTGTGTTGAAGAACACTGATCAAGATCAAGATACCAACAGTGGGAGAAATTAGTCAAGTATGTTGGATTTGGGTTTGGGTTTAATTTATTTTGCAGTTATTTTTTCTATTAAGGTTCCACATTTATGAAATTTTTCCTATCGAGATTATGGTTTTATATTCTCTACCAAGTCTGTAGTAGCCTGAAGTACAAATTTCTTGGTCTGAACCACTGGGCTTGTTGACCAAAATTTCACTATCCCAATCTCTACCACTAGTTCTCCAAACCAGCAAAGGACAAGAGCAGTATTTGCAGCAAATGGGCCCAAATTTGTCCATGGGAGGATAAATAGCTCTGGACTATCCAAGACAAAGCATAGGGGGGGAATTACAATGGGCTTGAAATATCCATTCCATGGTTGAGATTTGTAGGATCCAGATTAGAATTTGCTGGATTTGAGAAGAATTGCTTCCAATGGACAATTATCAGAATTTGGCGATGGTGGTGGGAGCTCTTCTACTATTTAGGTTTTCACATCTATTCGGAATCAACAGGGTGATGAGAATATTCGAGAAACGCTTCTTCAGGATGTAACTCCTCATCCACTAGGGTTTGACGCTGCATATGGTTGTTTGAGAGTCCTCATCCCCAAGAACACCCTTATCCCCACCAACAAGAAGCAGGCATGTTCTAATGTCTAAGACAACCAAACTAATTTTTCATTTCACGCGTATGAGGGTGAGGGAAGTCGAAGCCAAGACAACAACTTGTTGGGCATATTTGATTTTGTGGCATTCCTGCAGCTCCAAGAAAAGTTCCCCGGATCGATGTGCGCTTTGATATTGATGACGATGGTATTCTCAACGTATCTACGATGGAAAATGCCACTGATGATAAGAAAAATATCACAATCATAAGTGACCAAGGTAGATTTAGTAAGGAGGAGATTGAGAGAATGTTTCATGATGCTGAGAAATATAGCTATGAGGATGCAGTGCACAGAAAGAAAGTGGAAGACAGGAATTCGCTAGATAATTACACTTACAACATGACGAACATTATCTAAGTGATCAAAGATGCTCTCGAATGAACTATCCACTAGCTCGACCAAAATGAGCATGCCAAGGCCAACAATTTTGATGAAAAGATAAAGGAGCTGGAGAGTATTTTCAATTCCATACATCATGAATATGTGCATATGTGTTAATGTGGTTTTTTTGGGATGCTAAGATGTGCATCTCGATCTCAATCCGGAAATGGAACTGCTGGATATGAGTCTCCATTTAGAGACTTGGAATCTTCAACTCACTCACGGAGGTAGCTAGATCAACTAGCCTTGTTATTCACGATGCTTGGTCTAGGTGTCACTAGTGGACTGACTCTAGGTAGAACAACTGTGTGCACTTCGCTTTGCTTCTTATGGTGTTGTATAAGCATCTGAGTGAGCGAACCAACTGATGCTCTACCTGTTGCTTCATTCTACCTGTCGCTTCATTATATTTGAGCCAAAACCCAATTTTTAAAAGGTACATCAAATTTTTTTTAGTGCCAGTTTTACACACAAACATGTAGCATTAATGACAATGCATTTCTCTCTTACGATGTATGTATTTTTTAGATAGATATTTAGGGTTTATGTGTGGTAGATGGAGAAGCATGTCATAATTTTTAACTAGTTCCATATTTTTTCATCTTGAGTCTTGATATTGTAATTCGAAATCAATTTTACAGCTAAGGAAGCACTGTAAATTATGCATGGCATTATTTTATGATAGAATTATAACAAATTGTCATCAGCGCATCCGAAGTAGCAAATCATGTGGTTTTGTCAGGGTGAAAATGGACTATTTTGAATAAGAGTTTGTTATTTTGTTTGTTATCTAGGCACATTTGTTCATTGGGATTCCAATATTTGAAATTTCGCATCCCACAATGAGTTTTCAACTGCCATAGTTGATCATTAATGATCAGGAGCACACTAGTAGCAACACCTAGAAGCCTGCCGAAATTCCATTTACGTAATCGATAATTTTTAAAAGTATATTTCTCTCTTATGGTGTGTTTGTGTTTCTATATTTTTTAAGATAGATATTTCGGGTTTAAGAAGATCATTCCTATTCTGAGTGGATAAGAATTAACACCATGCTCATTTTTTTCATGGAAGCAAAGGGTATATTCTCAACATTTGTTAATATATGGTACTATGACACCCCTAACAATGCCTTGGTATGTATATCTATATTAGTTCTCATTTTCAAACTCTCTCACCCACACAATGTCTTTGTTTATTATGTTTTTTCACATTATTATAACCATCTTCATAAAACCTAGAGGCATACTAGCACTCTTTGATAATTATACCCACACTTCCCTTAATTTAGTCTCACAACAAATAGATTTTCCAAAACAAATGCAATATACATGATTTCTTTCGTTCTCAAAAATAAATTACATTCCATGTACATAAGTGTTTCATCAAAAAAATATTTGAATTTCAACAATTCTAGAAATTAGTAAACCAGAATTTGAACATCCTACTACTCAACACTTAGTAAACAACTTCAAACTCCAACTATTGTCTTCAAGCTTTCTAGCTGGTTGATTCCTTCTTCTACCTCCATGATCACACCTGTTTGACTCCCAAAAGTAGTCATTTTGATAAATCATTTGCTCTTGTGTTAAGTTATCTAGAAGCATGATGATAGGATATGTTCGAAAAGAATGCCTCCATTTTTTTCATCTGAGCTAGCATAATGTGAAAATTGATATTCTCCATTTTGTAGCAACCCTTCATCTAGTGTATAATCACATCATGGTCACCAAAAATCAGAAATTTTTTCACCTCCATGTATGTTGTTAGTTTCATTAAGATCATTAGATCCATCAACTCAACATAGATATTAGAACTTCACCCAAGCTTGTATTGAAATTAAGGAGAAGAGAATCATTTAGAAATAAGGTACCTCTTGCAGTACAAAGAGTATGTTGCTCTTGGCTAGCACCATGCAAGTCAACCCAATTTATCAATTCATGGTTTCTTCCACATCTTGGGTTTATGTGTCTTAATGTATTTTTATGCTTCCAAACACTGGCCTAATATTAGATGCACATTGAAATGGAGGAATGTATCTCTCCTGATATATATCAGCATTTCAAGCTAATTATATGCTCCAAGAAACCACAATAGGAAGAGCTCTAAAACATTTAAGTTCTTTATTCTGGGTCCAGTTCTTCAAAGCGTCCTCCATAGTCTGCACTTGTCACCCTTCCCTACAATTTTTCAGTTACTTCAACTCTTCCCATGCCTTACCTGCATATTTGGAATTGTTAATAAATGATCAACTAGTTATCCTTCCTTCTTACGTAGTGTACACCACCCTAGACCATTCTTGCTACATTTTTGAAGTATTTTCCAAGTTAGTTCTTTGTTCCAAAGAGCTAATGGCATCTAAACCTTTGAATTTAGAGGAGCATAAGACTTCCATGGAATCTTTCACCTCCAAGCCTCCTCTTCTTAGTTCGTATCTACAAACTTTTCTTTGTACCATAACATAAGAGTATATACCCTAGGGAAGGGTTCCTTGAGTACAACAGAATATCCTCCTTTCTCATATTAAAATTAATCTTCTTATGTTGATCCAAAAATACCTTCCAGTGACGTATTTTCCTCTTTTTCAAATCAAACTCCTTTCCTTTCTTCCATCTTTGTTGCCAAATTGAGGCAAATATTGCATCAGCTCCCTAACCCAAGGTATGAATTACTTGACGTTGAAAAGTAGCAATCAAATACAATGGTAATCTATAGGCTTCTTCACATCGAAAATGTGGATTAGCCCCTATTTTTATTTGATCCCCTTTTCCAACTCCCCATACTAACCATACACCTACCAAAGTGAAATTCAGTGCCAATGATTTCTAGACTATAGACACATTTTGGATAGTTTTGTTTTCCTTCCTGTCTCATTATTCCATGTTAAGGTGTTCAATGTGATTTTGGTATATCACCTACCTACAGAGTCCCTATTTGGAAATAATCTTCCATGGATTTTTGGTAGCTAGAACTTTTCCAAAGAAGTGAATGTCTTTGAAATCCCAACCTCTATTTTCTTTTGGTTTAGACAGGGACTAGCATTTGACAAGTGGAATACCCTCTTTCTTCCTCTTAGCTGTCCACAAAAACTTTAAATAATTTATTTCTAATTATTTCAATACCCCTTAGGGATGTAGGCCATAATATGCCAATAGATTGGACTTTCTTCCAACACTTCATTGGCCAATTTCAATCTACCTCCAAAGAAAGCCATTGATTACACTGTTGGTTTGTTTTTTTTCCTATATTCTTTATCAACCACATCTATTGATTCTTGAAATGTGGATACTTAAAGCCTTCTTGAAAAGTTGAGCTCTAAAATGAGAAGACATATAAGATCATTCTATGTTATTCCTCCTATACCCAATTAAAACCAAGTCAATATTTCTACATATTAATTTCCATCCTAAAAACTTTACAATATAGGTCAAGGGTTTCCGTTAACTTATTTAAATATTTTCAACGTGAAACTGTTCAATGGTCTGATGAAATTTCACTAATAAATACATGATTCTGCCAATCCATGTTGCATATTTCCATTAACACTGTTTTCTATTGTAATACAACGTTGTCTCTTATTTTGTGTTATTTTGAATTTTCTTTCAGTGTTGTAATTAGAATTTGTGATATTAATTTATTGCTTGCAATTATCGTTGCCAAGATACTATTCTTTTTCTCTGTTGTATTTTTATTTTTGGTCCTTTGGGTGTTTTCTTCTTTTTTTTCTTTACTAGTTGAAGGGATTGGTAATTTTAGATTTTACCATGTTTCTTGCTGGTTTTATGTAGATTTAATTGACATATAATAGGGTGTTTATGTCTTTGGGATGTCTGTGAATTTTTTGGTACATGATATTGACTTTCTATAATGTGTAGCTCCCTAACATTCAGGATAGAGCCTTCATTGAAAACTGTGAGGGGGATTTCAAATTCACGTTGGATAACACCCTCCTCTGGGATGAAAAGTTTAACAAACAAAATAACATAGAAACCATCAGTGAAGTCACCAAAAGTTGTAGCCTCTTCAAGTTCTTCCATCCCCTCATCAAGGTCAAGAATCTATGCACCAAAGATGTTCTATGGAAATGATCATTTAAGAAACACAACCACACAAAAACATTCAGTGAGAACAACCAAATCTAAAGCTTCTTCAAGGTCTTCAATCCCCTTGTCAAGGTTAATTATGTTTGGATCAAAGCCAACAATACAAAGACTTTCAGTGACAACACCAAACTCTGCAGCTTCTTCAAGGTCTTCTAACCCATATTCAAAGTCAGTATTATCAACATCGTAGTCCTCACCAAGGTTATCCATGAATTCATAAACTCCATTGTTTCAATATTCCATGCCAAAAATAAGTCATAAGAATTCAGTTCCTCCTACAGTACCTTCTTCTGTGAGAAAATGTAGCATCATGTCATCTAGAACTTCAGTAATGCCACAAGGAACTTCTCTCAAAGTGAAAACAAATACTTTGCAACCTTCTTTCTTGCCTACTTTTTTGGGTGGAACACATCCAAATTTAAGGACCACAATGCCAGAAAAAACAACTTTAGCTAATAGGTGTAGACTTGGAGCCCCCAACTTTGCACGATGTACAACTGAAGCTCCTACTGTAATCAGTCCAAGAAGACAATCATGGTCACCGAGAAGAGCAAGAGAAAGAGTTTGGTATGCCAACCTTACTAGTGATAGGTCTAGTTTTCAAACTACCAAACTACATGGTAATGACATTCATAGCATGACAATGCCCATTTCACTTGGAAGCAAGATGGTAGAGAAAGGTATAGATGAAAGGAGAGATCTATCTCGAAGTATAGTGAAGCAACCAACTAAGTCTATCAATGCCACATTTCAACCCTAAGAGATAGTGAATTCAATGTCATCTCAAGAGAACAATGGCTTTGGGAGGACACTCTCAAAGCCAACCTTAACTATGGATCTGAAACAAATGGTAAGTATTGATTAAAAAACCTTGTCTATGGCTCTGAAACACATGGTAAGTATTGACTCAAAAATGTTATCTACATAATTTGTCCCGACATGGACCTTAATTTCATATACTTATTTTTCCTAAGATGAATGCAATTTTCCTTGAAATGTGGCGTACAACATTTGATAATTCATACTGATGGAACATTCTTGTGTTGCAATTATGAGAACGTCTCTTGTATGTAGAAGATTCAATAAAAATTGATTAAAAAAATGACATTTCTTCTCTGTTGTTTTCAGGATTTAAGGAAAATTACACCAAGTAGCTTCTAGTCTCATATGACCATCATGTCGAACTCATCTCAAGATATTGTCTGAGAAAGAGCCACCAAAAGCAAGAAATCTAGTATACATAACTCTCCAATTGTAATTAGAAGGAATGCCAGTTCTAAGTATGATGCAAGCATTGATCCAAATCCTTAATGGGGCATGTTTGATGACAATGACTTGGGGAGTGAGAGAGGTCATTATTACAATAGAATTAAATTCTAGGAAGATGGTAGGAGCACAAACTGGTTGAAAAATCCATAATATGTAGAGAATAAATATGGATAGACTCTCTTTTCTGACCAAGGAGTTGAAATATTATCTTATGCAATATATAATGCTACAAAAACATACATTGGTAGTGAATATTGTAAGAATAAAATTGGAAATGAGTATTAATGACAATTGTATCAGGAAAGAAAAGAAAATATATCATTAAGAACCATTTTATTGGCCACAACTGCACCATATTGATATGTCTGTCATGAACTTGTATGTTGCACTGAGTTGTTTTATGGAAACATCTACAACCTCCCACTTCTAATGTAGTGTTTGAATTTTGGGTGTTTCCTTAGATAAGTCTTATCACTCTTTCAGGTCACTACTTTTAGAGCCAAAATCACAACTATGATTGAGCAGGTTCAAGCACCTCGAAATGTGATTGAGCAATTTCATGTAAAAAATGTGCCACTAAATCACATAAGTTTGAGAGGGCTCACCCTCATTTACCACTGTGAATATATGCTTGCAGCTCTAGATGGGATTCAACTTGGTAACATTATCCTATAGGAAATTAGCAGAGTCACATATTCACAACAAACATATTTACTCTATTTTTCAAAATTGTAAAACCCCTTTATGAATGAATGTTGTGAGATAGTGGTCAACAAGGTGAAGTACTTATGCACAAATATTGGATATGTTTGTTGTAAAAACTAGTTTATGAACTTCAAGGAATCCACAGGAAATAAAAAATATATAACTAGTAAGGTGTTGAATAAGATTGAACTAAAAGTCCACAATACACCAAATAATATGTGCCATTTAGTTGGTACCCAGATAACATATGACATCTAGCATAACACTACATATTTTTTTCTTAATATCATGAATATTGTTAGTAATGGGTAGTTAGCATGCATCAATTTCAATGTTAAAGCATCATGAGGATCATGGCATCATGTCCTACCATATATTTTTTGCTACTGATTTCTATAGTTATGATGTGATCGATGTTTTGTGGCAGAATGCTTGAACATGATGAATCCTAGTTGTAATTTTGATTTTTTTTTCTAATTCTTTTTACATATAAAATTCTTCCTTTAACTATCAATAAAATATATTACACATCAGTAATGTCACACAAAATGGTGTGTAGTTGAGAAGCCCCAACAATTGAAAATAGTGGTGTCAAAAGCCTTAGTATCTATAAAAAAAATGCTCAAAACATAAAGCCTATCAAAATTGACACATGGACATACATTTTAGAAGCAACATTTCTTGAAAGCCACTTGAAATAAACGAAAAAAAAAAAAAAAAAAAAAAAAAAACCAATTTTTTTGCCATAAAGGCACAAAAGCAGTGTTCACACATTTCCAAACAATTTACTATAAACTATCATGATGAAACCTACAATTAAATGGGTATCTTATTTGTCATTAGGAATGGCCCCCAACCATCATTAGTTTCCTAAAAAATTGTGATAATGTAAATTCAGCCATCATTAACATGATAAAAATATTTGGTTGTATTCTTGTTCTTTGAAATAACGAAGGCAAGTGTTAAAAACTTATCAATTTGGGGCAGTGGTGGAGGGCTACATGGTCAGCTAGCTACGATGATGCTTTCATTTAGTAATCAACAAAACTAGCTATGTGCCTTGGCCTTCTACTAGAACTTTGTGATTCCATAGAGCAAGAAGAGGGAGTATGAGAGCCAATAGAATGTCATAAGTTCTTTGTTTTTTGAAGTCAAAATATGAGCATCTTGGCCCTTGTTAAAATATAGACAAGAATTATTTCTTTTCCTACACACAAGAAACATAATTCTAGCTCTAATAATATATTGAGCTCTAGGGAAGTTGATGGCCTAAGAAACTTTGTACCCTAAGACAGAAACTTATTAGGAAAAGGGTGTAGTGAGTATTACACACCCAAGTGGATAACCTCTAAGATAAAAATATTCTCCCATTTTATTTGCTAGCATAACCTAGTGAGTGTTATTCACTGGCATGTATTTTGTAAAGGAATCGACGTAGTTCCAACTTGACTCCATCCACCAGGTTGTAGAGGATTTCAAGCTTAATTTCAAGAAGAGTAAGTGGGGGATGATCACCTTGACCTGCTCAATGACATGTCTATGAATATTGCCTACACTGAAATTTTTTTCTACCTAGGAAAAGAGACATTCCCATGTCTGAGAATCAAAAATATCTTTGATATTGTTAATTCCTCTTTTGAAAAATGAAAGGACCAAAAACCATTTCGTCTTGACTTTTATTTCATAAAGTAGGATGAGGATACCATAAAGAGTGATCATTCAAAGTAAACCAACTTCAAAGTCTTGTCATTTCCAGTTGAATCTTCTAGGAAACCTTCTAGGCCCTCCAAATTCCCCAAGTAGTAAAATTCCCTTTCACATTCATAATGGTTGGGTTAACAATAAAATTCTGTAAATTTGTGGGTATTACCTCTGTTGTTTTGCATTCATAGCAACTTGTAGGACTAGAAGTCAAGCACCAAATTCGTGTAATGTGTTATCACAAAATCTAATCCTGATAGGTTGCTGATCAAGTATACTCTGAGTAACTCTTTCAAACCAATATTTTGGCTGAAGCTTAGCCTCCTCAACCTGAGAGGGCTCTCTCAATAGGTTTAATATTTTCAATTAATGATTAGATGGATAACTCTAGAAATAAAAAGGACAAAAATGTATAACTGGTTGAATCACAGATTAGCAAACACTCATTGGGCCATGGAGTCAAGATAGTCTTCAACAAAACATCATAATCTATCAAACATGGAAGTCAAGGCACTTGGAGTCTAGGTTTATAAGTGAAAACAGTAACACAGTGAATAAGCACAGTCTACAAGCATGTGAAGGAAGTTAGAGCATTTTTCAATGAATTTTAAGTAACACATGCTCATACCACTACAAATATGTAATTGAAAAAGGCCATAGTAATATCAAACACATAAACCCCTTGTGAATCTTGAGTAGTAAAACTGATCTTTGTATTAAGTTGAAAAATATCCAGTAACCTACAATAACACAACTCCTTTGCTAATGAAAATGCCAACCTTGATGAATTCAACCTAATGCTTCATATAGAGCCTTTACAATCTTGGATTCCATGATCCACCACTAGGAGAATTTGAATTCCCATACATGACACCTAATCTAACCATAAAATAGACTTTTAATTACAAAATAACAAGTAAATAGTCTTTGAAGAGTCCTAATCCAAATAGGAGTGAAACTCCTAAATATTCTTGCAACAACCTTATCTAAACTTTAATGCTTCCTTTTCCAGCTGTAATCCCATAAGGTCGAATTTGGATGATGCCTCCACCTTTAATGTATTCATGCTGATCATGACAAAAACTGCCCTAAAAATCAGGAGACAAATTTCCTATTTTTTAGCCCTTATCTTCCATGTTTATCTTCAAGCAGCTTGCTAACATTGATGACTATTTTATATGTGCCACATGTGATAATATACCATTGAAACTTCAACCTTCCACCTGTGCAAAAATAAATATTTGAAAAAGTGTAAAAGGAGATGAGATATGACTGCGCTACGAAAATAGCTTGTTTTCGTAGCGCAATTTTTATATCACTGTAAAACACTTCTTTTAACCATTATTTCTTTTGCTTTGCAATCTAATTATTCATTTGTGATCCTCATCTTTCCACCAGCAGCATCAAAACTTGAAACCCAACAATCCTCAAAATTGGTCTTCTTCTTAATGACAAACTAATTTAAGATTTATCATTTTCTGCACTTGTTCCATTTCCCTGTTTTACTGTTTTTACCTGAAAAATAGGTGTTGCGAAAGAGCTTTTGTCTCCTCATCCAAAATATATTTTAAGAAACTGAAGGAGGCTTTTGGATACCAATCTATCTTGAACACAAACCTCTCCTGGTTTTTTGAAATAGCTCTCCTACAGCCCAGAAACTGTCTTTGAACAACATGTGTAAAACTGAACATTCTGATTTCTGAAAATATGGCTTCAAAGAAAGCCTTGTATCTCCCAACTGGTAAAACTTGTGAGAAAAGTGAGATAGGTTATTGTAGCTGGAGATTCTATGAAGAGAAACCACCTTCTGAATTCCAAAAGACCTTTGTTTGTGGCTAGAAACCGATCTTGAAGTGAACTACTAAAACCAGAAAGCAGAGTTTTTCTCTCAATGACTTTCAACAGTTTCGTAGTGCAAGTTGAGTCATCAATTTCTCCCACCTCATAATGAATTTGAAGAAACAGAAAGCAGTTTCTATATTTAGGTATTTTAGGAAGAAAAACCTCTTTCAGTTTTCAAAAATTCGTTTTCAGTTGCCCATAAACCTCCTTGGAAATTTACTACTAAAACCAGAAAACATATTTTTTTGTTGAAAAAGGCTGCTTCAGCAGTTTCGTAGCGCGCTACAAAAACAACAGTGTTTTCATAGCGCAAAACAGGATTTTTACACTGTCTGTGCTACGAAAATGTGGTTTTGTGGCTAATTCCAAAAAAATTTCAAATGGTTTAAGATATGACTTCTAAAGAGGATGTGAGACCTTTAAGACATGGAATAAGGCTATTAAACTTTATTTGGATATGAAAATGAGACTTTTGAGACTCTTACCCTATCACCTACAATTTAAAGCATGAAATGACCCAACACCTATCTAAGACCATGACTAGGAACGATGTAAACTATCCAAGTTTAGAAAAAAAATTATGGTGATAACATAAGGGTTATGGTGGTAGAGGTACTCTTATTATAGACTCACTAGATGAAGGGCCTTCAAATCTCAAATAAAGAAGAACAAAACCAAATCTGCACCAAATATGTCAAACGTTCACACAAATTGGAATCCAAATACGTACATGCTTCCTTCTTGACAAATCTTCTACAAACATTTATGAGTAATATCTTTTGTATTTATGGATACATTTGTGGAAACACTTTTTGTACCATGAAATTAACCTACTTGAAAAATCCAATTTTGTTTTACAAAAATATAAAATATTTTAATATTATTTTATGCAAATATTTATGAATATTTGTACCCTGCAGTTAGCATGCTTGGAAGAACTCCATTTGTTTCTACAAAAATATAAAATCTTATGTTTGACAGTTACCAGAACTTGGTGTGGGAATATTACAAGAAATGGGATTGGAAAAAGTATGGGGAAACAATCCATAGCATTACTGGGATATGATTCATTTGTTGTTTGAGATACTTCAAGCACCTAAGCCATCGACTTTGGAAATGTTTCTAGTAGGGATTCCTATGGTTTTTAATGTTGTGATTCTTTCTCCTCATTCATTATTTTGGGAAAGAAAATGTTTTAGGAATGTGTTGTACCATGGAACAACCCCCCCATTTATTTTTACATCGATTAATGTTGTGAATAATAAATGGGGACCCTTTAAAAAAACAAATAAATCTTAGGATGTATTACTTCACTTTTGTAGTCTTAAACAACTTTAGAAATAAAAGACAATAACCTTTTTTTTCTTTGATATTATTCCGCTTAGTGCAAATCACAAATTGCTAAGGTAACAATATTGGAACACATGTGCAACTTGCGAATTGCGATAATGCTAAGACCCTTTTCAAGTCATATAAAAATTTCCCGTTAAAAAGGTGAAAAAGCCCTTATAACCATAAATCGCATCGCTCCTTCCAAAAAACGAACGAATTGAAATATCATTTGAAAAGTTAAATGTGATAATATCGGACCCGATAGAAAAAAAAACACAAATGTTAAAGATGTCAAAAAATCTGATAAAGCGCAGTACTTTGAGTTATATCGCTTATTGCATCCTGCAACATAAAACTAAATGAAAAGTCATGTCTGCTTCGATAAAATGCGATAGCGATTTGCGCAAATCGAAATTCGCAAACACTTGTGGTCAAGATACATAATAATAATGCCTGTGCGATGTGCTATTTGCAATATATCATTTATTGCAAAGCGCTAGAAACGATGCTTAATTAATTGATCCGTTAAAAATATCTCATGATATAAATCTCCTGATTGAACATATATGGTAAAACATGTAAAATATTTAATAAATTTTTAATGAGATATTAACGACATTCAATGGTTTCGGGACTCGAAAATATTGATATATTTCTATGGCATGTTTGAAATAAAAGCATCGTGTTTACGATTTATGGTAATTAAACTCTGTTTTCTCCTTCTGCCTCTGCTCTTCATCTCTTTTTTGATTTACCTGTTTTCTTGAATTCAAGAAATCACCCGAGAAAGAAATATCAGAAAAAATGATGAAGAAAGGAAAAGAAATTTCCCAAACATACACCTCTGAGGTCACATATATGCCTCCACTCTTCTCAAATACTACTTGCATTAAGGATAGTGGAACCACTTCCTGGGAAGTAATGTACAATTTGATCGAAGGGGAGAAACCAATGGAATTGAAAACAGTAGCAACAACAGATACACCTGACTCATATGAGTCTTCCTATTTCGAGGCGACATGTTCCTTTTTATACAGCATAGCTACAAGACCGAAGATTTTACCTTATACTGACATGGTGAGATGGGTCATTGACAATGCCAATGTCACAGACATAACTTTCAAGAACTCAAGACACGAATACATGGGTTCATTTACCCCTGGAGATTTGCGTGCTATGTAGCGTATGCCAATACCACATAAGGTTTACGATAAATATTTTCTTGAAAAGTTTGCGAAAGAAAATAAAAACCCGATGGATGTATTGAAAGAATGGAAGGTTGATCGGAACAAATTTAAGCGAGATAAACATGGTATGTATCCAATTTTCACAATTACCAACACCCCATAGTTTTATAGCAACAATGATGTGTAGGTTATTTGCGAAGCTTGATACCACCAAATTTTATGTTGAATGGATTCCCCTAATAGACGTTGTCGTCAATGCTACCATTATGAATTGGGCCAATATCTTATCCAATAATTCGGCCATGAATATTAGAGAGTACAAACATAATAGAGTCTTTTCTACTAGGACAATCCCTATTTTTTACATGAGTGCATACATTATGGACGTCTTATGTTTCTGTTCAAATTTTCCTATTATGGATTGGAAATGGAATATTCAAGACCCTAGTCCTATTCATGTCTATCACAAAGCCTTGTGGGAATTTGAATTTCGTTCTCATTTTTATAAAAATTTCCAAGAAGTCATGTTGCCTATCCACCAAATAATTTTTGATGAGAGAGCCCCCAAGATTTCTAAAGATGCCAAGGCAGACATTATGCCTGTAGCCAGATGGTTTGGAGAAGAAACTTTTACTTATATCAGAGTTTTTGGGAGTGTTGCGTCTCCCCATGTTTTGCGCTATTATGTCTCAGACAAACTTTTGGCTAGGGATATTGCATACAAAACAGTAGGAAATGGTATAACCAAGCATCTCAAGGATCTAAAGAAATTTGTTTCGCCTACATTTCCAGTACGGTGTGGTGCCTTTGGTATTTTTGATATGGGTCATGCAACAAAGGAGATCCCAAATTTTACCTCTTTGAATCTGGATTTTATGCCAGGAAGACAGTATGACCACAAAAATGTAATCCAATATTTTACTACTGCTCTTAAAATCAGGCCATTCATGCATGAGAAAATTTATTTTGATAATTTTTTTGAAGGGACAGAAAAATTTTCAGAGGTATTGAGCATAACATCCAATAGATTTAGTGTAGAGATATAAAATATTTCCATGAATACAGAAATAAAAGATTGGAAACGGTCCCATAAGGACCTGTTGCACATAGAGGAAATTAGTGAGCCAACTCCAAGTTTCAGCCTAGATGATGATTCAAAAGATATGTCTGAAGATGAGTCCTAGGTGAAATTAGTTCAAGATTCAGAACATTCCAAACATGAGTCCCAAGATTCAGATCATTATGAAAATGAATCTGAAAATAAAGATGAAATGCCTGATAAAATAATTAAAGATGTAATTAAAGGAAATGACACACATGCTGAGAAAAGAACTAATGAAGTTCGATTAGAAAATACATCTTCTAAAGAGCTTCAGGAAGTTCAATCTAAACCTAAGTAGACAACAAGATCCCAAGTGTATCATTTAAGAAAATAATGGCAGAAGCTTACTGAAAAGCTTAATATACCACCTAAACCTAATCCTGAAGGATCATCAAGCTTTCATACTCTTGAACAGATTCAGAAGCTACCAGAAACAAAAATAACACTTCAACAAACTCCGGGTGTTAAAGATCAGGAAATCATCTCGGCCTTCCCTACTGAAGAAATTGTTTTGAATATTGAAGAGATACCTCCATTGGACATTTTATACAGTCCAATTCATAAAGCTATAGTGAAGAAGAGAAAAGGAAGACTAATTGATGAAACAATGACAACCCTTAGTAATGAGTCATTATGTATTGTTTGGAAAGACACTCTTGTCAATCCAACTAAATATCTTACTAAACTTTCACAGTTTCCAGGAGCATATGCAAATGTTACAATTGATAAAGCAACATAAGTGCAACTTCTTCTTAGAAAAAGAGAAGAAAGAGTCCAAGTGCTAGAAAAACAACTAGAACAGGAGAATTACAATGCCAATAAGCAAGCTGAAATGCATATGGCACAGTTCCAGAAATAATTTGAAAGGTTGAAATTGCAGCATCAAGTGCACATCTCTGAAAAAGATGCACAGATTGAAGCAACAATGGACAAGATCAAGAATAAACCTCAAACAAAACAATTCAATAAAGAATCACTTGGATTTCATTCATAGTTGCAACAACAACCAGAGAGTTTCTGCCAACAAATCTCTGCTACTAACTCATACTGAGAAACAAGTAACATATTAGCTCAACAGTTGGCAAACATAATGTTGGAATGTGAAAGGATTGATAAGAAAATTTCTGAATTTATTTCTTGGCAAGAATATGAGGAAGGGAAGAAGGCTAATCTCCCAAAGATTGACATATCTCATAAAGATATTTTATTCAAATATTTGGAAATATAATTAAAACAAGCAGAGAAAGCGGGATAAAAGGCAACCAACGTAGCAAGAAAAATCATTGAGTCTGTCAATGAACAACTTTAGAATGCCTAAATTATTGAAGAATGTACAACTAAAGCAATTCTAGAAGTCAAAATATTAGAGAAGAAGTGAAAGGAAAGCACTGAGAAACAGGTAGAATCAATTAAGCAGATAACTAAATTGGATCAAGAAAATTACTGGAATTTCTTGACCTGTCCACATAACCAATGTATGACTCTACGCTCCTTAACTAATTCCATGAGAAAGGCAGTGCTAACACTTTAAAATGACATATTCAAGGGACAAGTGAGATCCGGAATCACTTAGCTGACTCAAATGAAGCCAATGATGGATATTTTCCAGCTCAAAGACCAAGTGAAAAAAATAAATCAGCCCAACTAAGCAGCCTTGTCATTTTTAATTTCTATATTTTAGTTTAGTTTACTTATTATGAGGAAGTTTGTTTGAAACCTCCTCATCTTTTTGTGTAATAACCTATTCTTGACTTATTATTTTAGTATTTAAACCTCTCTCATGCATTTAGAGAGAGGTCTAGAATTTTATCAAAAAACAATTTGCCAAAGCTTTCACTTCTATACTTTTGTGAATTCTTTTAATAAAACATATGGAACATGATCTGCTTTTT
Organism: Pinus albicaulis; assembly: GCA_034641835.2. Taxonomy (NCBI): domain Eukaryota; kingdom Viridiplantae; phylum Streptophyta; class Pinopsida; order Pinales; family Pinaceae; genus Pinus; species Pinus albicaulis. The sequence continues at coordinate 992,774 of MU968480.1, read as the reverse complement.
TTTGAAAAAAGGAGTATGCTTTACTGAAATTGCACTTTTGTACTCTTAAGGTATATTTGGATGGAGAAGAAGCAGGTCAATAATGTGGATTTCATGAGCAGAACTCATCATATGTAGTACTATTATCTTTATTATTAAGTCTTGATTATGATTTTATGGTAATTTATATTTATATTGTGATATGTCACTTTTGTACTCTTAAATTATATTTGGATTGAGAAGAAGCAGATCAATATTGTGGATTTTATGAGCAGAACTTATCATATCTGGTACTATTATCTTTATGGTTAAGTCTTGATTATGAGTTTACAGTAATTTCTCGTTATATTGTGATATGTATGCAATTTTATTTACAGTTTATCATTCATGCACTTTTGTACAATGTTTTAATTGTAATTCCTTACCAAATACATAAAGCAATCGATATATGCGATATATTTTACATAATTATTTTGACTAACTATTTAGTCAAAATAATTATCTTACATGATTTCATCTCTTTCAGTAATTGAATGATCTTTATTACCTTTTATTGTAAGATATCCTCTTTAGATCGCATTAATGGTAATTCTTCCCAGGTTATAGATTAAGTTAAAAATTATATTAAATAGATGCATGTGTTTGTTACTTAGATAGATTATTTCCATCAGTTTAAAGTCATTCTTCATTTTACCTTGTATCAAACCCATCATCATCATTTCAATTTCTTTGCTAGGAAATTGGTCCCATTATCCCCAGTCGAAGCCATTATACCAAATGGAAAAGGAGTTGCTTTAAGGTCTGGACCCGGTGGTTATCCCCCATGTTGTTGCAATGGAATTCCGGGGCTTCAACATTTTGGCGCTAGAAGGAGGGCCTTTTGTGAATGGCAAGGAAAACCAATACAAAATATAGAAGCCATCCTAATAGTCGTTCTCCCTCTAGATCCCTTCCAACTTCTGGATCCCCATCCAGAATTATTTTAAGATCAGAAGTTGAACAATCTTCCCCAAAATATCCTAGTAAATCTCAAAGATTACTTTCTTCAGATTACAAATCTGAATCACCAAAAGTTCAGACTTTAATAGAGAAGTTAGAAAAAATCTCTATTTCAGCTGAAAAACCTGCAATATCTCAACCATCTAAAGAAAGTGTTTCTTTTGTGTTACAACCTAGAAGAATCTTGACTCGTTCTCTAATTCAGAAAAATGGAGTTCCCCCTTTGGAATTTCCCATTACTTCTTTCTGAAATAATACCAAGAAATCTAAATCACAAACATCTATTAGTGATATTTTATCTAATTCCTCATCTCAAATCCATTCACTTCCCCCACACATTACAACAGCTCTCATTCAAACTACTGGTTTTATTTCTTCTAGTTCAGGTAGTCAACCTGCCTCTTCTTCCACTCACATCTCGTTCATATCCTCATCCATCCATACTCCTACAATCATGGTAGGACAACAACCACCACCACGTGTACAACCATGGAATAATCTTGGTGTTGTAGCAATGGCAACGGAAACTCCTCTTCACCCACTTCCTAAGCATCCTAAAATTTGGTTGCCCAAATTTAATCTTGATGATGGCCCACCAGCAGAAGAGCATCTTCACAACTATATGTTAGCCATCAATTTAAATGAAGTTACTAAGGAAGACTATGTGGTTAGATTATTCCCATATACTCTTATAGGATCTGCAGGATCCTGGTATTTTTCATTGCCAGCTCGCTCTATAACTATTTGGGATATGTTTGAAGAAAAATTCTTAGCTAAGTTTGGAGATGATAGAACCATCACATCACTCATCAATGAATTATCAAATCTCAAGGCTAAAATGAGAGAAAATATCAAAGTCTTTAATTCTAGATTCAATAAATTACTCAATAAAATCCCTACTGCGTCAGTTCCTGGCACTGATGTTCGAATTGAGTGGTATATATCTTCTATTACCTCTAATATAGCCATTTTTGTAGATAGAGCGAAATTAGCTATATTAGCAGAAAACATGAAAGAATCTTTGTCTGTAGAGAAACATATAATTACTCTTGAAAATAAAAGCTCTCAAGAGGACAAGAAATCCAAGAAAGTCTCTTTTAAAGATGATTCTAAGAAAAAGCCACCAAAATATCCTTTTGACGTAGAAGGCCTCCAAAAAGTACTAAAAACCATGACTAATGAAATGGTAGATATAAAAAAACAAGTTGTTGAAAACTCCAATGCTAAGAAATCTTTTAGATCTTTCAAGAGAAATTAGTCTTCTAGTTCTCAGCCACCCAACACTATATCTAATGTTGAGTATGATCTAGAAACAGAAGATGAAAAAACTAAGGAAGAAGAAACCGAAGAAGAAGAAGTAGTTGAACTAAATGGCATGTGGGACTTTATCCTTCCAAATGAAGAACAACAAGAAGCTTTTACTGTTACTACTAGAAGCAAAGGACCTAATGAAGTTAGCCAGCCAAGTCAAAAGCAAAAAACTTCAACATCAGCTTCAAAGGATAAATCGGTTAATAAGAAATTTTCTTCTAAGGTTTCACAGTCTAGTCCACTTTCAACAAATTCTCTATCTACACCAAAAACCTTGGTAGTTTCCGAGACCATGGAATATAATATTGTTCAAGATATGGAGAAAGTAAAGGTAGATATTTCACTCCATGAACTTACCAAATTGAAATAACAGCAAAAGATATTGCTTAGAGAACTGAATGCAGCGCCTGATTCACCGCTACCCGTTGCTGTTATATCTTAGGCTGCAAATGGTTCAGGTAAACCTCCTACTTCTTCAAATAAGTTTGATCCTTCAAATGCCATCCTTATAGGTGATAGACTTAATTCACATACACCTCATTTTCTTCTAACATATGAAATTTGGAACAAAAATCTTCACAATTGATTGATTGGCTCAGAAGCTTCTTCTAATATAATGCCAACAACAATTTGTGCTAAGTTGAATATCACTCCTCAAAAATACGTTGTTCACATAGTACAACTTGATAGAAATAAATTTGAAGTCCTAGGGGAAATAAATTCAGTCAGTATAAGACTTTCTTTGAATCCCAAATTTAGTCAAATTTTTGATATTTTAGTAGCTGATATTCCAAAATTCTATGGCCTAATTTTGAGTAGAGATTAGTCTGAAAAACTCCATTGATATTTTTCTACAGATTGGTCTCACATGTGGTTACCTTATAATGGAAAATGAAATCAAATTCGAGTTGATCATGAAAAACACATGAAACATACAGTAACTGAATTTGAAGGTGGTAATGAGCCAACAGAATTCACCACCAATATTATCAGAAATTACTCAAGTGAATCATTTTTAGGGAATTTTAATGCTCAAAAATCTCCCTTCTTGGACAATGATGTCGTTTCAAAAATTGAAAACTTCTCACAAACCGATCTTTCCAAATGTACAAATTTGTAAATAAACCAGTAGACAAAACTCTGTTTTGGACTTTGTACTTTGATGGTTCCAAATCTAATGATGCTGCAGGAGCTGATTGTATTCTAGTTAGCCCAAAAGGAGAGAAAATCATGTTATCTTGTAGAATTACAATTCAAGTGTACAAATAATACTACATAATACGAAGCATTGATACAAGGATTGTATAAAGCAATTAGTCTTGATGTGAAATATTTGCGGGTAATTGGAGACTCAAAAATCATTATTAAATAGGTAAGAAATACTATCCACTGCCTTTCTGGACATCTTAAACACTATCAAACATTAGTTCAGGATCTCACAGATCATTTTTTGGCATTTAATATTTACCTTATTCCCAGATTACAAAATTCTAGTGTTGATCTATTAGCTAATGTTGCATCAAAACTCATACCATTTGAAGATTTTAGTCCAGACAGATTATCCATTGAAATGATTTTTAGACCATCCATTCCTGATAATGTCACTAATTGGCGAGTCTTCAATAACGATTATGATATTTCTGATTTCTTGACATTAAAAGGGTCATATGATGATCAAATCTTAGATGAAAATAAGCATGAACTTCTGGTAAAGAAAAACATTGAAGAAAATCCAATACCCAAATCTGTGGTTAAGTTGGAAGATATTTATGATCTCAAGGATAGATTTAAGAAAATAACTAATGCCAAAATTAAAAGTTCAACTTTGAAATTTGAACTAGTAAACCTCGGTACTCATGACAAGTCGTAGAACATCAATCTAGGTCTTGGTTTACCTCCTCATGAAATATCATCATTCATTCAATTGTTGAAGAAATATAAAGGAATATTCACTTGGGATTACTCTGATCTCAAGACTTATTATACCTCTGTTATACAACACACCATACCCATGATCTCAAATGATAAACCAGTATAGCATAAACTAAGGTAAATCCACCTGAACCTTGAAATTCAGATAAAATATGAACTGAACAAACTTCTCAAGCATAAGATCTTCTTTCCTATAATACATTCAAAATGGGTTTCCAATCTAGTGCATGTTAGAAAGAAGAATTGTGATATTCGCATATGCATATATTTTTGAAATCTAAACAAATCTTGTCTGAAGGATAACTTCCCACTACCAACCATGGAACTAGTACTACAGTCAGTAGCTGGTTCTCAACTTATGTCTTGTCTTGATGGATTTTTCAGGATATAACAAAATCTTAGTTCATCTAGATGGTAAATTGAAAACCAAATGGGGAACATATGCTTATCAAAAAATGCATTTTGGTTTGATTAATGTAGGCACCACATTTCAAAGAGTTATGGATATATCCTTTAAAGGGATCATTAACAAATCCATTGTTATTTACTTGGATGATATCATTGTTTATTCCAAGAAAATAAGCAGCCATTTGAACGACCTTAAACAGATATTTGAATGATGTATGAAATATGGAATTCACTTAATCCAAAAACGTCTTATTTTTCTTTGAGTGAAGGTAAGCTTTTAGGATCCGTCGTATCAAAAAAGAGTATTTATAGTGACCAAGAAAAGATTAAATAAATTCAGAAAATATCTTTTCCATACAATAAGAAATCAATGCAGTCTTTCTTGGTTCAAATAAATTTTGTAAAAATATTTGTTCCCGACTTTTCACAAATATATTTTCCTTTACAATCCATGATCAAGAAAAATTCAATCTTTAAATGGGGTCACATTAAAAAGGAATAATTTAAATTAATCAAACAAACCAACATCAATGCTCCCTCTTTGGTCACTCCTAACTTTTAAAAAAAAATTGTATTATATAAATTCGCTTCATAAACATCATATGCAGTTGGTTTAACGCAACTTAATGAAGAAAAGATTGAAGCACCCATTTCTTTATTAAGTTTAAATTGACAAGGTGCTTAATTGAACTATTCTGCTATTGAAAAACAGGGATTTGCTGTCTTTAAAGCAGTAAAACATTTTATGCCATTTCTCCTAAAAAATCACAGCAAAATCATAGTTCCATTTTCAGCAGTAAGAAAAAGTGAAGTGGGAGGAAAAAGGGCCAACTGGGTAACTACTTTACAAGAATATGATGTAGAAATTAGACTAGCTAAAATTTTCAGGGGTCAAGGTTTTTGCATAATGTTGGTTGGAGCATCTGATTCACCAATAACAGAAGATCTAGGTAATGATATACAGATATCTAAGGTAAGCCTCAACGATACTGAATCACAATATGTTGATCTCATATTTTACTTAAAAAATGGATATGCTCCTCTGCAGCTCAATTACAAAAATAAAAGAGCCTTGAGATTAAAATAAAAACAATATCAGATCATCAAGGATGTTTTATTCAGAAAAAAAACTATGACTCTATCCTATTAAAATGTCTAGAAAAATATGAGTCAGAAAAGGTTTTGCAGGAACTCCATGACAACTTAGCTAGTGTGCATTTTGGAGGAGACACAACGGCACACAAAATTCTACATGTTCGCTATTACTGACCAACTTTGTTTAAAGATGCACATCAATATGTAAGAAAATGTAAAACCTGTCAAACTGTTGTTGGAAGACAAAGGAAACCTGCACTACCGTTACAACCAGTCAACATTGAACAACCATTCGAACAATGGGGACTGGACATAATAGGTGAGATCGTTCCTCACTCTTCAAAGCAACATAGATATATTCTTATAGAAACAGATTATTTTACAAAATGGGTGGAAGCAATTCCGCTAAAGGTCACTAATTCTGAGAACATCATTGAATTCAATGGCCAATTTATCATTACTAGATTTGGTTTACCAACTGCCTTAATGTTTGATAATGCATCTTATTTCTCAGGCAATGCAATGAAACAAATTTCTCTTAAAATAGGTTTCAAACTTAAATATTATGCCAACTATTATCCTCAGGGAAATGGTTTAGCAGAATCAACCAACAAAAATACCATTAGGATTATAAAACGAATGGTTGATCAAAGTCAGAAGAATTGGCACAAATCTTTAGCATTCTCTCTATGGGCATACCGGATTACAAAGAAGGCTTCAATAGGCACATCTCCATTTAGTCTAGGTTATGGAAAAGAAGTTGTTCTTCCCACAAACGTAGTTATTCTTTTTCTAGCCCTAATCCAATTGATTGAAGAAACTCAATTAAGGCAAGAACAGATCCTCAAACTTGAAGAAGAAGGAAATAAATCCAAAATCACACATGCTCACCATCAGTAGTTAGTTAAGACTTCCTTTGATGCACACTCTGTTAGCCCAAAATTATTTCAACTAAGAGACCTAGTATTAAAGTGGGACAAAGCACATGAGGAAAGGGGTAAGCATACCAAATTCCAAAGAATGTGGCTTGGACCATTTCATATTTTTGAGCTAATCAACCCATCAACAATTTTATTGCAAGATTTGTCAAGCAGGAAAGAATCCTTGCCTGTAAATGGGAAAATTTTAGAAAAATACTTCTCATAGAAGATAACCTCTTCTATCCCTTTTACATTATTTCTTTTCCTTTTCATAGGAAACTAACGTTGAAATAGTATAACTATTGACTTCACAATAAAGTTTCTTCGAATATTTTATTATTTCCACTTTTATAAATAGCAATTGTTAACAAAATATTTATAACATTTGAAAAATCAAAAGGTTTTGGCTCTCTGAAAAAATTCTTGTTTTTCACAAAAATATTTGTTATTTAAGAAGCCTCCAACTTTATAAAAGACTTGTGATCTATTATCAGTCAAGAAAATTATCTTTAACTAAGTAAAAGACTCTAAAATTGCCATCTAGAAACTCTTAAGGAGTCAATGGTTCTACCCATCCAATAAATTTTTCTCTTTCTAAGGTCTGATCTTATGAAATAAACTTTTCACAAAAGCTTAAAAGATAAGGGGTATCATCACGAGCCTGCTTACCATATTCATAGGGGAATAAATAGATTACATTACTAAAACTGCATATCAAAACAGGGTAATGGCTTAAGAAAATTTTAATCAAAAGACAAGGGGTCTCATCACGAGCCAGCTTGTTCATATAAGTTACAACCAATGAATGGAATTGTCATTATTTGGTCAGCAAACCAAGACAATGACTTTTAAGTGGAAAAAATATAAAAAAGAGGAAAGAAGAATAACTAGATATGACTTAGGATTTATCTTTAAAAACCGAATTCTTATTTGGATGGGATACTAAATCATTGACTGGTTAAAAGGTAACCCTGTCAAGGTTATTAAAACCTAATTGCAACAGAGTCTACCTGTGGCAAATGAGTATATTTATAACTAATTGCAAAAAAGATCTGCTACTTTATCTTTTAACCCAATAAAGACTGATTTAGACAAAAAAAAAAACACCTTTAAGAGGATATCAAGTAGATAATAATGAAATGATTTTCTTTTTATGATTTAGAGAAATATTACTTATCTTAAATTTCATGTTATTTACATTTCTTAAACTTTTTTTTTTTTTAGAAAAAGACAAATTTTAAAATTATCAGAGATAATTGGTTCTCCCAATGAATCGCAATCGCCAATTGTTGTACTACGAAACAACCCCCCCCTCCACATTTATTTTTACATTGATTAAAGTTGTGAATAATAAATGGGGACCCTTTAAAAAACAAATAAAGCTTAGGATGTATTACTTTGCTTTTGTTTAAGTCTTAAAAAACTTTAGAAATAAAAGACAAGAACCTTTTTCCGCTTCAATATTATTCCGCTTAGCGCAGATCGCAAATTTCTAAGGTAACAATGATGGAACATACGTACAACTTGCAAATTATGATAACGCTAAAACCTTTTTCAAGTCATATACAAATTTACCGTTAAAAAGGTTAAAAAGCCCTTATAACCATAAATTGCATCACTCCTTCCTAAAAATGAACCAATATAAATATCATTCGAAAAGTGAAATGTGATAATATCAGACCCGATAAGAACAACAAACAAATGTTAAAGAATGTCAAATCCGATAAAGCGCAATAATTTGATTTATATTTCTTATCACATCCCGCAGCATCAAACTAAATGAAAATTCATGCCAGCTTCGATAAAATGCGATATGCGATTTGTGCAAATTGCATTTCGCAAACACTCGCGGTCAAGACACATAATATCAATGCATGTACGTTGTGCGATTTGTGATATATCATTTATCGCAAAGTGCTATAAATTATGCTTAATTAATTCATCTGTTAAAAATATCACACGATATAAATTTCCTGATTAGACATATATGGTAAAACACGCAAAGGATTTGACAAATGTTTAATGAGATATTAACAGCATTCAATGGTTTTGGGACTCAAAAATATTAATATCTTTCTATGGCATGTTTCAAATAAAATCTCCAGGTGTAAGATTTATGGTAATTAAGCTTTGTTTCTCCTTCCACCTCTGCTCTTCATCTCTACTCTAATTTCCCTATTTGCTTGAATTTAGGAAATCACCTGAGAAAGAAATATCATCAAAAATGGCGAAGAAAGGAAGAGCAATTTACCAAAAATCCACCTCTGATGTCACATATATGCCTCCAATCTTCTCAGATACTACTTGCATTAAGGACAGTGGAACCACTCCCTGGGAAGCAATGTACAATTTTCTCAAAGGGGAGAAACCAAGGGAATTGAAAAAAGTAGCAACAACAGATGCACCTGACTCAGCTAAGCCTTCCTATTTCAAGGCAGCATGTTCCTTTTTACATAGGATAGCCACAAGACCGAACAATTTCAATGTCGCAGAGAGAACTTTCAAGAACTCAAGACAAGAAGACATGGGTTCATTTACCCCTGAAGATTTGTGCATTATGTACCATATGCCAGTACCACAAAAGGTTTATGATAAAGCTTTTCTTGAGAATTTTGTGAAAGAAAATGAAGACCCGATGAATGGAGCAAAAGAATGGAATGTTGATCGCAGAAAATTTAAGTGGGATAAACATGGTATGTATCCAATTGCACAATTACTAGCACCCCACTATTTTGTAGCAGCAATGATGTGTAGGTTATTTGCCAAGGCTGATACCACCAAATTTTCTTTTGAATTGATTCCCCTAATAGACGTTGTCATCAATGCTACCATTATGAATTGGGCCAATATATTATCCAATAATTTGGCCATGACTATTAGAGAGTACAAACATAATAGGGTCTTTTCTACTAGAACAATCCATGTTTTCTACATGAGCGCATACATTATGGACACCATATGTTTCTGTTCAAATTTTTCTATTATGGGTTGGAAATGGACCAGTCAAGACCCTAGTCATATTCATGTCTATCACAAAGCCTTGTGGGAATCTGAATTTCATTCTCATTTTTATAAAATTTTCCAAGGAGTCATGTTGCATATCCACCAAATCATTTTTGATGAGAGAGCCCCTAGGATTTCTAAAGAATCCAATGCAAAAATTATGCCTATAGCCAGATGGTATGGAGAAGAAACTTTTACTTATATCAGAGTTTTCAGGAGTCTTATGTCTCCGCATGTTTTGCCCTATTATGTCCCAGAAAAACTTTTGGCTAGGGGGGATTGCATACCAAACAATAGGAAATTGTATGAACAAGCATCTCAAGGATATGAAGAAATATAATTGGCCTACATTTCTAGAACAATGTGGTTCCTTTGGTCTTTTTGATATGACTCATGCAGCAAAGGAGATCCCAAATATTGCCTCTTTGAATTTGGCTATTATGCCAGGAAGACAGTATGACCCCAACAATGTAGTCCAATATTTTACTACCGCTCTTAAAATTAGACCATTCATGCATTATAAATATTATTTTGATGATTTGTTTGAGGGGACAGAGAAATTTTCAAAAGCATTGAACATGGCATCCAACAGACTCAGTGTAGCAGATATCAAATCTTTCCATGAATACAAAAAGAAAAGATTGGAAACAGTCCCATTCGACTTGTTGCAAATAGAGGAAATTAGTGAGCCAAATCCTAGTTTCAACCTTGATGATGATTTAAAATATATGTCTAAAGATGAGTCTCGAGAGAAATCAATTTAGGATTCAGAACATTCCAAACATGAGTCCCAAGATTCAGATCATTCTGAAAATGAATCTGAAGATAAAGATGAAAGCCCTCATAAAATAATTAAATATGTAATTAAAGGAATTGACACTAATGAAGATGTATTAGAAAAGGAATCTTCCAAAGAACTTCAGGAAGCCTAGTCTACACCTAAGCAGGCAAAAAAATCCCAAGTGGATCGTTTAAGCAAAGAATGACAGAATTTTACTGAAAAAATTCAGGTACCACCTAATTCGAATCCCGAAGGATCATCAAGCTTTCATAATCCTGAACAAATTCATAAGTTACCAGAAACCGAAATAGCACATCAAAAAACTCCAGGTGTTCAAGATTAGGAAATCATCATGGCGTTCCCTACTAAAGAAATTGTTTTGAATATTGAAGAGATACCTCCATTGGACATTTTCTATAGTCCAAATCATAAACATTTAGTGAAGAAGAGAAAAAAAAGAAGAATTAATGAAACAATGAAAACCCTTAGTAATGAGTCATTAGATGTTGTTTGGAAAGACACTCTTGTCAATCCAACTAAAGATATTACTAAACTTTTACAGATTGTAGGAGCATATGCAAATGCTACAATTGATAAAGCAATAGAAGTTCAACTTCTGCGTAGACAAAGAGAAGAAAGATTCCAAGTGCTAGAAAAACAACTGGAATAGGAGAGACACAATGCCAATAAACAAGCTGAAATTCAAATGGCACAGTTCTAGAAAGAATTTGAAAGGTTGAAATTGCAGCATCAAGTGCACATATATGGAAAAAAAAACACAAATAGAAGCAAAAATGGACAAGCTCAAGAGTCAACCTCAAACAGAATAATTCATTAAAGAAACACTTGAATGGAATTCACAGTTGAAACAGCAGCAAGAGAATTTCTGCCAACAAATCTCTACTACTAAATAATACTGTGAAATAAGTAACATATTGACTCAAAAAGTGGAAAACAGAAAGTTAGAATGTGAAAGGATTTATAAGAAAATTTTTGAATTTATTTCGATTGGCAAGAATCTAAGGAAGGGAAGGAGGCTGATCTCCAGAAGATTCATAAATCTCATAAGGATATTTTATTCAAAGATTGGGAGATGCAATTAAAACAAGTAGAGAAAGTGGCATCAAAGGCAACCAACGTAGCAAACAAAATCATTGAGTTTGTCGATGAACAGCTTCAGAATGCCAAACTTATTGAAGAATGTACATCTAAAGAAATTCCAGAATTCAAGCTATTAGAGAAGTAATGGAAGGAAAGCACTGAGACAGTAAGAATCAATTAAACAGATAACTAAATTGGATCAAGAAAATTACTGGAATTTCTTGATCAGGCCACATAACTAGTGCATGAATCTGCTCTTCTTAACTGATTCCATGAGAAAGGTGTTTCCAGCAACTGAAACCATCGATGGATATTTGCCAACTCAAAGAACAAGTGACAAAAAGAAATCAACCCAACTAAGTCATCTTGTCATTTTTAATTTCGATATTGTAGTTTAGTTTACTTATTATGAGGAAGGTTGTTTGAAACCTCCTCAACTTTTTGTGTAATAATCTATTTTGACTTCTTTTTTTTAGTATTTAAACCCCTCTCATGCATTAGAGAAGGGTCCAGAATTTTTTCAAAAAACAATTTGCGAAAACTTGCACTTCTGTACTTTTGTGAATTGTTTTGATAAAAAAATATGGAACGGGATCTACATCTTTGAAAATTGGAGCATGCTTTACTGAAATTGCACTTTTGTACTCTTAAAGTATATTTGGATTGAGAAGAAGCAGATCAATATTGTGGATTTCATGAACAGAACTCATCTTATCTAGTACTATTATCTTTATGATTAAGTCTTGATTATGAGTTTACAGTAATTTCTCTTTATATTATGATATGTATGCAATTTTATTTATAGTTTATCATTCATGCACTTTTGTACAATGTTTTAGTTGTAATTCCTTACCAAATACATAAAGCAATCGATATATGGAATATATTTTACATAATTATTTTGACTAAATATTTAGTCAAAATAATTATCTTACACGATTTCATCTCTTTCATTAATTGAATGATCTTTATTACCTTTTACTGTAAGATATCCTTTTTAGATTGGTAATTCTTCCTGGGTTATAGATTAAGTTAAATAATTAGATTAAATAGATGCATGTGTTTGTTACGATAGATTATTTCCATTAGTTTAAATTCATTCTTCATTTTACCTTGTATCAAACCCATCATCGTCATATCAATTTCTTTGTTGGGAAATTCATCCCATTATCCCCAGTCGGAGCCACTATACCAAATGGAAAAGGAGGTGCTTTAAGGTCAGGACCGGGTGGTTATCCCCCATGTTGTTGCAATGAAATTATGGGGCTTCGTCACCATCCAATCCAACTCATTCTCCTTCTTTCATAACATGTGTTAGATCTATTTTCTTATGCAGGGTTTGAGTAATAAATATTTCATTCTTCTATGTAGTTAACAGGTTTTGTCTTCTTCTTAAATCGTGTGTGATTCAGAGGTGTGCAGGTGTGGGTGTGTTCATTTATTGATTGTTATGATAGCACTCATTTCCTTTGATGTGTTGTGTTTTATTTTACTTGCACCAGTGCGTTTTAACTCTGCAAGTGAAGGTTTCTTCAATCCACTTCTGCAAGTTAATTTATTTTCTGCAAGTTAACTTGTTTTCCTTATGCAAATCATGTTTTATTTCTGAGTATAAGTTACAAGCATTTTTGCATAAAAGTGTAACTTAAGGTTGATTTATTTACATCTCCCTGAGTGTTAATGAAACATTGTTCGCATTGTAAAGGATATGTACTTGTGTGTATCTCCCTATGGAAGTAACCCATTTTAAGACTGGAATTTAGTAAAGGGACCTCTAAACTAAAAGCTCCATGTTATAAGAGTGCAGATCTGATTCATTCGACAATGGTCATATCGAAAATAAATCATGCCTTGTATTAGATTAAATGATCATTTTTCACACGAAGAAGTTTCTTGTTGTAGCAAAGATTTTCCTTTGTCTCTTAAAGTACTTTTCACTTCTGAATGAATGATTAGATAGGGAGTCTTTTGGTTTTGTGCAATTATTTACTCTACTCTGGTTTGCCTTGCAATTACTTTCTAGTTAGCACACATTACATTTTATGCATGTGGTTTGGAAGCTCAGTACAGGAATATTGATTTCTTAGTATAAGAATCTTTGTTTCGGTACAGGAACCAATACCCTAGTACAGGAACAGATTACTCTGGTATGGGAACCCAAAATTCTTGTATGAAGGTCGAAATAATCAGCGCAGGAATAGAACATACTTCTGGTGCTGGAACATTACTTAAGTACAGATTCATCGTTCCAATGCAGGAACGTTGTTGCAGTGCAAAAATGATGATTCAGACCAGGAAGGAAAAATTTTAACAAAGAAAAATGTGCTTAACAATTTGATTACTTCCTTTTCTTATGATTGCACTGAACTTAGTCTCAAATATATTCATTGCTCAGGATTTTTTATGTTGATTGGAAGTTCCTTTCATTGAAATTTTTTGCAAAGTACTTTCTTTTTCATTTCCAGCACCAGAATTCTCATGGTATTATTTGTTGTGTGATCTTTTGATCCTGCAAATTTAATTAGGGAAGATATGAACATATTTAGTGAAGGCTCATATTTCTTGGCATTTCCTGTGCTACGCATCTAAGCTTATGTAGGCCCGGGTTGAAAATTAAGTGTTGAAGGAGTTTGTTAAATTGCAACTCCAACACCCAACATAGATGCTCTTTGTGAAGGATATGATATTGTTAAGAGGTTTTCGTTGTGTATTTGGGGAGATATTCTTTCGTTTTCTTTCTCAATGGGGTCGTTTGGATGTTTTACTCTTGCATGTTGTGAGGAGGAGGCTTGCTATCATGTTTCTATACAAATATGTCTTTGTGAGGGTCATCGTATCCCCTCTATGTTAAATCATTCTCTTTTCCAGAAGAATGGAGCTGCTTTTTATTAGGTTTCCAACATTTTTATGCAGTTTGATAAGTGGTTTCATTGGCTCTGGGAGGGTTTCCTTGTTTATGTTGCAAATGTGAAGGATCCCTTGGTGAATTGGCTAAGACAAGTGTCGTTGGGGAGTTTTCTATTGTTGATATTCATGTTCCAACCTCCATTCATGATCTTTGCCTCCTCAACTTGCATCGTTCCCCTTATATCAAAGAAATTCTGAAATAAATACCCACTCTTTCTCCTCCGTTGGGGTCATTGGGAAGTTAATAAAATTTGAACCTTGTGAAAGTGTTTCACGTTTTTGTTAAGACACTCGTAGGAAACTCAATCTAGATCTGGGTCACTACATTTGATGAAGTGGTCCCCCTAAAGAAAATCTTAGAGAACCACTTGGGGATTCCTGTGGCCATGTAGGGGCTAGGTTGTGAAGCGAAACAGATACAAGATCCGCTACATTTGCATGAATACAATATTTTTAGGAACTCCGCCATTGGCATGTTGTTGAGGCTATGTGGGGATGAAATAGGATACATAAATCCAGCTTGATAGAAGGATGTGGCATGGGGTAAGGGGACCATTTCAACAAATCAGCCTTCATCCCTTCCAAGACCATATATTATTCAAAATTTGGATCAAATGTAGGCATCGGGATGTCAATAATAAAGAGGTAAATCATCTCTTCTTTGTTCTCTAGTCAAGGGATATCATTTGCAGATTTAATGAATTTTGACCATGATCGGAAGCACCACATCAATACTTTTTACATTCTAGACCAAAAATTGTGACATATATCTTTGCTTAAAAGGATTTTTTATTTTACATTTTGACCCCCGAGAATATTTAGAGAAATTCTTGAAAGAATGGCCTTGGTTTTGGGGAAGAGTACAACATTTCATCACCCCTTGGTTTCCATAGTTTCAACAATGGTAGTAACAAATATGCCAGTCTAGGTAAGGTTTTGAAATCTTCCTCTTCCTTTTTGGCATAACATGGTACTCGAGGACATTGGCAATACCGTGGGCACATTTAAAGAAATGCAGAGAAAGGTTTATTTATCTTTGCTTGTATCTGTGTAGAAATTGACCCTCTACAAGGAAAATACCTTCTAGAAGAGGTTATAACAGAGGTTTTTAGTGTTATAAAATTAACAAAAATTGTCAAAAAACTCTCTGCTACAACATCCATTTGTGGTAGCAGATGTTTTAGCAGAGCTGATAACATAACTTCATCACAACTAAAAACATTTGGGCGGACAACAGGTTTAGCGGATTTTTTTTTAGCGGTGCACTTAATGGAAAAATAACATCGGTGCACGGACACTATAAAAGCATTGGTGTTATAAAATTAAATAAAAGCACCGGGCGTTGAATGCAAACAACACTAGTGCCTAAAAATTACACTGCCCTAGTGCTTATGCCTTAAACAAACACCCTGAGCCATACTTTTTAGGAACGACACTAGGGAAGGAAAAAAAGCTTTCATGCCTAGTTCATTTATTTCAATTTACAGCATCGAGGCTAATGAGTTGTATAAAGAACTGGTGCACTACTTATATAAAAGAATCGATGTTTTTAATTTGAATAATGCACCGGGGTTGGAAACAATTTTTTGTAGCATTGAGGTGTTGGTTCTATGAAAGCACCAATGATTTAAGAATTACAATGCATCGGGGGGTTAAATGACAACATTACCGATGCTTGAAGAGTGTAACGCCCCGATGCTCATTTTTTCTGAACACCTCGGTGTTGTACTTTTCATACAAGGCACAGGACCATGCAAAAAAAACATGTTTTCCTACCAGTGTTTTTACGTAAAATAACACACTAGTGTGTATTTATTTTACAAACGCACTAGGATTTTGTATAAGATACTATTTTTTATTATAATAAATATTGACAGTTTGAAGGTTATTGTGGTGTGAGTTTTTGGGTGGGGGATTCAGAATTTCCACAGTATGCATTTTTATGTCTACATTTCGAGTCTAACCAAGACTCATCATCAGGACACAAACCCGACAAGAAGAGAGGAAGATGGCTCGGATAAATACAAGTGAGCGAAAGAAGGAGAAATAAATGGCCGACCAACAAATTACCAAGAAAAAGTTAATTAGGCTTATTTAAAATAATAATATTAACATTAATTTTCATCATTAATTCAAATATCAATCATAATTTATAATAATCATTAATATTACTTATCATTATTAAATTAAACTTTAAATTATCTTTCATTCAATCCAAATAATAAAAATAAAAGCTTGTAACTTGACTTCTAGTATTAATTATTGGTAAGAGTAATTATTACTAATTAACATTACAA
This sequence comes from Pinus albicaulis, assembly GCA_034641835.2. NCBI lineage: Eukaryota > Viridiplantae > Streptophyta > Pinopsida > Pinales > Pinaceae > Pinus > Pinus albicaulis. The sequence goes on along the minus strand of MU968480.1, from coordinate 976,041 downwards.
CTAAATTAATAATATTAATATTAAATATAATATGTTACATTAATTTATATTAGAATTAATTTACAACATTAAATCTAGCATCAATCTTAGTTTATATTAATCATAAATATTATTACTTATTAAACACTCTCTTTAATGATATTATTAAATTACAATAAAAAAATTTCTTAACTTAAATAAAATTCCATTAGATATGGGAAATATATATAATTTAGTACTTTCATTTTCTTGGATCTGATGTACACTTGAGAGATAGGGAAAACATGCGAAAGCGGAAGCCCCTGTGGAGAAAATGCGCACGCGCACAACTCTAAGCTCTCTGTCTGTTAGGGTTGTGAAGGTGTTAGCATTTTTTCAGGTGCACATATGAAAACGACCGCAGCCCACCGTTGAGTTTTTTTCTCTACTGTTGCTTTTGGTCGGTATCTACGGCGACAAGAAATGGTAAGCACGGGATTATTGGCTTACTGTGCAAACAATGGAAGACAAAGAGGTAGACTACTCGCTGGACCCGTTAGAAGGTGTCGACATTTGGGGCTCTCACATCTATCCTGTGCCACCTCATGCCTCGCTGGCCCTCAACATTCCTGAGGCGGCTTCTACTGGTCCTTGTTTCCCTCATCCACTCTTTGAACCGCCTTTGACATCTAAATCTCCGCCGTTTTCGATCGCCGACCTTCCATCGATCCCTCAGAGCTCCTCTCCAATGTCGGGCCCGATAGTTTTCTCACCAGACTCACTGAATTTCCTCTCTGCCTGCCTTCAAGGCACATCCCTATCTCTGCCCCACGAACCCTCTAGCTCTCGGCCCTCTATGATTTGGACTGCGCCTCCAGACCCTCCTCGACCTGATCTATCATCTTCGGGTTGTTTTTTTTCCCTGCCTGTAACCCTAACGTAGGATGCCCAAAATCCGATAAACTCCGAATGTGGTCCTGATCCCGACCTTGGCCATCAGAATCCAATCCCTCTGCGCAAGGGCAAACATCGCTCCAAATGTATCAAGAAAAGCAATAGGAACTTTGACCTAACCCTCGAGGCAAGACTACACATGGGCGAAGTGATGGATATAGCTAACAGGGTCCTGGTGGGACATGTGAGAGGGCGCAGATATAGCCTCACATGCTTACGCACCTCGACAAATGAGATTTGGGGGCCTATCATGGAAGAACCGCCATGGATTGTCATCCTCCCTTGTGGATGGTTCACCCTTCATGTAGAAATTACATAACTTATGTGTTATATATCTAATACTCTCCTGATCGCACACTATTTAACTTCATGCACAATACAGAATCTATTCCACTATTGATCATCACATGTGGAAATTAAATCAATTATTGAAAAACACATGAAGCAATAAAAACACACATAACACAGTTGTTTAACGGGAAAGCCTGAAGCCGAAAACCCCAACTATATATTATGTAACATGGAGATCATATGAAAATCTCATACAAGCATACAAATCTTATCACAAGCTCTCAGTACAGTACAATCGTCATACACTAATCAAGACCAATCTTGCAAATCCATGCACCGATCTTTGCCTCCTGCTAGCCTGCCTCCACTACGCAATCCAAGCTAATTACAAAGACCAATTCGATGTAATCCCACTCTCATTGATTGCGTTATTATCATTGGCAACTCCAATGTATATGTAGATGCAATTCATGCATCACTATGGTCATAACAGATAGTCCATCTTGCCCTTTCACCTATCTCTCCACTGGGTCTCCACTGAAACTGCCATGCACTGTAGTTAACTGTTGTATTTTTCAGTTGATTAATGAGTTATTATTTGTGAATTAATTAACTAATTAATTCACTCCACTCGCACTAGTGTATCATTCAGTTAGACTAGATACAACTAGCTCAACTGAGTCTAACTCAGTTAAACTAAATACAACTCCATAACTACTTCTTCCAACTGTGTCATAACTCTGCCACTTGAGTTCTAACTGAGTCCTCCATGCATTAGCTCCAATAAACCCTTAGAAATTGCGTAATTCCTTCTGTCAGCTGATGTGCCACATCTATGCACTGAATTGAAGTACTCCAAGAGAATAAGTTGATGTTTAGAGTCTGATTATTATTAAGAGCTAACAATAATCGACATGCATCTATTTTTAGATTGATGATCTATAAATAGACTTCACCCAATATTCTAAAAATAGAATCTCATTTATTTTTCACATTTGACCAACCATCTACAAATAGCCTTGTGCTACATATAGAATATGCTCACCATGTCTAAAAATAGACATACACCTAAAAATAGCCTGTGTGGGCCCCACCTAGTTTAGGTGATTATTTTCCAACTAGGATCAAGGATGATGTTTCAGGATGCCTCCTTCAATGTTTCTTCTTGCAAACTTCAGCACTCCCTCTCAAAAAGAAAGGACTGTCTTTGCATGCGACATGCAACTCCATGCATTCGCCCTGCAACTCTTGCTGCAACACTTCCGAAATTGAAAGGCTCCAAACAACTCAATCAGTATAATGCATCTGTCATCAAAGTCTTCGACTTCTGCTTAATTACTGCACATATCTTCAGGAACCACTGCGTTGTTGAACTCTGCACCCATGCACTCTGCACTTGCTGTCAACTCTGAACCGCGCTCCAGTATCTGACACTGTCACTTTGATCTCATAGCATCAATCCAATTGATCATGCTACTGCTGCTCTATGGGAACCTCGTAGCCAGGTTAAATTCATGAGATCCACACCATCTCAATGAATCTTTCCCAGAAATATCCTCTTGGAATTACTCATGCATGTCGCCCCACCTCTCACCTGGTGGTATAGCTGCATGCACTCCCTCTGCCCATCTGACACGAAATTTCTCTGCATGAGTGGTTGCTCCCACTACATGATCCTCATCTTGTGGCTGCTCCACATCCCGAGGTTCACTCTTACTTGCATGCAAATCTTGCTCCCTCTCAAGCTTCAATTACATGGCTTTCTCACACTTCCCAATAGTAGGAAGCTCCGTAGAAATCCCATCTACTTCAAATCTATAAAGATTATTCTGCATCTCTAGTTGTGGTTGCTCCACAACCTTCTGAGACTGCTTCTCAGGTAGCATGTTGAAAGGCTCCCTCTCAACCACCAAGTCACTAACCTCTTCTTTTCTCCTCAAATCTTTGCATGCATCTGCTTCTCAGGTAGCATGTTGAAAGGCTCCCTCTCAACCACCAAGTCACTAACCTCTTCTTTTCTCCTCAAATCTTTGCATGCATCTTGTACCTCAGTGCATGTAGATTCTTGGCTCGCGCACATTGTAATTGTCCCGCCGTCGCAAAATTTTCTAACAAAAGAGCTGACTTTAAATCGAAGATATCTTCCTCATCCGAGCTCCGATTCGACTGATTTTTTTTTTCAATTTGGGTATTTTTTCGCAAGGAATCCAAATATTTTATTTTTTTCTGAAAATATTTCACCAAAAATTTCATATATTCTCTGCAAACTCGCGCGCCCAAAAATTCCTGCTCTCATTCCATGTAGAAAATTTATAACACAGCTCCGATACCATGTAGAAATTATATACAATATGCATGTATATATCCAGAATCTCCTGATCTAACAATATTTATATTCTTGCTAAATACAAAATCTATTCCACTATTGATCATCACATGCGGAAATTAAATCAATTATTGCAAAACACATGAAGCAATTAAAACACACATAACATAGTTGTTTAACGGGAAATCCTGAAGCCGAAAACCCCAACTATATATTATGTAACATGGAGATCATATGACAATCTCATACAAGCATACAAATTTTATCACAAGCTCTTATTACAGTACAATCTTCATACACTAATCAGGACCAATCTTGCAAATCCATGCACTGATCTTTGCCTCCTACTAGCCTGCCTCCACTACGCAATCCAAGCTGATTACAAAGACCAATTCGATGTAATTCCACTCTCATTGACTGCGTTATTATCATTGGCAACTCCAATGTATATGTAGATGCAATTCATGCATCACTATGGTCACAACAGATAGTCCATCTTGCCCTTTCACCTATCTCTCCACTGGGTCCCCACTGAAACTGCCATGCACTGTAGTTAACTGTTGTATTGTTCAGTCGATTAATGAGTTATTGTTTGTGAATTAATTAACTAATTAATTCACTCCAGTCTCACTAGTGTATCATTCAGTTAGACTAGATACAACTAGCTCAACTGAGTCTAACTAAGTTAAACTAAATACAACTCCATAACTACTTCCAACTGTGTCATAACTCTGCCACTTGAGTTCTAACTGAGTCCTCCATGCATTAGCTCCAGTAAACCCTTAGGAATTGCGTAATTCCTTCTGTCAGCTGATGTTCCACATCTGTGCACTGAACTGAAGTGCTCCAAGAGAATAAGTTGATGTTTAGAGTCTGATTATTATTAAGAGCTAATAATTATCGACATGCATCTATTTTTAGATTGACGATCTATTTGCCACATTTGACCAACCATCTACAAATAGCCTCATGCTACATATAGAATATGCTCACCATGTCTAAAAATAGACATACACCTAAAAATAGCCTGTGTGGGCCCCACCTAGTTTAGGTGATTATTTTCCAACTAGGATCAAGGATGATGTTTCAGGATGCCTCCTTCACTATTTCTTGTTGCAAACTTCAACATTTCATTTCCATCAACCAGAGCAGGTTACATGAGTACTGTCGAAACTCTAGCATATTGAATAGGCTCCTGTTTTGTTCAAAAGATGGAGCCCCCTTTTTGACCCTGATAAAGAACAAATTGGAGCTGGCCCAATATGGGTGAGGCTACCAGGGCTTCCAATTCACTTCTGGTATGAGGAAATAATGAGGCACATTGGCAACACCCTCGGCACCTATTTGGATCATGACAAAACTTATCTTACCTCTGGAATCATGACAATGGCTAGGATACTGGTACACCTGGATACTAGAGATGGGCTACAAGAGGCAATCACGTTGAGATGGAGGCACATTGTCAAAATGAAAATCCCAGATTATCAAGGAGTTCCCTATAGATGCCGAAGATGTCATGAAGTTGGGCATCTCTACAAGGATTTCCCACTCCTGAAGGGCATAGATACAATTGGAGATTCAGATCATACACAAACCACATCGACCCAGGCTGCTCCCCCTCTCGTCAATACTGCATAGGAACGACGCAAAGGGAAGAAGACCAGTTCAGGGCCCAAGCCCTCCTCTGCCCCTCTCGGACCTCCCTCACCCTGGATGACCAGGGCTCAGGCTGTTGCATCTAAGCAAGCGTAGGGTACTTCTCCATCCTCTATCCATGCATCTCTTAATTACTCATCTACATTTGTTTCCACAATCACACAATGCATATCATCCCCGTCGCACTTTGTCCCTTTCTCCTCGGTAACCTGCCCTGGCCCCTTCACTCATCCCATTTACTCGGAGATCCCTCCGTCCACCCCTACTCTTTCCCCCCCACACCCTCCCTCTGTATCAACTCCGGATTCGCAAATCCCTCATCCCTATCAGCTTTGATCTCTCTCTCATTCATTTCCTCCCTCATCTAAGACTGGTGGGCTCAGCTTGATTGATCAGATTCGAACAAACCTAGTCAAGGGCGACATTCTAAAATCTCCAAAGCTATAATAAAAGCTGGTCTAGATATTGTTGAAGGTAAAAAAAATACACTTGAAGGGGTCCTTAGAGCTTGGAGGACCTGGACCATGGTTACCTTATGAAAATTCTTTCCTTCAACTGTCGAGGGTTGGCCAGCCCTAAAAAGAAATTGGCCCTGCGTAGATTACTGCACTGCACTCACTGATGTGATTTTTCTCCAAGAAACACTAGACTCCTCTGAACATGTCACCTTTGCACTCCAAGATATTTGCCCTGGCTGGAATTTCCAGACCTTGGATGCTCCAGGACGATCTGGGGGAGTATTAATTGGCACCAATCCCTAAACCATAAGAATCCTAAATCAATGGGGTGGGGAAGGATTTCTTGGCGTAGACATTTTCTCATCCGATCTTGGATCTAATTACCATCTCATTAACATGTGCATCTCGCTTAACCTTCTGGCACAATCTTCTCAACACTTCTCTTTTATCTGCACACAACCTCGTCATAGGTGGGGATCTTAATTTCTCTCTGGGCTTGGCTGAATCATGGGATCCTCACGCAAATGTTAATCCTCTGGCTTCTGATATGGCCCAAATCCTTGAATCCCATCATCTGATTGACATCCCTATGGCCCGACTACATCCCACTTGGAACAACCACAGGACGAGGGAGGCTTTGGTTGCCAGGAGACTTGATCGATTCTTGATTCATGAATATCTCACTAGCTCGGGTACATCTTATCGTCAATGGGTGGGCACCGGTGGGATATTTAACCACTCTCCTATATATTTGGAACTTGCTCCTTGTTAAAGAAAGCCCTGCAGTCTGTTCAAATTCAATGCTACCTGGTTGGACAGTCCTGAGTACATTGACCTGGTATCCAAGTATTGGACTTCTCATCCTATAGCACCTTCATCCTGCCCCTCAGTTACTTTTGTTTCAAAGATGAATGCTATCAAGAAACCAACTAAATCATGGGCTAGAGACAAAAGAAAAAAGGATGAGGACACCTTGAATAAAACAAAACATGATATTGCAGAGATTGAGTTGACCTTGAGGTCTGGGACATGCTCTGAACAAAATAGATCCAAACTCTTGCAATTAATATCAGATCGAACCCGGATCCTCAGAGAGCAAGAAGAGAGTTGGCGCCTTCGAAGCAGAGCCATCTGGCTAAAATCTGGGGACGAGAACTCCAAATTCTTCCACCAATTTGCAAATGGACGCAAAGCTATCAACACCATATGGTCGCTAAAGGATCGAAAAGATAACCAAGCCCAGAATTTCCATCAACTGGCTCAAATGGGAATTGACCACTTCCGCGACCTATATAAAGCCCCTGCCAATACAAATCTGGCTGAAATTATCAGAGTGGCTAGGCTATTCTCGCGATTTGTGGATCAGGAAGCTAAGGATCAGTTAATGAGACCAGTCACTCTTCAGAAACTTGAGGACACCTTAAAATGGTTCCAGAAAGACAAGAGCCCGGGACCGAATGAATGGCCAATTGAATTTTACTTGGCCTTCTTCGATGTCATGGGATAGGACATCCTCAAATTGGTCGAATAATGTCGAACTACTGGAAGATTATATGATGCCTATAATGCTACATTCATAGCCCTTATCCCCAAATCAGATGATCCACAGCATTTCTCCGATTTTTATCCTATCTCCCTCTGCAATTGTATCTAGAAGATCATAGCTAAAATCATCGCTAATCACATTAAGCCCAATCTCTCTAAGCACATTTCACCTGAAAATTTTTCCTTTCTACAACATCACCAAATTCATGAAGCAATTGGCACTGCACAGGAGGTGTTGCACTCTATCAAACACAAAAAGCTCAAAAGTATCATCCTCAAACTGGATTTTGCTAAGGCTTTCGACCAAGCAAATTGGCTCTACATCCAAATGATTCTCATGCACTTGGGCTTCCCCTACAATTTCATCAAATGGATCATGTGTTGCATCACCAATGTTTCTTTCAGTCTACACATCAATGTTCTGCATCTCCTTTCTTCCACTCAGAAAGGGTACTTTGTCAAGGCTTCCCCCTTTCACCCCTCCTTTTTCTTCTCATTATGGAAGCACTTAGCCGACTGATCATGAATGAGAAAAAATTGGGACGACTACAGGGTATCAGAATAGACAAGGGATGCACTCTCACTCATCTGCTATTTGTAGATGATTTCCTCATTCTACTCAATGGATCTATTGCTGATATACTATCTTTTGCCACACTACTTGTAGAATTTAGCACAACCACAGGCATGATGTGAAATTCCTTAAAATATACCATCACCATTAACGGATGCTCCCCCCAGGAAAGAGGACTTGCCCTTAATCGATTTCCTTTTCCCTCCTTGAACCTTCAGTATGGTCTCAGATACATCGGGTTTAGATTGAAACCCTCATACTATCGCATTGCAGACTGGAGTTGGCTTATTTCCAAATTGGAAAAGTGCATAAGTATATGGCACTACAGGTGGTTATCTCGGGCTGGCTAGCTCACCCTTCTTAAATCTGTTTTGGAAGCCACCCCAGTGTATTAGATGTCTCTGGCTTGGATACCTCGGGCCATCATTTCCCGCATTCAACGACTGTGCAGCAGATTTCCCTAGAACGGCAATAGAGAGGGTCAAACTTTTGCATGGGTTAAATGGGACAACATAGCCCTCCCCAAAAAATGGGGAGGATGGGGCATCAAAAATATGGACATATTTGTAAAAGCCCTTGCTGCAAAAATGGGATGGGCAATCATGACAACCAAGAATCTCTGGACACATGTGGTCTATATGAAGTATATTCGACCAATGAACATATTTGATTGGATCCGGTTGCCAACCTAAAACTATCACAACATATCATCCATATGGAAAGCAATCATCACATCCCTGCCTCATATCAGGAATGGTCTTTCTTGGAGAATCAGATCAAGGAATAAAGCTCGTATTGGCATAGATCCCTGGTCGGGCAACTGGAATACACACTCACTCCCTCTGGATGTCATCAACCATTTGACTGAACAAGGCATTCGTTATATTTCTCAGATAGTTGAGCCACATACCACGAATATATTTACACAAGGATGGAAATTTGCCAACCATCTTGGTCTACCGGGGCATTTTCAACATGATTGGCAGATCTACACATCAGCACTGGCAGAATGTCATATTTGCATTGGCATAGGGGACAATGAAATTATTTGGGCCCCAGCAAAATCCGGGATCTATACACCAAAGGATGGATACCTGCATATATACGTGGATCATCTCCCTCATAGACGAGAATGGTGGTGGCACCTCATTTGGAAGCTCTCGGCCCCTCCACGCACCAAACTATTTATGTGGTGTTCACTAAACAACATTGCTCCTATCATGGATAACCTTCTCAAACGATCCATTCATGGACCCACCTGGTGTACTCTCTGCAGAAATGACTCTGAATCCATCGAACACCTTCTCCTTCATTGCAGATCCACTGTTGCGCTCTAGTCATCCATTATTCACGATTTGCGTTTCAATCTATCTTGGCAAGGCCTGAACTTAGAATAGGCATGGCAATCCTGGTGGAACTCTGCCTCTACAAAAAAAGTCAGGAGCCTCCCTCTCCTTGTCTGTTGGGGCATCTGGCTAGCTAGGAATGCATATATATTCAATGATCGACCCCCAAATTTGCATTTGATTATTTCCAACATCTTATATAGCTTCTCTTGCATTCCCGAAGATGACCCCCCAGACCTCCTCGGAATATCATTCCTAAGACCATCAATTTCAATTTACCTTGGGCTTATTTCGATGGATCTGCACAACCAATGGGATGTGGGGGAGGCACCCTTCTACACCTCTCTCATCAGCACTCCTATAGAATCAAGATGGGTCTGGGACCCGGAACTAACAGTTTTGTTGAGCTTATCACTCTTCGCCATCTACTTCAGTTTGCATTAGAGCATAACATCCTACACCTTCAAGTGTTTGAAGATTCAAATATCATAATAAATTGGTTCAACAAATCTGCATCATGTCATGTACACACACTTCTTTCTATTTTGGAAGATATTTGGCGTTTGATAGATCAATTCTCATCTATCTCTTGCTCTCATATATATAGGGAACGCAACAACATTTCTGACAAGCTTTCCAAGGAGGCAGCGGTCCAACACAGGGGGCTCTGGCACATAGAGGAGCAGAATGACACACAACACTTCGGTTATTACCACCGTCCATTCATAGAACAACCTGATATCGCAGAATAACAGATCTAATATAGACAGAATTTTGATAGTTTTTGACAGATTTGAACGATGATATGGATATATCCAGTTTAAATATTGTAATTATGCTACTTTAAGACTTTGACGTACACCCCAATGGGGAATTTTGAGGAACTAAATGTACGTGACAACAGTCACAACATGCATATGCAATGCATCTACAGTATGTAATTTTCAATCTTAATGAAAATTATGATTTTTCCTTCGGAAAAATAAAAAAAATTAATTTAAAAAAAATATAAAAAAATAAATCCATTAGATTATTATTAAAATAAATTAAATTAAAATTAATAATTATTTTAAATAAGTCTAATTAACCTTTTCTTGGTAATTTTTTGGTCAGCCATTTCTTTCTCCTCCTTTCGCTCACTTGTATTTATCCTAGCCATCTTCCTCTCTTCTTGTCGGGTTTGTGTCCTGATGATGAGTCTTGGTTAGACTCGAAACGTAGACGTAAAAATTATAAATATTGTTGCTGAAAAAATGGTATTTGGAGCGGTGTGCATTAATATATGATGTCTTGGTATCCATTTTCTCCTTTTTAGAAACATCGACCTGTGACAGTGCAATTATTGTGATTTTTTAAATTCGTTATTTAGCGAAAATCAAAATATATCTTATAATAGTTTTCATATAATTTAAATTTTGATTAGTGCATTTGTATATGATGTTCAGATTAATTTGTTATATCATCATATTTCGCATATCTTCATTATAATATTTAATCAGTGTTGTAACATTTCACAATGACATTGAACAACGTAATAGAATAAATTAAATTGTATTTTATTATATATAAATAAGAGGCTCTTTGTCATGCAAAATCGGATAGTTATTGGTAACATTGTGTCTTTCAATTGGGACACTATGTCCACTATATTAAACAAAATGTCTTATTCTCACGGAAAATTATTTCAAAACATACAACAACTTGCATTGATATCCAAGTAGATCATCATTATTTGTTGGAATTGTTATCAATGCTCGAGCTACTTCCATGACTTGGGTTATTTGGACAAATGTTTTGTTGATTGCATCGATTTTTTTTGTCTTCTTCATGTTCCATATGCAAACATAAAAATAAAATTAAATGAGTGTATCTACATTGGTGATAATAATGAAAATTGAACTAAGTAATACACATCAATGTAAATCAAATTGAAATATATAAGAACAAGAAGTGAGTTATGAATTGTGCACATGGTTTCAAAACCAAGTCTCATGCCTTGTTGCAACAACTCTTTTGTTGGCATAGTTCCATACTTTTTTTCCTGGAAGTTTTATACCCCATAATAAATGTGGAATTTGTAAGCATATATGTAGAAATAAAACAACATATATGCTTACAAATTCCACAATTAAGTTTTGATATGTTAGCATATACTCACAACCCATATTTAACTCAATGTCAATCAATTCTTTCAATGGCTCGTCTTGTTATGTTAGCACCTATTTGAAGACATTCAAGGATGGTTGTTTTAAAACAACTTAACATATACCAAAAAAAGGCTCAAGTTGTTATAAGGAAATATTAACAATTACTTACAAACTTTGATATCAACCATTTTCTTCCTTATCGTCTTGTTTTATGTATTGAATGGGTTCCATTTTCTTTTCTTTTCTGCAAGAAAATACTTGAAAAATAACAGTTAATGTTAAATTATTTGTTTATATGTACCTAATCGAAATGTCTATGGTTACATACATTTAAAGCACGTTGTTTTTGAGATGGAACCTCTTGTGATGAAATTCTGTCCATTTTGTTGACCATCTCCTTGTACACTTTTTTGGACATTCCTACTGAAATGTTTCAGATATCATTTCGTTGATCCTTTGGGATTTTTATAATCTTCCTGAAAAATTAATAAACTATCTTTATATTAATATATTAAAACTAAATATAACAAAATTGATATTAATAAATGAATGCTTTGTAGTAATATACAAATATAATTCTAAAAAATCATTTTAATTAGGAATATTACTTTTGAATGATCCTTTTTTTTGTTCTATATTTTTTCTATTGCAAGTTTGACAGATCTCATTGACCATTACTCTAAAAATGCTTCTTGTAGTTTTAATATACGGTTCTTGGAATCATTGGATTGATTTATGTATTATAAGTGGAAAGTACATTTATACGTTCGTTCCACTATATCCCTCGTATTTTTGTAAAAAAAATCTCCCCTTTCATTTTCCACCAACACCACTCCAAATGAGCTAAGGACCAATTCATCGTCATTTACATGTTCTATAAAAAAAAATCTTAGAACGACATTATTTTCCTTTTTTGTTGGTTCCTGTAAAACATTAACCATATGTGAATTAATATAATTTTTGAAACATGTTATCTAATATTCATAAATGTATTATTAAAGAACATTCGAAAGAAAAAAACGCATATTGAATAGTATTTTTTCATTCACCTGATTCATCCTTCTGCAATTTTTCCATCAGGCTTTTATGCTCTTATACACTTAGATCAGAAAAAAATATTGTTGAGATTCCTCATTTTGTGGTTGTTCATGACACATACTAACAGATACATATTAGTTCAACTTACATATAGTTCAAACATAGTATTTTGTAAATAATTTACAAAGAACTCACATTTTCTGCTTTTTTGGATGTGTTATCATTGTGTCAATCAATATTTTTGCTACTTGACCACTTCTTAGACATGTTTTTATCAATATACAACCTGTATCATTCAATACATAATCCATTAAATATATTTTATAAAAAAATCACATAATTTTCAGCCAAAAAGAGCTCTGGAAACTGGTGCGCTCATGTGAATAAATGCATCAGTGTGTTTAATTCAGTAAACACACTAGGCATTTAATTATTGAGCACTGACAATGAAAAATTCTTTTTATATTACTTTAAATTATGATGGTGTGATAGGTAACGATAAAGGCACCTCCATCACAGTAAATAACGAAACATAAAAAAATTTAACACAAGTGGTTTGACTTAACGGTGTTATTTCTCATAGGAGCATTGTTGCGATAGGTAACGATAAAGGCACCACCATCACAATAAAATAAATAAATAAATAAAATTAATTAATTAATTAATTAACTCAAGTGGTTTGACTTAACGGTTGCATCAGGCATTTAAGTATTGAGTAGCGACAATGAAAAAAAAACTTTAAATTATGATGGTGATGGTGCGATATGCAACAATAAAAGCACTGTCGTCACAATAAAAAATGAAAAAAAACAAAAACAAAAACAAAAATTAAACACAAGTTTTTTTACTTAACGGTGTTATTTTTCATAGCAACCTAGTGTATTATATAATAAATGGTGCATCAGTGTGTTATTTAAAACATGGTGCACCAGTAAACAAAATTTGTTAAAAAAAAAAAATGGACAAGGTCGATAAGGTTTAGATCCCATTCAACAATTGGTCGCCGTGCTTTACATGTGAAACGTTTTATATATAGTAATACACAAACTTATTAAACCTCAAATGCCTAAAATGAAAATCCCTAATTGTGAAGTGGTTGAGGGAGTTAAATGTTAAGGTAAAATTTTGCAGCCACATAACCAAGAAGAAGCAAGGGTTTAAGGTAAGTATTGAATTTTTTTTTTGAATTTTAATTAAATGTAAATAGGAATAGATATTGTAAAAAAACATATTAGTAAAATCAATAGTAAAATTTTTACTATGCAGGGTTTTTATTTTTTCTGAATTTTAATTAAATCTAATAAAAATTATAAAAATTAGTAAAAACAACAGTAAAATTTGAATTTTTTTTACTATGCAGGGTTTTGAGTAAATGACCATACCTTTCAAATTTTGATCTTCTAAATAGATTATATGGTGTTCCAAAGTATTTTTCTGCTCCACACTGCTCCCAATATGTCTCTTTTGCAAATATCTATTTTAATTAAATCTAACAGAAATTGTAAAAAATTGTATTACTAAGATCAATAGTAAAATTTAAAAATTTTACTATGCATGGTTTTAAGTGAATCACGATACCTTTTCATTTATGATCTTCTTAATAGTCTTGTTATTCCAAAATATTCTATTGTTCCACAATGCTCCCAGTATGTGTCTCTTGCAAATCTATCCCTTGAAATTATGGGAAAAATAATGAAATAGTGATTAACTTCTTACTATTTAAAGGACTTTATGAAATTAAATTTCCAATTTTTAGTTATTGCTCATTTTTCATTTTGAAAAAATACAAAAGCGTGTTTTTTCACTTTTCTTGAATGTCAATGTGTTTAATAGTCAAACACACCAGTGTGTTTAGGAGTAACTCGCACCGACTAAGATAACTTATCGATGCACTAAATTTTTCTAACAAATCGATATGATAGAATTCCTTTTTTTTTGAAATTCCGGATATTGGTGTGGTTATTATTTTAACACATCAGTACAGTTATTAGTGAAACACATCGGTGTGATTAGTTTTAAAAGAGCATAGATATCATAAAATTTCTATTTTATTTTCGAAATCCCAGAAAATGGTGTGGTTATTATGTTAATGCATTGGTGTTGTTATGATTTAAATGCATATGTGCGATTACTTTTACAAGAGAACTGATATGCTGTAAAAGTTATTTGAATTTTTATTTTCATATAAAATGGCATATTCATCTCAAATTATCCTTTAGGATGTATCCACATGAGTTACAGTAGTTAATAGTATACATTTTCCACTTAAAGTCACCTTATACTTGAAAAATGGTTTGAAAACTATATTGAAATTTATATTGTGGTTATATAGTTCTCGAAATTAATTTTAGGTATGTACACAAAAAATTATTACTAATTTTGCTCAAATTGAGGGAGAAAATATCATAATATCAAATGGTCAATTCTGCAAATTCCAACTCACTCCATATTGCTCAAATTTCTTTGTGGAGTTCTCCCTTTCCATCTCCAGTAATTTCATGTTTTATTTATATTTCTATTATATAATGGAATTTATTTTTATCCATGTCAATTTGAATAAAAATGTATCGAAATTTTCAGGATATTGATTCAAAATCAAGTTCATATGTAGAAAATATTCCACCATTTAAAAAACATCAGACGCTCTTATCAAGATAAACATACCACAAGTAGTTGGTAGATGAAAATGGACAGTCACTTCACCCTTCCAATTGGAACATGGCATCTTCCAATTGTAACCATGGGTCAACGATGGTAATAATTGTTTGGTATAATGTAATTTCAAAAAACCAATTGCATTTTTCTTACTAATATCATTGATGTACTAATGTTCAATATTTTTTGAAATTAGGATTATATTGATGATGATCGACCCACCTACCATCTTCCAGTGCACCCCACTACAATGTCAAATAGAGAGAAGGTTGCATTAAGAAAAAACTCGGAGAGGAAGCATACAAAGAATGGTTGAATCAACCACCTATTCAATTCCCACTACATTTAGATTCGCCAATTTGGAATGACTACAACAATAGTAGTTCTTCATCACAAGTTGGCAATGGAGGTAATCAAATAGAGGTTGGAATGGATGATTACTTATGGGATACAACTACCATGGAGGCAATGTTATTA
Source organism: Pinus albicaulis (assembly GCA_034641835.2). Classification (NCBI taxonomy): domain Eukaryota; kingdom Viridiplantae; phylum Streptophyta; class Pinopsida; order Pinales; family Pinaceae; genus Pinus; species Pinus albicaulis. The sequence continues at coordinate 960,616 of MU968480.1, read as the reverse complement.
GATGCATTCCAAACCAATGAGCTATGGGATTATTCTCATATCACTGATACCTTATTCGAAATCCTAAAATATACTTCCACCACCCTTCTCTTTGGACCTAGCGACTAGTCAATGTCTACCCAGGTGGGGACAACAATGTTACTGTAAAACTTGAAAGCAATGTTTGGCATGTATAATGCATGTTTCTCAGTAATATTGAGGTAATTAACCATGATCAAGTCCCTTATATTTTGATAAATAATGTCACACAATCAACATTAAAAATGGTCGATTTTATGAACTTTAAATATTAACATTGTACATTTATATTTCCCACCAACTACAGGTTATTCAAAGATAAGGTTCTTCTGAGTGATAATGTCTTACCTGGTAGTTGCAAAGACGCAAAGCAGTTGTTGAAAATGTTGCGTGGTTAGCACATATCATATCATGTATGTTTGAATGATTGTATTCTATATAGAGTAGAATATGCATACAAAGATACATCTCTAAAATGTGAGCATCACAGGTACCATAAATTTAAAAAAAAAAGGTGAATCACATGGTCCTCCTCATAAGATATTGGGGCACATGCCTATAATCCCAAGGATTCAAAGTCTCTTTCATTGCAAAGAATTGGATATGTTGTAGGGATGGTATGCCTCACACAGAAGTGAGTTGGGTATTATGTGAATCCCAACAAATTCAATAACCATGAAGCATATAGAGGATACATGGCCCAAAAAATTCAAGGATGAGGTACAATATCGATGGATGATGTGAACCCATATTCCCTCCAAAACACCAACTATTCTATTTGGCATGTAGTAGCCATCAATAAAAATATCCCCCCATGATTGTCAAGGAAGAATGAACATCTTATGTTGGCTCTCATAGGCCCTGGTAGAGGACAAGTCAAGCATATGGGTGTCTACTAACAACCATTAGTATATGAATTGAAGGAATTATGGAATAGATACATGTATACGATGTATCAAGAACCATTGCAACAGAGAGGATTTTACGTTGTACAACATATGTGCTTACACCATACATGATTATCCAGGATTAGCAGTTTTCTATGATAAATTACATGTTTATTGATTTGTTTATATACATAACAATATTGTTTCACATATTAATTTAATTCGCTGCAATTGTTCTATGTTCATGATCGTTAATGTTCCTTGTATTATAAAATAATTTCGTAGGTATTATAACAAAAGGGTATCATGGATGTAAATGTTTTGGACCTCTTCTGATGGCTAGGTGGCTTACGAAATACAGTGTATGACTCCTCCAGTATATTCCTCTGAGAAGAACACCCTTACATAAGAGAAACAACTGCTTCCAATGGTAAAACAAAGAGAACCCAAAGGCCTGTAATAATGACACCAATTGAATGCCTTAGAGGATATGAGAGAGAGAAGGAGAAGGATATTACATAAATTTTTTATTCAAATGGGAAGCCTATGTTCAATGATCTAGAATTCTTCGACACCTATGTTGTGGAATTTCCCATTGGGATGAAAAGGAAATATATCTTTTATGAGCTCCCATATTGGGAGAATCTTAAGATTGCCTACTTACTAAATCCCATGCATATATTTAAAAAAAAAATCATCTTCTTTATGGAGGAACATATAATCGAAAGAAAATGACATATTGATTGTTAGTAGATTTCTTATTTGTTCGAAAACTGAAATGAATCATTGGCTAAGAGAAGAAAGTAGAGGAGATGATGTCCCACTTGGTATTTCAAAGAATCTGATGTCCCATGGAGTTAAAATAAACATGATCTTTCTTTATAAAAGGAAGTTATAATGGGTTTGAGGGTGCCCACTTTATATGGGTCTCCACTATGACATTGCTTCACTATGGAAGACAATTTTTTGGGGTTGAAATTACATAACCATTTGAACCTTCTAAAAGTGTGTATGTCAAAAACATGATTTTATTATTTTTATGCAATGGGTTAAAATATAATTACTTTTGTGGTTACTTTGTAGTTTCATTATCCTCTGCTCATGCATGGGTGTGTGAACCATGAATTCCTTCAAGACCTATGATGTGCCATATCTAAATTATTTTCATTTGTACGTTGGATCGCATCAAAGGAGATTCATATGGCTAGCATTCCACAGTGGCATCAAGAGATGGCTAAGATTGTTTGTATGTTTGATAATTGTCGACGAGTTTCATGGCCTTCCAGGTTCTTCTTCTAATTCACCTAGTAGATGAGGTTGTATTGATTGGGGTGGTTTCTTGTTTTTAGATGTTCTTCTTACATAGGTACATGAAGAAATTGAAAAGTTTTGTTCAGAAAAGGGACAAAACTGAAAGATTTTATGGCAAAGGGGTACATATCGTATGAGTCTTGTTGGCTTGATGGGGCCTAGACCTAGGTTCGAAGTGACTGCGTAGTCTAAAAAAACCCATTATTACTGGCCCTTTCGACAACGACCTTCTTGTGTGGATCGAAGTCTCATCGGAGGCAATATCGAGGGATGCTAGAACTAGGTTTCTTCATCCAGAGGGACATTGGACTGTGGATTTAGGGCTTTTCCTTATGAACAGAGCTAGGCAGGCCAGATCTATCAATAATACCATTGTTGTTCAACACAATTGTTGAACTTACTCAAATACTACGCAACCCTACTTATTCAAGCACTAAACACGGAAAACAATCATAAAACAGACTACATTATTCAGTTACAGATAAAAACCCTTATTCAACATAGACATTCATAAATAGTGAGTAAAAAGAAAACACATCAATATACTGAGATATTTCTCAAAGGTTCTTTCATTACCAATCATATCTTCTCTTTACATCCACCTCCCACCTTGCGCACCGAGCTGCAAGTCCCTACGTAAACAGCTGCAGCGGTCTGCGTACACAGCTACAAACTTCCTAAGGTCTCCACACACACAACTGCGGGAGCCTTTTCCTCTACCTAAAACACAGCCTCTAGCATAATCTTACATCCAAATGCATCGCATATCATCTATCATGCTTACCTATGACTTCTATCTGGACTCCTTATATAGATTTAGCTTTTATAATACCATGGTCCCAAACCATAGGCAAAGTCCAACGTTCAAAAAGTCCCATCCCGTTACATAATAAGGGGATTTGACCCACCCTAAAGCCCCTAAGACCAAAAATATAATTTTTGTTGTGCTCTTCACTCCTCGATCTATGGATTCTTTACTTAGCAAGGGATCCCAGCTCCAACTGCCCCCAACACAAAACTGTAACTCGTCCTGAGTCACAATGTTGGTGCGCCCTCAATCTTCGCTTTGATGCCAGTCAAGGCATCCTTCAACGGTTTAAATGTTTCAGCGCACTATTACTGAAATTTGTCGATTTCTCTAAGTAGCGTCAATGTGACCTTCTTAGTTTCTCTCTACTCAAGTCCTCTCTACGCCTCATGTAGATTTTTCAACTTCAGCTTTGCATTTTGGGAAAGTTGACTGGCCTCAGCTTCCCATGGATTTATCCTGGCTGCAAGTAGCTCCTCCTTTCTATGCAGCGCACCAACTTTCTCCTGCAAATACTTACCCTCTTTGAGATGGTTAATCTGTTGTGTCAATGCTAAGGTCTTCGTAATGACCTTAATCTGATCATCTGTTCAAGCTTCTCGTGGACTTCGGCTTCGATATTTTTCACCTAAGGGTCCTCCTACAGTTAGGACCATACATCCAGATCCTATCCAAATATAGTCACACACTCCTGTATGTGGGACTCGATCTGCTCTGTGGTTGCTTTCAACTCCATTGTGTGTTATTCTCTAATATTTGGCGGAGTGGCAGGCTGCAATTGCAGTTGCAGCTCGATGATTTTCATCTCCATCTCTATGCATAATTCATTGACTTTAGCCTTTGAATCCTTAACCATTATGGCCAGCTTGGCCACTTTTTCCTTAGGTGCAACTGCAGCCTGAATTTTGATCTCTGGTAGCTCACTGCATGCCTTCGAGATGGCTTATTCTAACTTATGTCGTTGTGTTGCCTCGGCCTCGCACTCTTGGATAGCAACATGTTTCTCCACAATCATGTTATGGTGTTCCTCTTGGGAATACTGAATAACCAGAAGAGCATGATGTTCACGTATCTTTAACTCCTCGATGATGCCTTGATGGAACTCATGCAAAGCCTATAATGGCATCGCAACAAGATTTAATGTTGTGTTCTGCCATCGAACTACCTGCTTCATCTGACTGTCATATCAAAATGTAGTGTGCTTGCAAGAATAGGCACCGCGCGGGTATTAGAGGTCAGCGCCAACTCTTGCACAATTGCACTTGGTCCATCAGGTGCCCCGTTAGGTGGAACCATCCTCGCTTGCAATGCGCTCACCTGCACCTGCAAATCCTGCAGCCCTTTGTGGACATCTTCAAGTAATTTCTTGTACTGCCTTTGATGTTGCCCTAAAATTCCTCATTAACTTGTCGCACAACATCCCCGATCTCGTTAATGTCTCCCTTAGTGAGGATCATTTATGTTAGGCCAACAGATTTGTCGAATTTTACCTTCTTCCTTGCGCCACCCTTCTGTGGTTGCCTTCTATTAGCGATAAACAAGGAGAAGGGGCCAGATAGGTATGTGCCTAGACCACCGCCAAGAATATCATCCCCTTCAGTCCCCAGAGTCTCTGCTTCGGTGTCCTTATGCCCTGTTAGCGTAGTGGGATTCACCCCACTCTTTCTTGTCATTTTTGTATCGTAATGCAATGGAGTTAACCAATCACTCAGGCCATCGGCTAATGATAGTTGCTATGTCTTCCTCTTTGACCATGTATGAGAGCTCATACCAGACCCTCGCAAGGTCCTTCTTTTCCTTAAACTGGATATGATGGAAGTTTTCTTTGAACTCTACAACCTACAGATATTGTTCCACAATGGTGGGTGATAACCGGGGCTTCTAGTTAATCACCATCTGCAGGCTCATTTCCAAACTAACCCAGAAAAAAAAAAAATTTAGCCATAACTCTCAATGGCTCCACTAAATGCCATAATGAAGCTTATATGGCTTATTTTCATAGATCAAGATCTGCGATGTTGAACTGTGATCCCCTGGGTTCTCTCCATTCCATTAACCCAATGATAAGGAAGAGCCATGCGTAGTGGAACTAATTTCCTTCTTCTTAAGTGGACCTGCAATATTCGAGGAACTCTTGACATAAATATCCATCCCAATTATATACCACACCCTTAGTGCACTATGCAACTAAAGTAATGACAGGCGCGGAAGCCTCCCCTCCACAGATTTTCCTCGTGATTTTTCCTGCCAGGATGGAAAAATGCACAGTTCTGTCAGAGATAGAGCTAATGAAGTAACCTTGAGGTCCCTCCACATGGTCTGTCCCAAGACAAGGAAGGTTCGTAATCTTTCTGATAAGCATTTCATTGATGATGATATTCTTCCCCGACCATAAACAACCATCATGCACCAAGGCCAGCAGCTAGCGCACACAAATAGTGTTGATGGGACTTCACCTGAAGTGAGGCACATAGAGCATGTTGAGTATTCCTAACTTTTGGATAACTTTTACCGATTTCATCGGTTCTAATCTTGTGACACCCCTTGGATATGTGTGCAGGCGCAGATACTGACTAGGTTCAAATTGTGGGTACTTGCCTCTGTAATTAAAATCCCAGTCTTCCATTCTCAGTTAGAGAACTTTAGCCAATAAGTCACCTTCAACTACCATTTCATCAGGAATCAGTGGGGTTAACACCTTGTACTTCCTTCACCAACTTCTTAGCCTTCGACTTCCGAGGCAGAATGTAAGGAGGAAACCTTGAGAGAGGTTCAACCTTCTCAACGTCAACTTCCTCTACTGCTTCTTCTACCTCCTCATCCTCATCTGGCTTGACTTCCAGGGCTATTTCCTTTTGCCTCTCCTAAACCCCCATACTTCGGTGTTTCTTCGTGAGTTTCTTCTGGGGCGAATATATCAAAATTGGTTTCTTAGGCTTCTCGAATGGTGTTGCGCATGTAGTCTTCTGTCCTCTTGATGACCTCAACCCTCTGGCAGTTACTCGCGGTGTTTTCTTCATTATGTTGTTGAAACCAGGTCAGATCATGTGTCTAAGTCCTACATTGATCAATGCTTCTCTAAAGGCTTCAAAGTTGTAATCCGACATGCAAAATATTGCTCGAAACTCTTTCAAACAACAATTATATCTTCTAACACTTAGCGCACAAAGTGTTTGAAAAGGGGGCGAGATCCTTGATTTATAGAAAAATTTTAAATTCGAACCTCATCATCACCCTTAGACACTCCTCATAAATGCCGATTTGGAAACATATTTGGCTAGATATTCCCATTAAATGTGTTTTTCCCTCTCCTTCTAATGGCTAAGTCGTTGTCCAATTGATTTTTACTGTTCTAGCGGTCATATTTTCGATGAACTTCGTGAGACTCGCCCCTTCGAAGCAGTGCTTCCCTCCCTCGGCACAGTAACCTCCAATTGCGTCTGCAATCAACCTTCTGTGAAGTACTTTGATTGCGTTGAATCCATCCTTCACCATATTTCGTCTACATTTGTTCACCTTGGCATCCGTAGATCTCCTTCCCTAACACAATTTTGTTGGCCAGGTCTTCCCAAGCGGACTGTTGACAACATAATTGGTTCTGATTCAATTGCACAGCCCAATCAGGTTGTATCAATATTCTCGGCTCCTTAGTGATTCGGAACACCACTGCCTTAACTTCTTGAAGAGTCGCATTAATACACCCTCGTCCATCAGCGAAGCTATAAGTAAACAAGAAACCTTCTACCATCTCATCCCAATCTGTTGTTCCATGGCACAGTTCTGTTTCAAGATACCATTGCTGAGGTATCACATCTAAGGAATGGAAGAACATGTGCACCCATTCTGGCTGAGGTTCAGCGCCCCAAGCTTCGGTCCAACGAGCTAAATGCTCACACGTATCACTTTGGCCATCATACTTCTTTGTGATTTTTGTATCAACCTGACCAAACCTCAACCTTATCAATTTACAAAATTATGTCCATCCTCCTAAACTCTCTTTGTGCACGTCCCACCATCGGGTTGGAGTAGAACTCAATGCGAAGTCCAAAGCTTCATACCTCTATTCTTTAGGAACCTTTTGCTCAAATTCTTCTAGAAACAAGACAAATTTCCTCGTGCCATCATAAAAATGCAAGTCGCATACCTCTTAGTCTGACATGGCATAGATATTTTATTACCCTGTTACAACGCTTAGTAGTCACTTCATGAAAACGACTTTGTCAGTGCTCCAACTCCTCATCTGAATCTGAAACACATGAACTATTGCACTCCTAGCATATTCTACCATCGGCTGTGGGGTTAATCTAGTCTTCATCCTACGTTGTGATCTTATAAATCTAATCTATCGCAACATTTCCATACTCATGCTGGACAAGCTCTGTATAGCGCATACCTTCTGAAGGATCCAATGTCACAACAACTTAGGTTCCATCTTTTTCAAACACCATCTGCCTATTCTTCAAGTTGATTATATCATCCAATTCATAAGCCCAATCAAATCCCAACAACGTAGGATAAGGATTACTATCATCCACGATCTCGATGACTTCAAAATGAACCAATACACCCACGCCATAAATATCTACACTAATTCCCTGCAAGTACTCCATAGGGATGATCTTTAGCTAGTTCGTCATCCTCAAGTGAATTAGTGATCACTACAGCCTAGGCCTTCACATCTATTCCCATGTTTTCTTCGGAAAAACCTTAACATATGACCCTAGATCTAGGATGACTTGATCCATCTCATAATCTTCGATCTGTGAAGTCAACCACATCACTCGGATATTTATTTTCTTGTTCTTGTACACTTTATTTATTGTGTGTTGTTGTAGCTGCATCTTTTCCTTGCAAACACAGTTATCTATCAATTCCTGCAGTCCTTCTGTAACCTTATGGTCCCTCAACAATTTTATACATGTTTTTAAAAAGGACGCCAAGATAGATTAATCATCTTCCCTAACTTTGGCATTCCCCTCAGGCTTATTCTTCACCAGAAATAGTTGTCTCTACGTGGTAGATGGTGAAGCTTTAGGAGTCATAAATGCCTTCCTTTCTTCCATGAATTTCTCTTTCTCATATTGCACATTAAATCCTACATTCTTATCTTCTACTTTCCTTATCCATGTCATCGTTTCAGTCCTTGTTCCTTCTGCACGGTCCCTTCTGGTACTCGTACCACTGCGCGTTACTATGTTAACGCTTGGATCTCTATGGCGCAATTCAACCCTCATCATTTGGATATTCTGATTTGGTTGCTATTCATGATTCTCCAACATTTTAGCTAACAAAATGGAACACTCTTCAATTTCATGACCAAATTCTTGACAATGCTTACAGGTCACAGCAGTCGGATTCTGGCAATCTTGAGAAAAATGTCCAAGTTTTCCGCAGTTATGAAAAATGATCTTCCCTCTACCATGACCAGCGCTTCCTCCTCAGTTGCGCCCTCAGACTTGGATCCATCCTTGCACAGTAGGTGAACCCATAGCTTCGTGACCTTCTACTTGCATCTAATATGCACCAGGATTGTTCTGTATCATCAAATCATAGCTCCTACAATGTTGTTCATCATGCCCTACCGAACTGCAAAAGTTATAGAACAATTTATTTGGCGATCTGACAAATTTTTGCAACATATGACGAAAGTCTGTGGAATTCTAGCCTACAAATTCGTAGAGGTTACACCATACACTAGGCCCTATACTTGGCCCCGCGCTCGATCCAGGCTTCAATGGGATCGACATCCCAGCGTTCAAATAGTCTCTATAAAAAGGAAATTTTTCTTTATATTGACCCTTCACTTTGCATTTGATACACCAAACCTCAATTCTCATCTTCGGGCGAACCTCCTTTCTCCTTCTTTAGATCTTGGAGCTCCATATGCAAGCTCGCCAATTGAGTTTGAATTTGTTGCACTCCTATACTTGTATCAGCTAGGGGCGATGCTTCAAGCTTCATCGCGATCTCTAGTGCTTCAGCCTGAGTTTCAATCTTCTGTTGAGACAATGGCAGTCTGAGATGAGGAAAAAATGTAGCAATGAACCATTCTCTATGTTGTTCATCCAGGATATTGAAACTAGCTTGGCTCAACAGCGTTTTAAATCTCTGATCCACCTCCCATACAAACTTGGTAGTCGACTACTTAATTTCTTTGATCTCTGTGATACACTAGGACTGCGACTTTGGTTTCTTGAATTCAGCGTTCAACGCAGTCTTTCTCTCAGCTAAAGAATAATTTGTATTCAACATAGCATGTTTCATGTACCAGGACAATGCTCTATCTTGCAGTGTTGTAATCAACTACACTTTCTTCATATTTTCATCTATAACATTTAGCGAACTCCATATCATTTCTATCATAAATCATAATTGTTCAGGGTCATTTATTCCCTTAAACACATGCATGGCATGTTTGGTGGCTAGGCCATGAGGGGAGGTGGATATGGAGGAGCAGAACAGGATGGAGTGATAAAGGGGGTGGAAAGTTAGTGAATTTCCTTAGCACTTTGATGACTTTCAGATCTCAACGACAAACTTCGTGGAGTAGCGGGGTTTCTTTCTCCTTTCTCAGATTCAAACAATGGTCTATATTCAGTTTCAATGTACGTACCCCAACCTATTATAAATCGCTTACTACTTCGCGTAGCACCAGGTTCTCTTTATTCAAACATAATTCTGAGTGCATCTGTAATATACCCTTTTCACACAATAGCATTTTCAGTGAATTCAGGTACTTACCTCTGGGGTTTCTGAAAAAACCTGCTCTCTACTTCGCTATAAGACACAAAATTCTTGATCACAGACCCAAAGATAAACCCTCCAAGGATACTATCTATCCAATAATCAACAGCCCTCGCAATCTCATTATTAGTCTTTTTCAGCTTCTCAATCAGATGTGGGGTCCACACATTGGGCTTATTATTGAAATGACCCACCTACTTTGTGAGTCTTAATATCCACTCATGAAACTCGCTAGAAAATGATGCAAAAAATATCTCATACTGATCTGTATAAATATACTTTTATAACCAGTGTTCAGTAGAGATGCGTTGACTTCTGTTCTCTTGCACAAAAAATTCACATTCCTTCAAATCAGCCCAATTTTCAAGCTCTTCCTTAGACGGAATCCACATCCATCTATCCCTAAGTCAGATCCAAGTCCCGACAATGGAACCATTTGTTGGCTTGATGGGGCCTAGACCCAGGTTTGAAGTGACTACGCAGTTCAACAAAACCCACTATTACAGGCCCTTTCAACAACAACCTGCTTGCGCAGATCGAAGTCTCACCCAAGGTAATATAGGGGGATGCTAGAACCAGGTTTCTGCATCAAGAGGGACACTAGACTGTGGATTTATGGCTTTTCCTTCTTAACAGAGCTACGCAGGCCAGATCTATCAATAATACCAACACTTTTCAACACAATTGTTGAAATTACTCACAGAATGCGTGATCTTACTTATTCAAACATTAAACACATCAAACAATCATAAAAAATATTTCAATATTTAGTTACAGATAAAAAAAATTATTCAACATAAACATTCATAAACAATAATTGAAAAGTAAACACATCAATATACTTAGATCTTTCTCAACATTTATTTCATTATCAATCAAACCTTCTCTTTACATCCACGTTTCACCCTGCGCACATAGCTACAAGGCCCTGCGTACACAGCTGCAGGGGTATGTACACATAGCTGCAAACTTCCTAAGGTCTCTGCGCACACAACTGCATGAGAATTTTCCTCTACCCAAAACACAGCCTCTAGCACAATCTCATATCCAAATGCATCGAATATCATCTATCATGCTTACCTATGACTTCTATCTAGACTCCTTATATAGATTTAGATTTTACAATACCATGGTCCCAAACCCTAGGCGGATTCTAACGTTCAAAAATTCCCATCCCATTACATAATAAGGGGCTTTGACCACCCCAAAGCCCCTAAGACCAAAAATATACTTCGTGATGCACGCTCCGCTCCTCGATCTATAGAGTCTTTACTTCACAGGGGATCCCAGCTCCAACAAGTATTTATATTATGCTAGTGAGTACATCAAGCAAATCGAAAACACACTCGATGCAGTGATTTGGGACAATGAAAGAGATGAATACAAAAGAGAAGGGTAGCTTCTCCAAATGAATGGAAAAAGGTGCATGATAAAGTGTAAGTGACTTATCATTTGTCAAATTTCTACACATTAACTATTCACACTAAAATTCATAATGCATATTTTGATCTCATACATACTATATAAGTTAGTTTGATTTCAGCAGCTAATTCAAAAATTGAATCCATCAACATCTTCATTCTTTACAATTCAGAAGCGGCATAGTTGTGGGTTACATTGTATGAACATAAGAGGAGGAAATGGGGCAGTGATCGGAAAGAATTCATATGGTTGAATGGTAGACGTGTGCCCTATATTTATCCTTTAAAACAAAATATGCTAATGATATGCCCTAACAGTTGGGTAGTTGATCAAGTCAGAGAGAAATATGGTGTATTTGGTCATTACCCATGTGCTGAGGAGGATGTGCTAAACATAGGAATTGGGTGTTGTAACTCAGTAATAATCTCTTTCTATACATTTTTAACTGCATAATGCACCTTTGAATTGAAACATCTATATTTTATATTTTAATTATGTCTAGTATGATTTTTTCATTTTTTATAGGTGCATTTTTTCCCATCTATGTGGGCATATGGACATAATTTTCACACGAAGGATGTCGACGATGGATGCATGGCACAGTACTATGGAGTTGAAGTCGAATTTGACCAATCTACTCGTGTTGACCACCATAATTAAAACCTAATAAGGGGATCTTAGGTTACGTCGAAAATCTACAACAGATCATTGAAGTGGACTTTTTTTCATTCCAATGTGTTAATTTTAAGTGCAAGTGGTGGGACACTGTTGAGGAGGTAAATCCCCTCTGCGGACAGAGGCGATCCCTACTAGCCCAGCAGGGGTCTAGCAACAAACAAACAATGCTATGACGCAAGCTCCTAGTTACGAATGAAAGACTTGGAATAGAAGCCTACCTAGATTCCAACGCTATGAT